>QEPC01005319.1:132630-144891 GCA_003113815.1 Sphenodon punctatus
CGCTTTTCGGCCCGCTGGTCGGTGGAGCTTGGGGCGGCAGGAAGGCCAAGCCCAGGAGAGTCGTGGTGTCCTCGAGCGATGACAGCCGAGGATGCTGGGAATGTATGCAGATGAGCTGCAACCTCACCAGTCCTTGGCCCGCTGGTCGGTGGAGCTTGGGGTGGCAGGAAGGCCAAGCCCCAGGAGAGTGGATGAAATCGCTCGTATTCACCGCGATTTTGACGCTGCACTTATTACACTAGAGGAACCTGAGGTTATGGAAGTCACGCCTTGTCCAGTTTGATGGGATCAATTTCAGTCGGTGACACCCGCTGATACGGTCGGGACCCTTGTGGCCGTTAGGGCCACCTCTTGTGAATTAGATCCGTGCCCGTCTTGGCTAATTCAATCTCGCAATGAGAGAACGGGGCTGTTGCTGGCGGGGGTAGTCAGTGCCTCCCTTCAGTAGGGCAGAGTGCCGGGCTGCCTCAAGAAGATGGTGGTGCGGCCTCTGCTCAAGAAACCATCGCTTGACGTTGACTCCCCTGCCGGCTATTGACCTGTCTCTAACCTTCCCCTTTTAGGGTAGGTTATCGAATGCGTGGTGGCTCAGCAGCTGCAGGGGCATCTTGATGGCATCAGTTTTCTTGATCCCTCTCAGTTGGGATTTCGTCCAGGTCATGGCACAGAGACTGCGCTTGTGGCCTTGGTGGCTGATCTGCGCCAGGAGATGGACCGGGGTCATTCGACCCTTTTGGTCCTATTAGATCTGTCAGCTGCCTTTGATACGGTTGATCACGAGATGTTGGTGACGCGACTGCGGGACTGTGCAGGGGTGAGCGGGACTGTTCTCGAATGGTTCCGCTCATTCCTGACTGGGAGAACCCACCAAGTCGTACTCGAGGAGTGTTTTTCATCATACCGAGACCTCACGTGTGGTGTCCCGCAGGGTTCGGTGTGGTCCCCCCTCCTGTTCAACGTATCTAGGTGAGGTGATCAGGAGGTTTAGTGTACGGTGCCACCAATATGCTGATGACACCCAGCTGTACCTCTCTTTTTCAGCAATCCCAGACCTCGCAGTCTCCATGCTTACTCGGTGTCTGACGGAGGTGGGGGACTGGATGAGGGCTAATTGACTGAAGCTGAATTCCGACAAGACGGAGGTGATGCTGGTGGGGAAGGCAATGGAGTTAACGGCTCCCATCATTGATGGGGTCTGTCCTACATTGGTTCCCCAGGTGCGGAGTCTGGGGTTACTCCTCGATGTGCAGCTCCGCCTGGATGCTCAGGTGGAGGCTATGGCGAGAGGTGCCTTTCCCCAACCACATCTGGTCTGTCGGCTTAGGCCGTATGTTTCAGACTCCGACCTGGCCACCATCATCCATGCTTTCATCACCTCGAGACTAGACTATGGTAACGCGCTCTACGTGGGGCTACCCCTGGTGACGGCCCGGAAGCTGCATCTGGTGCAGAATGCGGTGGCCCATCTCTTGGTGGGACTGGGTCGCCGGGAGCACATTACACCAGCGTTCCGTTCTCTGCATTGGCTGCCGATAGCGTTCCGAGCCCGATTCAAGGTGTTGGTTCTAACCTATAAAGCCCTAAACAGTCTGGGCCCTGCCTTTCTGCGAGACCGCCTCACCCCCCGGGTACTGGACCGGCCCCTGCGGTCATCGGGGGATGCCCTTCTTGTGGTCTCCCGAGTCTTCCGGGGAGGCACTTAGGGGAGGGTGTTCTTGGTGGCCACACCGAGGCTGTGGAACTCCCTTCCGGTGGGGCTGCGTCTGGCCCCGGACCGCCCCGTCTTTTGAAAAAGCTGTAAGACCTGGCTGTTCCGTCAGGTGTTTGGCGGGGGAGATGGGTAGCGGGTGGGGGAGGAGACGGGTGTGGGGTGGGGAGTGGTATGTTTTTATGTTTTTATAATTGTTTTATGCTGTTGTAAGCCACCCCAAGCTGCCTGTGGCAGGAGGGGCAGGATATTAAGTCTTTTAATAAATAAATAAACAACACCAGTTCGGCAGCAGATGGTGAAACTGAGCTGCAGGATTGAAAGTCATTAAAGGGGAACAATTCTATAAGTAAATCAATGATATTTGAGGGTGGGGGGGGGGGAGATACCAGATTGGCCGTATGTCCCATCCTAGTGCACTATAAGCTGCTGTTATAAAACTTGGGGGCCAAACTCTCTGCCCCGCTGCCAAATCTGGTTACAATCAGCCAGCAGGATCCAAAGTGATTAAGGGGCAGGGACGATTCTGGCTGCAAATCAAAGCTACGGAAAGGGACGGAGTTCAGTGGACTATCTCTCCGAGCGGTGCTCCATGCACGCTTCCAAAAGCACAGGAATTCTGTACCGAGAACTGGAAGCAGATTGATTTGAGCCCTGCCCGGAATTTGCAGTTGTCTCCTCTAGGAATGCTCTCTCTCTCTCTGGATAGTGTGGAACAAAGCCCACGGTTGCACCGTAGAGCGAGCATCTCCTCAGTCACCATCATAGCCTCTGGCAGCTTTGCCGCTGCAGTTACAGACAACTGGACATGGGGATCCTCAAATGTGTGTAGCCCTTCCGCTTAAGGATCAGGGTCTGACATGGTGTGACATTCCTACTGTGGGTGGGTCCTGGGGCAATTACCAACATTGCTTTGTCCCCACATGGCCACGTGCCGTCAAGGTACACCAGTTCCCAGACCACCCAAGTTGGTATCGGCTCCCTGCTATAAGCGCCGAGCTTTACCAGTTTGGTTTCAATGCACCTTGGTTTTTCCTCCCAGTTCTGGGGAAGAAATTGTGGCCCCACGTTGTCTTGTGCCAAGGGGTGTAGCGGGTAGCTGCTCAGCTGAGCCGGGCGGTGCACGACAGTCCCCATAGCGGGGGTGCACGCACGTTGCGTGTGGGTAGGATTCCCAGATAGGCCAATTTTTCCAGGCCACTTATCAAAAATGCATGTTCCAGGGCCCTGCATTGGCACCTTAGGCCACAAGGCCTAAGCAGGGCCCTTAGGTGCCAATGCAGGGCCCTGCAACATGCATTTTTCATAAGTGGCCTGGAAAAATTGGCCTATCCGGCCATGCTTGCTGGAAGAGACCTGAGAGAGGCCTCTTCAAGCGACGCACATGACCTGCACGCACCCACGTTATGGGAACCGTGGCGTGCCACCGGGAGCCGCACCAGCCCAGATGGGTGGGAGAGTCCAGCAGATCACATTCCGGTATCGAACGTGACCCGCCAGGTTCACCAGACAGATCATTTTTGGAGTTCTCCTTGTGCCCCAGTTTCCAGCAGGAAAGCCACAAGGGTTTCCGTTGTATCCAGAGTAAGAGTCCGCTCTCATGATGCCGCTGCTTCATGCTGCCTGGCTCTTATGGAGAATCTTCCTCTCGGCCGCCGGAGCCGGCCTCAGCCATGCATGAGGTTTCTTTTTGACTGTGAGTTGCTCCTCTCTCCAGACTCAGCCTTTTGTAGCCGTTGCAGTGTTTCCAAAGGCAGGACATTGCTGTTTGCAACAACAGCATGCGTAGCTCTCTGTGCTGCTCGCTGCAAACTCGGCTTGCTTTGATGCTTCTCTTTGAACCCCTGCACTTTGCTCTGCCTCTGCGTTCTCCTGTAGCTCTGAGTACTGGGATCCCTCCAGTGCTTTGGGCTCCATCAGGAGGCTTCAGTTCAGCCTGAGTAACTTCGGTTCCCGGGCACATTCTGATTGTCTTTTTAAAATTCAGGACTGGACCTTACCAATCTCTTTCTGAATTTTGTGACGCTGATCCCTATGGCAATCCGGTCTCAAAGGACAGAATTAGGGCTGTACGAATTCAGGCTTCCGACTAAACACAAATCAACACAAAGCCAATTTCAGCTTCCATATTCACAACGCAAACACAAGGGCTGTGTGCTTCACTGAAGAGGATGTTGGGGAGATACCCACACCGGAACCTTACTTTGTAGGCTGTGCCCTCCAGCCTTAGCCGCCCCACCACCACGCCCCACCTTGATATGGTGGACATTCTCTAAGTGGCCTATTAGCCCCGATGTCATCGCCTGGCTGCCCCGCTTAATTCTATTCCCGCAGGTCTACAGAACTTAAAAGATAGGAACATTAAGAAGTGCCGCACTCTGTCCGACCAACGGTCTGTCAAGCCCTCCCTGCATTCTGTCTCCACAAGTGGGTGGGTGGCCATTGGCCAGTCTCTCTCTGCAGGGGACTTCCTAACAGGTCAATCATAGGGCAATTCATTCCCTGTTGTAACAGCCCCCCTGCCTTAATGCCTTACCGTACATACGGCGATCAATCCGCATTTCATAACGGTGTAAAACCGCCAGACGTCGGACCTCTTCCTTCCGTCTGGCGGCAGCGGCTCCTTCGACCTGCGCCTTGGGGTTCTAACAGCGGTGGCAGGGGCAGCATCACCCTCTCTTAAACAGGAGCACATAAACATTAACAACTCAATAGCATGCATTTATGATGATGCCTAACTCGTCCTCCCTCTTTGGGGTGCTAGGCAAATTTGGCAACTGGAGAGACCCCCCTGGCTGGCACGTGCAAATCCTCCCCTTTTTGGGGTGCTTGTTGGGATGGCAACTGGAGACCCTTGCTAGGGATGAGCCTGGCCCGTGTTTGAGTGGTGGGTGCTTCCTTCGCCTCGTGCCTGACTGCTGGAAGAGAGCCCCCACACACACCCCTCTCTCTGTGGCAGACATCCACTGCCAGTCACCCGCTGATGCCCACTGTTTGTGCCTGGCTGCCAGTGCCCACCACCACCCACCCACCAGCACACCAGTGAGCTCGCCCTAAAGGATAGTAGTCTTCTTCTTCTCAAAGTTCTATAGAACAATAAACAGAAATAACCTTTACAAACCTGGCAGCAGCAGTGATACCCTCTGTCTGAGGCTCCTCTAATGAGGAGCCGACCTCCACCACCTCCAAAGAAGGTCCAGCGGCAGCCTCCTCCACCTCCTCCACCTCCACCTTGGGCTTGGGGCTTCCAGCTCCTATTAACAAGCCTGCTCATTATTTTTTGCCAGCCAGCCACACAAACCAACCACAACCAAACAAAGTCAAACCAAACCACAGCCAACCAAAAAAACCAAACGAAGCAAACCAACAAAGCCAACCGAAACCAAAACAGCCAGCCACACTGTCATGGGTTGGAGGTCCGCACGCCCCACTTTACCGGGTTTGAGTGACTCAGTTTCCCTCGCTCACAGCCCACTCGAATCAGTTTTTCTCTCTGGCCGATTCAAGCCTGCAGCAGGGACAACCCCTTTGTCACCCAAGGGCCCGGTCCTTCCCTTTTACAGACTCTTTCTCTCTGGGGTCCCCAGAGCTTGAAAACTCTTGTTGCTCCCTTTGTTCCAATGTTAGACACAGACACTTCTTCATAAAGATAAGAAGTAAGTTTATTGATTTACATAAGCAAGATAGTTGACACAGAGTGGTATTAGAAATTAAAGGTAAATGTAACGCATTCCTAATCTCTACTGGTTGAGTTCCTAGATAAGAATCTTACCCTACAAAGTCCATTTAGGTTCTTCTCAGTCCTTGATGTAAGCGACTGGGTCTTCAGTCTTAGAGTTACTAGAAAGCAAAGTCTTGGTCTCAATGCATGTCCTCTAGCCCTTGCTGGCTGGCAGGATGCGGGATTTAGACAAGATTGCTCAAGATGGCTCTGACCAAGAGGTTTCCCCTAGATGGCTTAATGGCCTCCTTAAATAACAATTCTGAGTCCTTTGTTTCTCTTTCCAGCCTTGGAGAAACCTGAGGCCCGTCACGTATACGGAAAATAACCAGGACGATCCATTTGCATCTCCATAGGGTTCTGTCTGGCTAGAGTTTCCAAATACACATTCTTTAAACTGTCTCCATTTCCTGGAGTTTTGTCAGTGTCACAGTCCTAATTTGAGTTTTACCGTTCTCAATTGTAACATGACATACATATTGAATCTTTTGCTTTACATATTTACTAGACTTGTAGTCTACATGTAGATCAGTATCACACGTGTGTGACCCTGTGTTCCTCCGTGACACACACACACACACACACATTCTCTCCCCACACAAACTCCGCACGCACTCAAATTTCTAGTTTCCGGCACGATCACGGGATCTCGCAATACCTTTTTTCGAACGTCCGAACCGAACCAAACGACCGAACCCGAACTCGGCGAGCAACCCAAACGACCAAACCGAATGACCGGATCAAACCAGACCAAACCGAACCGAATGACTGAACCCGAACCGCGATCTGTTTGCACATCTCTACCATGGTGACAGTGACGGCCATGGGGGACAATAAAGTGAAAATAGATAAAGATACAAATACAAATACTAAAAACAAATCCGGATACCTAGACTGGACCCCATGTACAGTCCTCAGTAGAATCGACGAGCTTTCCAAAATGATGTGATGGGTTCAACAACCTAAGTTCAGCTACAAACTCTTGGAATGTTTTTGGTTTCTCAGGCAGACATCGGGTTTTTCAAAAGTCTCATTTTTTCTTGGTTTGCAGCACTCCTCAAATCTCCTGTTGAGCCTGCTCTGCCTGGCTTAATCCCCGACTGCAAAAGGCCTCTAGAGATTCTGGTTCAGGGAAGTGTCTTCCTTTTTGCTTATGTCTCCACGTGCCAGCATGGAGAGGCTGAAATCCTGCTTGAATTTTCTCCACTCGTCTGCTGCACCCATGGAGAGTTTTAGCTCTTCTGAGCCCTTAGCTGCTCCGTTATCCGTCTTGCTTCCTCAATTCTTCAGTGTCCTCTCCTGGCCCATGGGGTCGACTCTGGTCCATCCCAGCACACAACACACAACACAATGGTGGTATTCCCAAGAGGGTGCCCCCCGACTGACCTGAGGGAATGCAAAAGGACGTGGGGGGTGGGAGTGGGGAGGCGGTCTCTTACCTACACAGGACCCAAGACGTTAAGGGTTTTCTAGGTTAAAATCAGCACCGTGAGTTTTGTCTGGAATACTATTGGCGACGAGTGCAGAATTTGGAGCACCAGGGTAATGTGTTCCCAGGAATTCACCCCCATTGAGAGCTAAACCACAGGCCACCTGATTTGATATCTGCAGGTAATACCTGAATTTCAGGTACCATTTTGGGTATCCATCCAAACTGATACCTGATAATACCATTTGAATACCCGAAATACCAAACAGTGGGTATATCGAAATACTGACAACCGGCATACCAAACTTCCCGAAATCTGGGATGAAATTGGGACAAAATTGGTATTTCAGTATAGCACTTGTTGGTATTTTGGGCACCCAATTGAACTATTTCAGGTACCGAAAAGCACCCCAAATCTTCTCTTCGATTCGGGTAACAGAAATTTGATGGGTATCCCACCCGTTTTTGCAGGGACTCATTTCAGCTCTCCCAACGTCAGGAGGCGGCCCGCTGCGCCCTGCACTCACTGCACTCTGCTCCATTTCCAGAGCACGTGGGGAAAGATGGCGGCAATGTACCTGAGACTCAAAATGAGGACATGTGTATTGCAAATCTCAGAGGGTTGCCACCAAAAAGGCAGTAAAGAGAAGATCCCTTCTGCATTGCTACAGACTAGAAATAACCGGCTCAAGTTACAGGAAGGGTAGATTTCAGTTGAATACCAGGGAGAGCGTACTACAGTAAGAGTTTGGATGGAACAAGTTGGCTAGGGAGATCGTGGGCTGGGCTGTTCATTGCTGAAGACGTTCCAAAAAAGGCTGAACCTGTCGCCCTCCTGCATCCAAGCAGCGGGTTGGGCTAGATGACCCCAGATGCCCCTTCCAACTCTAGGATGCCATGGCCAACGTAAAGCCAGATCCTTTCACTCAGAGCATGAGGCGTGGGATGGATGGAACCAAGTGCAGAGCATAGCCCACTGACACTCTTTCCTCTAGTAACCGAAATATGGAAGCTGATCATGCGAAATAGCAACTGCCGGAGAGTCGAGTCTTTGTAAAGAAAGAAGTAAAAAAATTAGCTGCTTAAATCAGAAAAATATCATTTTGCCTGGTGCCATTTGGGGCAAAAGCCAATTCTCCCTGTTACTAGGAAGCTTCTGAATCGCTGCCACGGAGGGAGCAGAGCAGTGCTGGTGGAACCGGCGTGATGATAGTCCCTGTCCCTTGAGCCAAACCCCTTGAGGTCAAGGTCACTCTCCAGGAAGTAGATTTGCACATGGCCCCAGTAGGCTGTAAAGCTGCGGGTTTTGACACTCAGGCGCTGTAAACAAACAGAAAATATAATCTTGACTTTATTGCCAAATGATACCAATATAAGGACTTGTGCTGTTGAGGGGTGTGGTCCCTCCTCCAAGGCCCATTCCATAGATTGGAGACTGTAGCTGGATCCAGGGTTCACTAGAGAAGCACCGACTTTGGACGACGCCAGGGGTTGGTTCCCCATTTGCAGATTGTTCCATGAGGCCCTGGAGAATGGTCTCTAGTAATGAAACAACTGCAGTGAAAGCTGTATCCCTCAGAAACTCGTGTGTTGAGGGAAATTACCATCTTTTTTGCTAGTTCCCGTTCGGTAATTGCCGTTTTTCGGTACTTCTGGTAATTCTTCCTAGGCTGGAACCAGCCACACACCGCATAAGGTTCCTTACGTGCTGCTTATTAGGGCTGAAACTCCATTCTCAGTTTCTCATGTTTCCCAACAAGAATGACAATTCTCGCCTCATTCTTGCAAACGAGAACGAGACGAGAATTGGCTGGATTCTCACCGCGAAACGTGAGGAACTCGAAAAATAAAATACCCAGTGCTGATAGGAGAGGAAGGAGGAAGTTGCGCTGTCCCCCGGCCCAGCTGTCTTCCCTTGTCGGGGTCTGGCAGCTTGGAGGACAGAGCCCGGGGCCATGAGGAGTGTCTGTGAGGAGCTCCCGATAGAGAATTACCAGGAACGGGAGGGGGGAGAGCTGGAGGGAGGGGGCAGACTCAGCAGACCTGTTCAGCATTCTATTGACTAGCAGGAGTCAGTAGCCAATAGAATGCTGAAGAGCTGTGCTGAGCCCGCCTTTTCCCTTGAGCTCCCACACCCTACAATCTTTCCAAGTCACTGTCCCTTGAGCATAATTTCTTTCCAGATGGGAGGGACGGGGAGTGGGAAATCTTGCAAGATCTGAATCAGGGTCAAGATCTCTGCAAGATCTGCAAAGAGATCTGCTAAGTGTATTACAGGAGAGTTCAGAACTGAGCCGCACATACAACCATGTCAATTTAAAGCTAAAACGAGAATCATTTTCTTTCTCGTGAAAATCTTGTGAGAATCGAGGACTGTTACCAAGATCTCAGGATGATTTCGATAATGGTTCGAGATCTCCTCTGAGAATTTTTTCTCAACCTACCATTTATTTACCATTGCAATTTACCTTCTGCTGCCTTCTTCCCAGTAATGCGCGCGAATGTGGCTGTTCTGCACATGCACGACTCTCTTCCAAGATGGCACCAGCAGCGTCACCACCATTTTGGAAAAGGGCAGCCATTTTGTGCACGTGCATTACCGGGAAAGCGCGGAACCCGGTAAATGGTGTAGCGAGAAAAATTCTCAACCGAGAAAGTTTTGAGAACCAGGGATTTTCTTGATTATCGATTCTTGCAAAAAAAAACAAGTCGAGAACCATGATTCTTGGCGAGAATTTGAGAAAATTGAGATCAAGTTTCAGGCCTAATTTGCAGCTGTCAGGGGCTCCCTCACTGGACTCCGCCCAGTCCCACCAGGTGTGTCAGGCCCCGGGTCGGGGGGGGGGGGGGGGGGGAGATGCACGGTGACCCTCCCGCCATCTCAGATTTTCATGGGGTTTTGCTCTGTGACTCCAGCCCAACAGCCGGGAATGATCTCTAGGGGCGGAAGCCGACAACGTGACCTCTTTTGCGTTGCCCCAGTCCTGTTCCTGAGACTGCATCCATCCCAGCCCTCTGCTCCCAGCCCCATCCGGAGCCCTGGGGGGCTATATCTCCCCTCAGCCCAGCTGCTGTCAACGCTGGGCCTTGGGCTCCCCCTCCTGTTGTAGTCATTGCTCCTTGTTGTGCTGATAGCAAATGAAATGACAGATCTGGGTGCTAGGTGTTTGCACCTACTAGGCAGATGTGGGTGAGTGTCGCCCTCACTCGCAGCCGACACACTGGGCCCTGTCCTGTCCCCTGCCCACTGGGCTCCTCACCCCCCACATACAGGTCTAGTTTGGGCCTGGCTTGAAATAGACCACTGGGGGAATGGGGGGGGGGGGGTCGATGCTGGGGAAAGCAGGGCTGCACTCCCTGGCAAGGATCCCTATTAATTATTATTATTATTATTATTAGTAGTAGTAGTAGTAGCAGCAAGCATTTATATAGCACCAGTAATATACCTGGGGCTTTACAAAGTAATGGAATAGACACGGTCCCTGCCCTAGGGCTTACAATCTGAGAGACAGAGTCTGAGGGGGAGGGAGACGAAGGAAGGGGAACAAAGAGAGAGAGAGAGACAAGGGTTGTAACATTCATGAAGATGTGAGATCCCAGGTGCAGGCGCTTGGCTTGAAATTGACATTATCTATCTATCTATCTATCTATCTATCTATCTATCTATCTATCTATCTATCTATCATCTCGCGGACTGTGGCAGCCAAGGAATGGGGAGCCCAGGGCAGCACCTGTGGAACTGGGAAACAGGAGCAGCAGAGGAGGCAGCTGGACCAGAAGCTGAACCACGATGGTACGGTCCCACGCACAGGCTGACGGACCATGAGCTCCTGGGACAATGGGTGTATCTTGACTGGGAAGAAGGTGGAGCAGCCTTTTGTTCTGAGACTGAGACTGAACTTGGGGACAGATAAATACGTAAAAGCTTTTGCATCACTATAGACCCCGCATCCCGACTCGGGGTGTGTGTGTGTGTGCTGTCCTGAGGGAGCCGTCACAACATCACAGGTGACATGGACCAGGAACACGGGTTCCCACTCCCGGCCCACCTAATCAATGGACCAATCGCCGCCCCCTGGTGCCCAGGGGTCTTTCCGGAGCCAAGCCTCTCCCCATACTCCCTTTCTGCTAAGCTGAACGACAGAGTACGCTACCTGTCCCATCCTACAACTTACAAGTTTATTTATGTAATTTTATTTTAAAATGATAATACCCCGCCCCTCCTGCCACAGGCAGCCCAGGGCGGCTCGCAGTTTATTTATTTATATTTATTTAACGATTTACATCCCGCTCCCTCCAGCCTTACAGCAGCTCGGGGCGGCTCACAAAATATTTTAAACAGTTAAAAAGCATACTATACAGCAGGGGTTACACAACACTATAAAAACAACAACAAAAGAGGTTTAAAAAAAAACACTAGCAACAACCCCCCCCCCCACACACACACACCCTTATTCTCCACCTCACTCCCCCGAAGGCCTGGAGGAACAGCCAGGTCTTACAGGCCCGACGAAAGGCCGACAGGCTGGGAACCCGGCGAGCTTCCTCTGGGAGGGAGTTCCACAGCCGCGGTGCGACCACAGAGACCGCTCGCTCCATCGTGGCCCCCCGGTTCTCCCGAGGAACCTCTAAGAAGGCGCCCCTGGCAGATCGCAGAGAGCGCTCCACGGACCGGGCAGTGAGGCAGTCTCGCAGATAAGAGGGGGCCAGACCATGTAGGGCTTTAAAGGTCAAAACCAGCACCTTGAATCAGGCCCGGGGACGGGTTGTCGGGACCACATTACACCTGTGCTCCGGACTCTGCACTGGCTGCCAATAGCGAGCCAAGCCATTAGCATTAATCTATAAGGCCCTTCATGGTCTCGGCCCCTCGTACCTCAGGGACCGCCTCGCCATCCATGCCCCAGAGCAACTCCTTTGGTCTGCCGGGGGTGCCTTCTTGGAGGTCCCCCACGTTAAGCGGGGGCCACAATGGAGAGGGCATTCTCGATGGCCGCGCCGCGCCTTTGGAACTCCCTCCCGGAGGAAGCTCGCCTGGCCCCGAGCCTTTTAACATTCTAGCGAGCTTGTAAAACCTGGCTATTCGCCCAGGCCTTTGGGGAGGGGGGGAGGGGGGGTTAGTGGGTTTTTATCCCCCTACCCTTCCTTGTTTTTTGTTATAATCTTGTCTTCCCCTGTTTTAATTGTTGAGATTTTTATGATGTTTTAAATATTTTAAATATTGTTTTATATGAGATTTGTTAGCTGCCCCGAGCTGTTTGCAGGAGGGGCGGGGTATAAATATATTAAATAAATAAATAGGCAGCCAGTGTAGAACCCGGAGCACTGGTGTAATGTGCTTCCTGCAGGTCTGTTCCCGTCAGGAGACGGCCGGCCACATTCTGCCCCAGCTGCAGCTTCCGA
>QEPC01005319.1:167312-184577 GCA_003113815.1 Sphenodon punctatus
CCCCCCAAGCCAGCGACCTCCCCAGAGCCCATGCCTCACTCCCCCCGAGCCAGCGACCACTACCCCAAACCAGTGATGCCCCCCACCCACACATGAGCCACCCCATGTTCCATTCTCCCCTCTCTCACGCCAGCTGCGTGCCTCACTCTCTCTCAAGCCAGTGATCCCCTTGACCCAGACTGTAGCAGGGCCGGGTTCTGTGGATGAGTCTTTCAGGATCCACACCCCAAGGAGGCAACCCCACACAGAATCTTCGCCTCACAGTCTTCTTTTTGGGAGTCCTCATCCCAGGTTTCCCTGGGTATCTTCCGGCTAGATTTGGTCCCTTCTAGCCAGGGAACCTCTAGGTTCTTGTCCTTGAGCGTTGGGCCGGCTCCTCAGCATCTCAACCTGGCTGGGCACAATCCCTCCTGCAGGCACGTAGAGAGGCAGGGCCGTCCCTGGCACCTGCCTCTGCTGAGTCCCCTCTTTCTTCGGAGAGCTCCGCTCTCTTACTTAGTCTCCAGAGCTGGTTTGGGCCTCAGTCAGTTATCCAGTCTTTGGAGGCTTACACACCTGTGCCTGGCCTTGGTGCTGTCCTCCATTATCCTCCGTGCCTGCCTACACCTTCCTTTAGCATCCACTGTAGCACAGTCCCGTAATAGTAGATGCACCTGCAGCCTTCAAGCCGTCGCTACCAGCTCCCTCCTACACAGGCCATGCTCTGTTCTGCCCTCCCCAAGCTAGCAACCTCCCCACACAGCTAGCCATATTCTCCACTGTTCCCCACACCAGTGCTCCTGTTTTAAATTGGTAGCAGACTTAGCAGCGTTTTTGACTGCATTTTCCTTTTATAGGCCGGTCAATCTACCAGCCAGAAGGGGAGAGGGAAGACCCTCTGCCTTTTGTGTTTGATAATGACGGAGCAGCTCCTACTTTCACAGCTCAGGTTCCATTTGAGTCAAGAGGACTTGAGAGGTTATTTTCTTTAAAAAGGTAACAGGAAGGAAACAGAATGCAGAGTAGAACCCATGACCCCTGGCACAAGCTGGGGCTCTTCAGAGATGTCAGAGAGGGGAGATGATAGAAGTTTAGAAGATCATGAATGCTGTGGAATGGGAAATAGGGAGCAGTTATTTACCCTTTCTGAAAGCAATAGCACTAGGGGTCACTCCATGAAATTATCAGGCAGAAGACGTAAAAAACAAATTAAAGGAAGTACTCCCCCCCCCCCGCAATGTACAGTAAATCTGCGGAACTCCTTGCCAGAGGACGTTGTGTAGGCTGGTCACGTAACTGGCTTCAAAAAGGGATTGGTTACAATTCTGGAGGCCAGGTCCATAAAAGGCTGCTAGCAAGGTTAGTCAGGGGAACGGAAGACCCTTGATTGTCAGGAGCTGGGGGAGTAAATGGATTACCCCACTGTAACCTGCTGCATTCTCCCCTGAGGCAACCGATGCTGGCTGATATTGGAGACAGGATGCTGGGCTGGATGGACCATTGCTTGGACCCAGGCTGGCACTGACCATGTTCTTATGTGAGATCTTTTTTCAGTCTTTTAAACCCGCATCTTCAGCCCCACCCTGAACACAGTCTCATTTGCAAAGGGTTTCTTGGGGGTGAAGCAGTGTGGGATTCTGGCAGACCTACTGGACTCCAGTTGGCCCTGTGTGACGACTGGTCCTGACCACTCTCTCTCTGGGACTCTCCAGGAGGGGAGCAGGGCCGTACTGTGAGAGAGGAGGGGCTGTTGGACCTTGTATTCCTCCTTGTATTCCTACAAGGACCTTGTATTCCTCCTTCCTTGTATTCCTCCAGAAGTCCACCTGTCGGGGACTCCTGGAGGCGGCACCGGGAGCACTGAGCCAGGCAAGATCTCCTCCCCCCACCCCCCATGGCGATGGACAGTGGTTGGCCTTGGGGGCGGGGTGTTCTATTGGGGCCAGCCAGGGGCCACGGGACATCTATCCCACCCCACCCTTGCAGGAGTGGGGCTTGGGGAGGGTTCCTTCCGGGCCGCTCCCCATAACACCAAGGGTGGTTGAAGGCCGTGTCGGGGGCCTGACCGAAGGGGCCCGATCAAAGGGGCCTGCCCTTCGGTCATGCCCTTCGGTCGGGCCCGAGGCTGGGACGGAGGGGTTATTGATTGAACTATGTAATGTGAATTTTCGACTGGTATAAGTTGTAAGAGAATCTCCCCTTCCTCTTGGTGAGAGAGGGGTGGAGAGGGAGGAAGTCCCCTGGCGGCAGCAGGGGGTAGGAGAAAGTGGGTTGTGATAGGTTCCCTGGTGTGAGCAGGGTTTAGGATGATGGGAGCTGATACCAGTAGAGAGGGTACTGTAAGGATTGTTCGATGTAATTATTAATTATTCTTAAATGGGAAGGTGGGGGTTTTGTTTGTTACAATGCTGAGTTCGCCCTGTGTGGGATAAAACCCAACATTGTTGTAGTATCGTATTGTTGTATTGGGTTTCCCTTGAGTGGGGAACCCCCCCCCCCCAGAATATTGTATTTAATATGATTGTGAGCCCTCAGCTGCCTCGAGCCAACTTTGGTTGGGAGAGTGCAGGGTATAAATTAAAGGTTGATTGAGTGATTGAAGCTCTGTCCTCCACCCAGGAGCCGCGAGAAGGAAGTATATAACCCAGCTCTTTCTCTAGAAGGAATTTTGTTTTTCTTTGCTTATTTATTTAGAATGATAGTTTGCCCGGTTACTAGGGCAGAGGGCACTGCATAAACCACGTCAAGTCAATATAGAATCTTATAGATAAAAAAAAGTGATTGTTCTAGGGAGTAGTTAAGGAAAACACGAACAGACTTAAACTTCCAATAGGATGGAAATGGCCTGCGGAACTGGGACGTTTGGTTCAGTCCAAGTTCCGATCAGACAGAGGCCACTTTTAAACAAGGCGCTTAGAGGCTTTCAGAACGCGCCTCCTCAAAGCCCCGCATCTCCAGCCGCCACTGCTGCCGAGAACCGGCAGCACGTCACTTCCGGTAGCGCTAGGAGCGTGTAAACACTACCCGCGCGGCTTTCTTCTTCAATGCGGGTCTCAGGAGGCGCTTCTAAGCACCTGCAGAATGAAATGAATGGGCAAAGGTGCGGTTTATAGCCAGCCGTGCATTGATCTGTTTTTGTATCGGTAATTGTGATCAATTTATTTATACACTATTTGAATTTTAACCAGGTCTTGCGAGTAGATTGTTTCTGTTTTCAACCCTTCACTATTCCGTTTTTTGTCCCTTGTTTTGTTTTTACAGATTAGAACGAGCCAGGCCTTTCCCAGAATTGCTTACCATTAGGGCCAAGAATTTGTCATGGTCATGAGAAAAGTCACATTTGTTTTTATTATTATTATTATTATTATTATTATTATTATTATTATTATTATTAGCATTAGCATTAGCATTAGCATTAGCATTAGCGTTAGCATTAGCATTTATATAGCACAAACAATGTACCTGGTGCTTTACGAAGAATAATATAGACACGGTCCCTGCCCGAGAGCTTACAATCTAAAGACAGGGGGAGGGGAGACAGGGAAGGGGGAACAGAGGGAGAGACAAGGGATGCGACATTCATGAGGATGCGGGAACTCAGCTACACGTTCTTGGCTTGGTTACAGTACATTGGGAGTTTGCAGAGAACAGGTGGGGGATAATCCTGGGATAATCCTGGCAGGATTTGGCAGCGGAGTCAATATAGGGTTTGGGTTTGAAGGTAAGGTGCGAATCGAAGATGAAGTCCAAGCTGCGGGCTTGGGAGACAGGGAGGATGGAGACCCCGTGGTGGATGGAGGGAAGAGGGAGAGGAAGGATTGGGAGGGAAGATCAGGAATTCAGTTTTCGCCATGTTCAGTTTGAGTTGGCGTTAAGACATCCAGGCGGAGATATCAGAGAGACAGTTGATTAGACGAGCTTGAACAGAGGGGGACAGGGAAGGTGTGGAGAGATAGAGTTGAGTGTCGTCCGCGTATAGGTGGTATTAGAAACCATGGGAGGCAATGAGTTTGCCTAGGGATTGGGTGTAAATAGAGAAGAGGAGAGGGCCTTGGGGAACCCCAACCAAGAGGGGGAGGGAGGAGGAGGGGGAGGAGTTAGGAAGAGATACATTGAAGGAGCGGCCAGAGAGGTAGGAGGCGAACCAGTCAAGGACAGAGTCCCGGAATCCCAAGGAGTGAAGCGATTCAAACAGGAGCAAGTGGTCAACAGTGTCAAAGGCAGCAGAGAGATCAAGGAGGACAAGAATAGAGTAAAAGCGGTTGGATTTAGCCACAAGAAGATTGTTGGTGATCTTAACAAGAGCAGTTTCAGAGTGAAGGGGGCGGAAGCCAGATTGGAGGAGGTCAAGGGAGGAGTTGGCGGAGAGGAGGTCAAGGCAACGGGAGTAAACAACCCGTTCAAGGAGCTTGGAGGAAAAAGGGAGGCGTGAGACAGGATGGTCATTAGAGGGTTCAGAGGGATCCAGAGTGGCGACGCGGCAACACGGCAATAAGCCGGCGGGAATAGCACGGTGTGCGCCACCAGGTAAAGCTACGACCTCTCCCTGGAGCTCCAAACCCCTCCTCGGTGTTGTTTCTTGTGGAGAGCGGAGCTTTGGACGTGATCAAGTGGCGGCACAGCACGGCAGCGGGATCGGAGGCAGAGAACGTTACCGTTGTCAGAACTTCAAGAGGCGCCCAGGAGGAGATGGCAGCATTTCCTCTGCCTGTAACCCCTGCTTGGGGTTACAATCTCAGCCTGGGGCTTTCACAGGGCTTTACAACCCCTGGGTTTACAATCAAAGGGGTGGGGGTGTTTTCCTCCTTCTCCTATTCTGTGCTGGGGGTGTGTGTGTTACAATCTAATCCCTGGGTTTACAATCTAAAGGGGGGGCGGGGTTTACAAAATACAATATTGAATAAAAGTTACAAAAATTTTACCCATGAGTTTTCTGCGACTTTTTCTCATTCCTGCCATGACCAACTCATGACTTTTTAGGAAAACGTCCATGACAAATTCGTAGCCCTACTTACTCTCATCCCCATGTGAATACAGAGAAACAAGCAGTGAGACCAAAGGAACCAGCGCAATCCCCATGAAGCAGCGATCCCGATATACCAGAAACGTTTCTCTGGGCCCGTCTCCAAGACCTGATTGTGTTTCCTGGATACCCCGATATTGAGGTGTTTCGTTCGCAGTTTTAAAAGAACACGCACAAGATGTCGCATCTCAACCCTGCCCGCGGGATTTTTAGACCTCGGTGTGAAATCACGCTGCATGTTAGCCACACCCACATCTGAAAGTGGCCCAGGCGGCGCACTAAAGTCAAGCCATCCGTAGAGAGCCTCACTGAGCCTTTACTTGTTATGAACGCGAGCTCAGGACTGCCAACAGAAACACAGAGAATTAGGGCTATGGATGGGGTGAAGTATTTGTATTTCTATCGGTCTTTGTGTTTTTAGTATTTGCATTTATTTGAATTTCTGTCTTTACCTGCGTTTGCTGCATTTCCCCATCGCCACCAGTGGAAACCCCAATGATCGCGGCTCCCTGCCTAGCGGTTATTTTGGTGCAGAGGTCGGGCAAGCTCTGCCAATTTGACAGGCCAATAAGGACAGGCGTCAGAGAGCAGCCCGGAGAGCTGCAGTTCCAGACCTCAGATACCAGATTTTCCAGGAAATTTTGTGTTACACTCAGAACACAGGCCTAGAACTTGTGTTTCAAATACAAAAGCCAAACAGGAGGCTTGGGTTTTACTGAAGCCAGAATAAACCACCCTATAGAGGATTCTATAGCCATGTTCCCACCTGGAGGGGCTACCAGATCCCCCACGTGCATGCGTGCAGTTTCTGTGCGCACAGTGTGTGAGGTTCCCGCAGGGGCGCGTGCGAGATCCGCAGGCTATAGGATCAGCCCCACTGGCTATCCTCAAGCTGTGGGGAGATTGGGGGCGGGGGGGAGGGAATTACTTCTCCCCCAGACCTGGATTCTCCTGTGGCGGCAGGGAAGTGCGTCTCCTGCTGAGAAACTGCAGAAGTAGCGGCAGCCGGCAGGGAGGCGGGTCTGGGGTCCCAGACCTGCCCATGTCACTGCCAAACCATTTCTCATGCTGCTCCTCAGATCCCAGGGAGTAGTGGGAACTAGAGCAGCCCCAAGTCCCCGGCTGCTTCTCCTGCCTTTTGATCCTCTTTCCCTCAGTACTCGCACCTGAAAATACCGCGGCTGCCGGAGCCCTGGTCGCTGCTGCAGTAGCCTATCTGCAGGATGCCGTGCTACTGCAAGCACAGAGAGACCAAACACAGGCTGCCAGGCCACCCCTGAAGCTGGCTCCCAGAAGCCTTGGTAAGATGCTGCCACCACCTGAGCCAGCCCCCGGGGTATCTCTCTCTCAGTCAGATATGGTCCTGGAGGCTCCTGGGAGCCCCTACTGCTGCCAAAGCTGCCTCCCCCCTAAGTAGGAATTTTAGAGGGCACTTATGCATAATTGAGAAATGCAAGTTGCAGGGCTGCATTGGCGCCAGGACAGCCCTGCAACCTGTATTTCTCAAAAGTGTCCCCTAAAATTTGCCTATCTGGCCACCCGGGTCGGGTGGTCAGGCTCTTCAGGAGCAGTTCCTGAAGCAGGTCCTGGTCCTGGAAAGCCACTGTCAGTTCTCGAAGCGATCCCCAGTGCGCTGGGGGATTTTCTACTGGGGCCAAAACTGGCTCCCAGAACCTGTGAGAGTTGCTGGTGTCAGCACTAGCGCTGGCGAGGAAGAAGACCGAGTCTGGAAGAGGAAGGCAAAGTGTGTGTGCATGGAGCCTGAGTTGTACGAGATCGTGATATATTAGGGCTGGCTTAAAGAAGCGATTTCCGTTTGTTTCACGGGCGTTTCCGTGAAATCAGAACAGCCTATCATTTTTTTCTGGCCGGTATTCTGACCGAACCATTTTGCACATGCCAAAATGGCCACCTTGAATCTGCGGCGGCACAAAATGGTGGCAGCTGCACTGGACATGCCCAAACGGCTTCCTCCGTGCAACAAGATAAATACAGAATGTTACGGATAAAAGAGCGATCATTCTAGGGTGCAGTTAAGGAAAACGTTAACCAGCCTAACCCCCCAAAGTATGGAAATGGCCGCAGCAAGTTAGCAGTGAAAACACTGTACCATCTTGCACATCTTAGGACTGAATCACAAACTTCCACCTAGTTCAGATTCCGACGGAACTGGGCGCTTTGTTCAGTCTGACGCCTGATCGGAACGGTTGAGATGAACGGAAAGCTGTTTTGTGCCTGTGTGACCAATGGCGTCAGCCGGACTGTGCATGCGCAATGGTCGCCGGCTCACCACAACGTGCTTGCACAAAATGGCTTTGCCATTGATTTCATTCTGTCTTATCGGAACTTGGACTGAACCAAACGTCCCAGTTCCGCAGGCCATTTCCATCCTATTGGAGATTTAAGTCTGTTAATGTTTTCCTTAACTACTCCCTAGAACAACCTCTTTTTTTATCTATAAGAATCTATATTTACTTGCTGTGGTTTATGCAGTGCCCTCTGCCCTAGTAACAGGGCAAGCGATCCCTTGCCAGCTATCGGCCAGTCTCTAACCTACCCATTTTAGGGAAGGTTTTTGAGCAGGTTTTGGCCCGGCAGTTGCAGGAGCATCTGGATCGTGTCGGCTTTCTTGATCCCTCGCAGTCAGGATTTTGTCCGGGTTATGACACCGAGACTGCACTTGCGGCGTTGGTCTACGACCTGCACCGGGAATTAGATCAGGGTCGTTCGGCCCTGCTGATTCTATTAGATCTGGTGGCTGCGTATGATACCATTGACCATGAGATGTTGGTGACGCAACTGCGGGACCGGGCGGGGGTGGGCGAGACGGTTCTTGACTGGTTCCACTCCTTCCTGGCTGGAAGAACTCAGCGGGTGGGGCTCGGGGATTATTTTTCATCATACCGAGACCTTTCGTGTGGGGTCCCGCAGGGTTCTGTCCTGTCCCCTCTCCTGTTCAGCGTGTACATGCAGCCGCTTGGAGAGGTGGGCGGGCGGTTTGGTGTGACACCCAGCTTTACCTCTCTTTTTCATCGGACCCAGGCCCGGCAGTCTCGGTGCTTACCGGGTGTCTGGCAGCTGTGGGGGACTGGATGAGGGTGAATCGACTCAAGCTGAATCCTGACAAGATGGAGGCGATGTTGGTGGGTAAGGCGGCAGGGGTGATGGCCTCCATCACTGATGGGGGTCTGCCCTCCACTAGTTCCCCGGGTACGAGTCTGGGGCTGCTCCTTGACTCACAGCTCCGCTTGGATGCTCAGGTGGAGTCTGTGGCAAGGAGTGCCTTTCACCAATTACATCTAGTGCGTCGGCTTCAGACATATTTATTTATTAATTATTTACTATTTTATTTATTTATTTATTATTTTATTTATTTAGACATTTGTAACCCGCCCATCCTGTCACAGGCAGCTCTGGGCGGTGCACAACATAAAACATTAACATTAAAAAAAACTTTAAAAATAAACATCAGAGAGGTATAAAAAATCCCCAACCACCCACCACCCTAACCCTTTCTGCCCACCCTGCCCATCCTCCCCCCCGAAAGCCAGGCGAAACAGCCCCATCTTACAACAGCGTCGAAACTAGGGGAGATCTGGAGCTAAACGGGCCTCCATTGGCAGGGAGTTCCACAGCCATTGAGCGGCCACCAAGTAGGCCCTCTTCATTGTGGCCCCCCAGCAGACTCGGGGGACCTCCAGGAGAGCACCCCCTGATGACCGCAGGGGCCAATCCAGAACCCGGGGGTGAGGTGGTCCTGCAAATAGGTTGGGCCGAGGCCATTTAGGGCTTTATAGGTAAGCACCAACACCTTGAATTGGGCCCAGAAGACTACAGCCAGCCAGTGCAGAGACCGAAAAACTGGTGTAATATGTTCCCAGTGGCCCAATCCCACCAGGAGATGGGCCTCCGCATTCTGCATCAGCTGCCGTCTCCATACCATCACCAAAGGTAGCCCCACGTAGAGTGTGTTACAGTAGTCAAACCTGGAGGTGATGAAGGCGTGGATGACAGTGGCCAGGTCAGAGTCTGAAACCTACGGCCGAAGCTAACGCACCAGATGTAATCGGCGGAAGGCAGTCCTTGCCACCGCCTCCACCTGAGCATCCAAGTGGAGTTGCGAGTCAAGGAGCACACCATATCCTGGATGAAACCTCGTCTGCGAGGGATCAAGAAAACAGACACAATCCAGATGCTCCTGCAACTGCCAGGCCACTACCCTCTCAATAACCTTCCCTAAAAAGGGGAGGTTAGAGACCAGCCGATAGCTGGCAGGGGAGTCAGTGTCAAGCGATGGTTTCTTGAGCAGAGGCTGCACCACTGCCTCCTTGAGGCAGCCCGGCACCCTGCCCTCCCTAAGGGAGGCATTGACCACCCTCGCCAACAACGGCCCCATTGTCTCCCGGCAGGCCTTAACCAACCAGGACGGGCAGGGGTCCAGTTCACAACAGGTGGCCCTGACAGCTCCAAGAATATCCTCCCCATCTGCAGGGGTCATCAACTGAAACTGATCCCACAAACAAGGACAAGGCGGTGCCTCCATAACCTCCAATTGCTCTACTGCAGAAAATGCAGCGTCAAAACCATGGTGAATCTGAGCAATTTTGTCCACAAAATAATCCACAAACAAGTCACAGCAGGCACTAGATGACTCCACTCCAAGGCAGAGGGAGGCTGGACTGACCAGCCCCCGCACCACTTGGAACAGGTCCGCTGGACGGGATTTAGCAGACGCTATAAGAGCAGCAAAGAACTCTTTCTTTGCTGTTCGCCTAGCAACGGCATAGGCTCGTAAAGTCACTCTATGCCACAACCTGTCAACTTCAGCACGTGAACAATGCCACCGTCACTCCAACCTCCTTCCCTCCTGCTTCAGCACCCACAGCCCCTCCGAAAACCAGGGAGGCCTGTGGTGCTGCCGCCTGGGGAGTGGACGCCTTGGAACTATCCGATCAATGGCCTCAGTCAGCATGACGTTCCACAGCTCAACGAGGTCATCGATGGAACAGCCGTCCAGATCAGACAGTATATCCCCCAAAGCCTCCCGGAACCGCTCCGGTTCCATCTGTCTATGGGGTGGAGGTTCCATGCCCCTCCGGGGGCAAACATGTGCCAGGAGAGGGGCCTGCAGGAGGTAATGGTCCGTCCATGACAAGGGCACAGATGATATCTCCTCCACCAACGGACCCCCCATCTCAAGGCCGGTGCAAAACACAAGGTCTAAGGAATGTCCCCCACCCCATGCCCCCCGGTGCCTCTGGGACTCTGACCTGGCCACTGTCATCCATGCATTCGTCACCTCTAGGCTAGACTACTGAAACGAGCTCTGCGTGGGACTGCCCATGGGGACGGTTCGGAGACTGTAGCTGGTGCAGAATGTGGCGGCCCGTCTCCTGGTGGGATTGGGCCACCGAGAACATATTTCACCAGTCTCTGCACTGGTTGCCAATAGTCTTCCGGGCCCGATTCAAGATGTTGGTGCTGGCCTATAAAGCCCTAAACAGCCTTGGACCGACCTACCGCCTCACCCCCCTGAGTCCTGGATTGGCCCCTGCGGTAATCAGGGGGTGCTCTCCTCGACGTCTCCTGAGTCTGCCGGGGGCTCACGATGGGGAGGGCCTTCTCGGTGGCTGCTCCATGGCTGTGGAACTCCCTGCCACTGGAGGCCCATTTGGTCCTGGCTCTCCCTTCTTTTCGACATTGTTGCAAAACGTGGCTGTTCCAGCTGGCTTTTGATAGAGAGTATGGGGGTGGGGGATGGGTTAGGGTGGGGGGTGGTTAGGGATATGTCAACTCCTCCCTGTTTTTGAGGGTTTTACGTGTTTTTATTGTTGATTGTAAGCCGCCCAGAGCTGCCTGTGGCAGGATGGGCGGGGTAAAACTAATTAATTGGTGAACAGGGAGGCAGGCCCATCCGACTCCCATCCATACCCACAGGCCAGGGAGCCAGCCCCAGAGCAGGGAGAGGGGCAGGCTTCGGAATACCCTGGGGAAAGGTCCACCCCCACCCAAGTAGAGGACAGTAGGGCAGGCATAGCAGACCAAATGGCCGGGCCTTCTTGGATGGCCTTTCCCACTGCCCCCATGGTGCGGGCCTTGCAGGGGACACCAGGTGGCCGAGTGGTAAGTTTTTCTCCCTCAGCAATGGGGCAGAATAGGGGGGATCAGGCTGAAAGTCAACAGGGCCAGTTGGGGCTCCAATGCCGGCCATGGGGAGCTGGGCCCCTACGGGCCGGGACCCCCGCGCAGGGGATCGTGGAGTCTAATTACAGGGACGACCCGCCCCCCGAGCGGCGGCAGCGAGTGGACCCAATATCGGAGGAACGGAGGGATGATGCCGAACTATGGCAAAGGATCCTGGCGCTAGAACAACGGATAGGCGGCACCAGCCAAGGGACGAGTGGAACCGGGACCCACACGTCTGGAACACGAAGCAGCGGCTTAAGCAGGATCCAAAGGCCAGGGATGGCGAGCACCGGAGCTGTTATACCGAGGGCAGGTAACCAAGGGTCCACAGGTGTGCAGGGTGGTCAGTTAGTGAGCTGGACGGTCCCGGCTGGAATAGCAAGACAGGAACAAGGGATAAACATAGTAGGGGGAGCGCGTGAACAGAGCGTGCCTAGGGTTACCTCGACCATGACGCAAGGGGAACGAATTACAGCACAAGGGGTGACGGCAGCAGAGGGACAGGGTCGACCCCAGGTAGCTTGGATGAACGGGGCTTGGGTGATGATCACACCTATAGCCACGCCTGTCCAGCCCCAAATGACCGGGGTACAGCCACATGGCCAAGTAGATTGGTCGGGAGTCCTCCCTCTTATCCCCCCAGAAGCAGGGAGCACGGGTGTGGGTGTATCCGCTCCCTCCCTGCCCCCACTTGCTGAGGGCAGGGAGCGCCCCCTGCCACCACCAGGTGGGGCTAGCCTGGACATAACTGCCCCTTTCGGGCAGCATTTACTCCAGGCCACAAAAGAAAAGATCTGGCGGGGCGAATACGTTGATGTGTTCGCCCTGTTATTTAGCGATCGGACAGTGGATCACAGGGTTGAGGATGAACAAAAGGAAAGTGAAAAGTTCAAATGTCCCAAGGCCGATAGGAATTGGGCGAATTGGACGGCGGCCTATGCCGTATATATGGGTGTGATGATGCAAGCATTCCCTGCCCGGGGATTAGAGTTACACAAGTACGCTGACATAGTGTGCCGGGCACATGGAACGGGCCCCCGAGGAGCGTGGCTACGGTATGATGAGGCCTTTCGTCACCGGGCGGCCTCGAACCCAGGCTTACGCTGGGATGTATATGCAGCGGATTTGTGGCTCGAGAGCGTGATAGATGCTACGAGTGCCCCCCGGTCTGAGAGCGGCCACACACTAGTAAAAGGGGGTGTTGCACCAGCCAACGAGCCCTATGGCAGCGAGTCCAAGAGGACAAGTGCAGGTGGGGCAGGCCCTTGCTGGGAATACAACAAGGTTGGGCGGTGCAATAGATCTTCTTGCCGTTTTCGTCACATATGTTGGGGATGCTCAGGGAACCACTCGGGAATCAATTGTTTTCGTCCCCGTCAAAAAGGGGGCCGAGGACGATTCGGCCAGAGTGGAAATTCCAGCAGGGGTAAGCAGGGTTCATTACCAAGTTCCGCTGCTGGAAAGGGGACCGACGCCGGTCAGAATTGACCGACTGAAGAAGGCGTTAGTGGGACACCCGGATCCCAACGAGGTTTCTTACATAATTAGGGGTTTTGAAGCAGGTTTTGTTATACCAGCAGGTCCAGTGCAGGGAAATCGAAATTCTCGAAATCTAAAATCAGTAGTGGGAATGGAACATGTGGTTAAAGAAAAAATTCACAAAGAAATTCGGTTGGGAAGGGTTGCGGGCCCCTTCGCACACGTCCCTTTCTCAAATTTGGTTGTGTCCCCACTGGGGGTTGTGCCAAAAAAGGCCCCAGGGGATTTTAGATTAATCCATCACTTATCCCATCCAAGAGGACAGTCAGTCAACGATGCCATCCCAAAGGAATTGACATCAATTAAATATTCCTCTTTTGATGAAGCAGTGGACAAGGCCAGGGCCATGGGACGGGGAGCAATGTTAGCAAAGTGCGATGTCAAATCGGCATTCCGTTTGCTACCAGTGCACCCCGACAGCTATCATTTGTTAGGTTTTCAATTTGAAGGCCAATATTATTATGATCGGGCAATGCCGATGGGATGCTCGATATCATGCTCAGCGTTCGAGCGCTTCAGCTCAGTAGTGGAATGGATATTCCAGTGTAGAGTGAGGGACTGCCAAGTTACAAAATACCTGGATGATTTCCTGATAATTGGCCCGCCAAGATCAAAAAAGTGCGCCGCCGCTTTGAATCAGTTCCAGGAAATGGCTTCGGAGTTGGGCATCCCTCTGGCCCCTGAAAAAACCGAGGGGCCCGCCACAAGATTGATCTACTTGGGCATAGAGTTGGACACTGTGAGCATGATATCGAGGCTCCCAGAGGATAAATTGATCTCCCTGAGACAGAAGATTAATGAGGTACTTGGGGCCCGTAAGGTGACAGTACGGGTTTTACAATCATTGATAGGGAGCTTAAATTTTGCTTGCCGGGTGATTGCCCCCGGTAGAGCCTTTTTGTCAAAACTGTATGGCAAGCTTAGAGGTGAGTTAGCCCCCCACCTCCGCATTAGAGTGACCAAGGAAATGAGGCAGGACTTGGCAATTTGGCAAGAGTTTCTGGAAGGTTTCAACGGGGTGAGTTTCTGGAGAAAAAGTTTGTTGCTCCACGCCGACCTTCAGGTACAGTCCGATTCAGCAGGAGGTATAGGATTTGGAGTATATTGGAAGGGTCGCTGGTGTGCAGCTCGGTGGCCTGAGGCCTGGCAAACATCAGGAGTTACTCGGGACCTCACCTTCTTGGAGTTATTCCCCATAGTAATAGCAATATTGCTATGGGCCCGGGAATTTGCCAACCAGGTGGTCAAGTTTTGGTGTGACAACATGGCAGTGGTACATGTTGTCAACTCATTGTCTTCCAAGTCTCCTAGAGTCATGGCACTAATACGAGCTATGGTCACTGCATGTCTAAAATGGAATATTTTGTTTAAAGCTCAACATGTACCTGGAATTGACAATGGCGTAGCCGATGCCCTTTCTCGGTTCCAGATGGACCGATTTCGAGAATTGGCACCGGACGCCAGACCACATCCGGACCCCCTGCCACCTGGGGTGTGGAGCCTTGGGAACGAGAAATGCAGCACATTGTTCAAAGATCCTTGGCCCCCAGAACGCAAATAGCGTACGGTAGGGCATTCAGGGAATTCCAGGTATTTCGAAATGATATGGGGTGGAAAACAAGTTTTCCCATACGGGAGAGTGAGGCCCTTCAGTTTGCCATGCATTTGAGAAAAAAGGGGTTGGCATCGGGCACCATAGCGGGAAAAATGGCAGCAATAACCTTCACCAGTAAACTTAGGGGGTTCCCGGCTCTGGACGCTGGATTTTATATGAAGCGTATGTTGGAAAGCTGGGCGAGGGAAACGCCAGCTACTGGTCAGGTTCGGGCCCCCATCACTACAGTTCTTCTGCACCAACTGATTGGCACATTACCAGGGGTGTGCGCAGATGGTTTTGAGTCCCAGCTTTTCACCACTGTATATGTGGTTACTTTTTACGGAGCTTTCAGGGTCAGTGAAGTGGCAGCACTATCTAGGAGAGATAGATCTGACCGAGCTTTGGGAGTACAGGACCTCAGGCTTTTAGATACATCATTGCAGGTACGGCTACGGTATGCCAAGAATGATCAGAGAGGTAAAGGGCAAATGGTACGCTTACATATGTCTGGGGTAGAGGACATTTGCCCAGTGTCCCAGATGAAAAGATATATGAGCATACGCCCTGTGTTTCCTGGCGCGTTGTTTGTACATCAGGATGGCTCCCCGTTGACCACTTACCAGTTCTTGGCAGTGTTAAAAAAGGCCTTGGGGTTGTTGGGTCTTCCCCTAGGGGCTTTTGGGTCCCACTCTTTCCGGATTGGGGCCGCGACCACTGCGGCTGCTGCCGGAATGGGGGAACAAGCAATTAAGGGGTTGGGCAGATGGCGCTCTAACGCCTATGGAAAGTACATAAGACCATCTCCATATTAAGCCTTGTTTTCTTTTATTAGGACAAAGGTTATCCCAAGCCAGCAGATGTGTGGTGTGGATCCTGGGCCACAGCATCGTGAGATGGGCGAGTGTGGCTGCAGCAGCATCCCCCGGGGGTGATCAGTTGGGATTGGAAAATCGTGCTGCAATTAATTGGTTTGGACGAAGTGGGATGCGGTGGCATCAGTTGCTGCCCACATTAAGGGATAAGATTCAAACACCAGCACCACATATATTGATTTTGCATTTGGGGGAAAACGATATCCCGGCACGAAAGGGGCTGAATTTGGTGGTGGCAGTTAAAAGCGACCTGTTAGTAGTTCAAAAATGGTATCCCCATACCCAGTTGGTGTGGACTAATTTACTACCTCGTTTAAAATGGGCTGGAGCTCGGAGGCCGAGCAGGATTGACAAGGCAAGGAAGAGTGTGAACCGGGAGGTTAACAATTGGATAGCAGGAATTGATGGGCTGGTATTGGACCACACTGAGATAGTGTTTAAGAGCCCGGAATTATTTCGCAATGACGGGGTGCATTTATCAGCAAAAGGTAACGAGCTTTACCTTTTGGGTTTGAAGGGACACTTGGTGTCATTGTTGGATTCGAGACGGTGGGTGTCGGGGTAGTTCTTACGACTACCCCTTTGTGGCAGGGGTCCAGTATGTGAAAGTAGATAAATAGGTAAGGATAGGTAAGTTGAAGTCATCTCCGTAAGAGATGGGGGCGTGAATTCCAGGTAATGTCGGGCGCAGCATGCCTGGGATCACGTACCGGGGAGTTTGCGGTGGCTGAGCGAGCAAGGATGGGCACAGTCCTCGACCTCGCTACCGCGTTAACTCCTTACTTGGCATAGGGTGGGGTGATTCACTTCACCCGCCCCCATTCGGCCACGACTAGGATCGGTCGAGGGGGTCGTTTTGGTTACGTAAATGGCAGCTGACACTGGAAGGCACATCCAGGTCAGCCCAAGTTAATAAAAGTTGAATTAGCTAGCATACTGGACCCAGATTGGTCTGGCAATTACCCACCGGCCTCAAATTATGATTGAATAAAGAGTGAGGCCTGTTTTAAACCAGAACTAAGTCTCCGTGTCTGATTGTGGAGGGTGCATCGACAAATAAGGGACTTCAGTTGAGTTGGCTGGGACCCTATCATCAAGACAATGATTTGATGGTAAATTGTGAGAAATCTCAAGTTCTGGTGTTCGGTATGAATCCTCCAAAATATAGACAGGCATTGAACAATCATCAACCAGTAGCCCAAGTCAATTCTTATGTTTATTTGGACATTACTTTTTCTAACCCTGGGCCACAGATAAAACATACAGAAAGCTGTTGCAAAAGCCGTCTGCTCTTCTAAAGTTATACTTAAGTTTTCTGCCATTGCTGGTAATGATAAGGTAGTTCTTGATTTAAGGGTTTGGTTGCTCAATTGTTACATGGCTCCAAGATATGGTTTCAGACATCTACTAAGGACTTAGAAGTTATGCAAAATAAGTTTCTTAAGAGGAGGATTTTAATGTTACCCAACCGTATACCAGGTTTGATGGTAGGCGCAGAAACTGGATCTCTTCCTCTTACTGCTAAAATTTCTCTGGCTGTGTTGAAATATTGGTTCAGAGGTTGCAATTTATCACCGTATCGCTTACCATATCTTTGTTTATTAAAGCGAATGATCCATGACGGTTATCGTCATTACCCATGGCCCAAATCAGTGAAATCTTTCTTATTTAGACTTGGTTTTTTTACCATTGTTCTTATTAGAGTAATCGTACTCACACAGTGAGTTAGTTTGATTAAACAAAGCGTGGGTGATGTAGCTAAAGAAGAGGGTTTGGCCAATAATTACTCTTTGAATTTGACTCTATGGTATTCTGCAATTAAGACTACACATAATTTTGAGCCTTATTTAGCAATGATCCAAAAGTCTCAATTACACAGAGCGTATACACATTTACCTTTCCAACTATTTGGAAAGGTGGCTGCAGCTGGTGCAGAATGCGGCGGCCCGGCTCCTGGTGGGATTGGGCCGGTGGGCGCATATTACACCAGTGCTCCGATCCCTGCACCGGCTGCCAATAGTCTTCCGGGTCCGATTTAAGGTGTTGGTTTTAACCTATAAAGCCCTATA
>QEPC01005327.1:0-15116 GCA_003113815.1 Sphenodon punctatus
AAGATGCTACCCTTGGATTCAGAAAATCCAGGTTCAGTTTTTAGCTTCCCCCATGAAGACCCTTTGAGCCTTAAAATGGATGCTTGGTGTGACTCAACTGTAAATGGGGGAAGTAAGAACCTGGCTCTGTTTCTGAAAAGGTGACTAATGGGGTTTATTTTAGCAAGAAGTCAGCTATTCTGTTTGGCAGAAAATAAAGTGCCCTGAGCACTCTGCCTTGATTTCCTGAGCACCAGCAAAGACTAGAACCTACAACCATGATATTGGTTGAAAGTGAGAAACACTGGTAAAGAGATACAGGAACAAAACATTTGTGATTCTATGTAAGCTTAGGACTATGTGTGATACAGATAAGCAGAGTAGTACCAGGACCCTGCCGTGCGTTAGGCAGTGTGTCTGTTGGGTGGTGGCCATGTTGGGGGGGTGATGGCCACGTGGGGGGTGAACACCTAATAAATGGGTGGATGGAGGACACCCACTGGGTTTGGGCTGTCATCTCATTTGTTAACACACATAGATAAGGGCCCTGGAGCAGGTCTTGAATATAGCCAGGGCCTGAGCCAGCAGACTAGGGATGGGCGAACAGAACCAAGTTCGGAAATTTGGTTCGGTTCGGTTCAGTTTGGAAATTCGGTTTGGTTCGGAACTTCGGTTTGGTCGACCGAACTATTCGAGTTCGGTCCGAAATGCGAACTTCCGAACAAAGTTAGGAAATTCAAACCTCATTGAACTAAATGGAATGTTATCTTTTAGGAATGGGCAAACAGAACCGAGTTCGGAAATTCGGTTCGGTTCGAACATTCGGTTTGATTCGGAAGTTCGGTTCGGTCGACCGAACTGGTCGAGCTTGGTCCGAACTTCCAAACTACGTTCACCCATCCCTAAGCAGCACAATCTTAAACTCAATTAACCACTCTACGGGCAGCCGCTTACTGTTTGCTTTAGACTTCTTTAGACTTTAGAGTTCTCACTATTTTTAGCAATCTGAAATTCTTAATTCAGTAGAGAGATTTTCAAAGGCAAAAGCAAGCATTTTAAGAAAATGATGTGCTCTTGTCAGGAATAGTACAAAAGTAGAGAGGGCAGCAAAGGTATGTGATATGAATATTATGTGATTTTAAAGTAAGTGATAGAAAGCTATTTCATCTTTACAACATGAATAATAGTATCTAGTAGAGGTTTACTCAAATTGTAAGTGAATGGAATATAGATATTAGGTAGTATTTTGGTCTCAGAAGAATAATTTTAGGAACTGATTTTGAGTTTTAAGTGATATGAAATGCGTCAACCTCAGATAAAATAAAGGCCCCATTAGGAATGCTGTTCACTGCCCTATGTAGACCCCAGATTTGATACCTTGCTTCCAAAGTTACGATTGCTTCTGAGGCAGCATACTTATTTTCTAGACTTTCCCAGAAGCAAATTCTTCTTGGTAGTCTGAGAGATGGATGTAGATGGAGATCCACAAGGAGTTCCATTAGTCATCTTTAGTCATCCTAATACCAGTGCCTTAAATGTGTGGTGAAGGTTAAAGAAAAATAGCATCTGAATGTTCTTCTATAAGAGTTTCATCTAATTTTTGGAAACAGAAGAACTATCGTTGTTGCAGAAATGACCAAAAATATGTTGATGAGTCAGAACGCTCTGTTGCCATGGCTGTAAACACTCAAGGCCGAATTTTAAACTGCTGTTCTACAAGCTTTTGGGGAGGATATTATAAAATAGTGTGTATCAATCTTATCAACTATTTCCATATGGGAATTGCATACGACTTGTCGAATAGCATTCCTTGCCAACTCAATGCTGTGAAATCAGACCTCAATAAAAATTTGGCTTTAAATGACTGAAATATGGCCCCTGAGGTTCCAAGAGAAAAGTCCAATAAAGTCACATTTTTGGCCACATGTTGAGGGGAAAGTTCAGAGAAAATCAGAATAAAAGGACCAGGAGAGGTTCCAAGGGAAAAATCTAAAACCAGAATAAAAGGACCGAGAGGTTCCAAGAGAAAATCCAATGAAGTAAAATTTTTGGCCACATGTTCAGGGGGAAAGAAGTTTAGACAAAACCAGAATACGAGGACCACGAGAGGGATTTTGTGGAAATGATATCTTGCAAAGTGTTTAACGATGACAGCACTTATGCAGACAGCTATTGCTACAGATGGGACTGGCCTTAGAATTTGTGGGGCTGAGGGCACAGATAAAAGGCAGGACTCTGGTGCCCCCCCCCCTCCTCTGTGGCCCTGCCTCCTCAAAGGCACCATCCACGTAACCCTTGAGTTTGTTGTGTTTGGTGCTTCGTTGGGAGGAAGTGTAGGCCCCGTTCCCTGCCCCGATGAAAACAGGCCACTACAGAGAAAACAGCAAGGCCATCACCCCAGGTCATCCTGTCATAAGGTTGACCTTGTTTGTTATAAGTAGAAGATAAATGTTTCTCAGTACTGATTACATTGTTGTTTTGTGGAGCTCTCTTCCTACTCTATTCTGGTTCCAGACCATCAAATTAATGCATTCTTTAATGTCTATTGAATTGGTATTCTTGGACTTGTTTACGTGCATGAGCTCAAATATATACTATCCGTACTGTTCATATTTGTATGTTGATCACATTCAGTTTGTGAATTTGCCATTTATCCATTTAGCTTATTTAAGTGCTGAGGTCAATCCATGAAATGAACATAATTTAAATGGATACAGGAAGGTTGTTTTGAAAAAGAGTGTCTGAAATTATCTGCTTACACATTTTTGTGTCTCATGGTACAGTGTGCTAGCGTTAAAGGCGATTTATTAAAATTTGTATTTGACTCTATGGATAGAAGATAATTTAGCAATATATATTTTTAAAGCCCTTTGGGGGTTTTTCTGCCCATTTTCTCCATCTAAGAAGATATTGTACTTTTGAATGCATTTGAAATCTCCTTTTTATTTCATTTTTTTGTTTTTCAAGACCACATAATTTCATAATTCATATTATGTTTTTGTAAGGGGAAGCTAAGTGTTGATACGTGCTTTGTAATTTACTGTACTTTGAAAAATATAAAGTACACTGTTTCACTGAAGGGCCAACACAAACTGGAGAGATAAGACAGTTAAGCTCTGATCTTTCATTTAATTCACATAACCTTAAAATCTTTTAACAAGTAATAAACTTTCCCTCTGAACCACAGTAACAAGCTAGCCTATTGAAACTAACAGAGAATCACCAAACTTAAAGCCAATTCACAGAAAACTAACAAGCTAACGCATCGGTCTGAAAGGTCAAAGAACTGCCATTTGTTCAAACATCTCCACATCACAGCAGAAAGCTAAGATTACAATGGTGGAGCTTTAGTTGGTGAAATAAATTATTTTGAAAGGATATCGTTCAAGACTTTTTCCCTGGATAAGAAAGTTAAGACTAAGTTCACTGTATCACACAGACCACACATCTGCTATCATCTATGTGCAACAATCTGGTAGATCATATTGCAAGGAAAGAAAGCCGAATGTTTTATCAATGACATTTCTTCCTCAGTAATGGCTCAGGTTATATAAGTTTAATCAATATAATGCACAATGAAAGAAACAAACAAGGAATAAATTTCAGAACAACTATACCCAACAGATAGACTTAATTCTATTTGTAGAGAAATTGGTCACATTTGTTCACTTTTAAAAACATCACAGATGATCATATGGTGGGCTGTATCTTCTCTTCCCATAGACAAATCTAGGGGGAACAAATACAGTGCCCAGCTCTCATAACTTCTCTGAAAAGTGAAGGTTCCAAAAGGATTACCTCCCTGAAGCACAGGCACTTTCGTTATCCTCCAAGCTAACAAAATAGTTCCCATGGGGAACAGAAAAGGGAGATGTGTAAGCAGATGTGACACCTGCCAATTCTGCATGGGCAACAGTAACTCAGTATGCAAAGAGGGTCATACAGGTCATTGTAAGAACTTGCAAAGCCACTGAACAATGAATAGGGACATTTTTACTTTTTTAGATGTAAAAACAAAGAAAAGCACTGCCTTCAGTGCAATTTTGTTGACGTCAAGAAGTCAGTGAGAATGGATGAACATAATTCAAGAGAGAATTTGGCCAACTAATTCCAAAGATAAAGCCTCAAGTCTAATATGTCTCCACCAGTCCACCCTGTTCTAGGATACTAAGGATACAATCCTCTGCCATTGAAGTAATGGCTCAGCTTCCGTTGGCTTTAATGTTGGGGGACTGCACTTGGAGTTATATTTTATTGTCTCGTCATCCACATTAGAGTCATGACACCCAACCTTTTATTAAAAAGCATTGCTTACATTACCATTATGTTCTGCTTACTTACTGAAGAGAATTTCGTGATCACAAGAGAAATAGTTCCACATAAATAAATATGCTAAATAAATCCACTTGAATTTTGAGTACATCTTTGAGTACTCTAAACAAAGAGAGATACCAAACTCTCTCAGTAACAGGCCTTAAGGATGCACTTGAACCTTTTTGCTTGAAAACACCTTAGAAGCCAAAGTCTTAAATTCAGATCAGGGTGTACATGGGTTTCTGAAACTCCAGCATTTTAGTAAAAATTGCATAGTGTCTAGGGAGATGAAATGGTATAAACATAGAAGATGATCTAAGGAACCTCGTGGAACAATTTTAGTGTAGTTTCTGCAAAATGAGGTGTGGTTTGGGTGAGACATTCAGACGTGGTGAAATACTATGAAATGCAGAGTATTGCAACTAGAGTATAGTGTGTCTGTGAGAGATTCCAAGGAGTAACAAAGCATAACTTCATTGCAATAAGCACATTTATCATGGTTCAGTCTAGTAAAGCATTGTAGTTAAGCTATTAATGCATTTTTCAAAGCCAAGCCAGGAAGTGCCATTTGGGACGGCATTGTATATTAAAATAAATAAGCTATCATGTTAGACTATAGCATCCATGGAAACTGTTCTTACTCCAGTGAGGCAACTGATGGGTGGCAAACCGTGTGCATACTTGTAGACATACCACAGGATCGGAGGGTTTAAACTAGGGATGGGACACCAGGGAGAATACCGGATACCTGATGTACTGGTATCAGATCTCCATGGTACCGGATTTTTAACACTGGCAGTGGTACCGGATTTTTTTACATTGCTGCTATTGACTTCAATGGCCACAATGTAAAAAATCCAGTACCGCGGCCAATGTTAAAAATTCAGTGTGTCGGTACAGGTAAATATCGGATTTATTGGATTAAGCCGATACACCCAAATACCGGCAATATCGGATCTCGGGAGAACCGGAATTCCCTAGTTTAAACTGAATGTTTTAATTATATAGTGCTATAAAAGTGGTGCATGTAGTATGTTTTTTTCATATAAAACAGCCATTTGCACATGCTAACTGTTGTGTCCGAGTATAATCGATGCATCTGGAATAACTGGCATGTTCTCCTTTATTGAAAAACAGGCAAGCCACTTTATTCTTCAGCCCCCAGCTCACACAGTTTAGTTTAGCCAACACTGGCCTTCTCCCCTGCCTCCTAGTCCTGTGCAAAATCTGGTATGGACTTCATTGGATCTGCCACTAACAAAGGGCACTCCCACATACTGGCTAGGATCAAGGATGGGATCCCTCAAATATGCTAACCACTTTGGCTCTCATATGTTGATAGTAGAGTGCCAGCAGCATATGCTGCCAGTGTGCTTTTTACTAAGTTGTTCTCAGTTCAAAACCATGCTTACTCACTGGTGTGCAACAGTATATGTGATGTGGTGCAGACACAGAGTTCTTCAAAGAGTGCCCTCCCTGGGCAAATGAGTCACGGGATGCAGTAGTTCATGCGTCCAGAGGTTGCCAGGTGTTCTACTCACCCCAGGGTGGGGCGAATATCTGCTTGCTCCATGACATGTCCTTGGGGAAATCCTGAGGATGCATCTTTACTCCACGTGGAGTAAGACTGTGCAGGGCAGAGCAAACCCATGTGACTGGGGGCACTTTCCCCACCATGCTCAGGGCAACCCTTTGAGCAATGGGCACTAGCACCTGTCGCTCGCAGCCACGTCACAGCTGGGATGGGAATCCAGAGAATCCTGGCTGCTGGAGGAAGGCTGAGCCTAGAGGAGCCATGCACGCACGTGGACCCCTCTCCGCACCCTAACAAACAGCTGATCGGGGATGGGGGCCCAGAGGAACAGGCATGGCGCTCCACTAGTCCCCCGCCCCCTGATCACTGTTTGTCAGGGAGAGGGGGCATACACATGCCTCCTCTGGGCTCCCCCCCATCATCTGTCAGTCAGGTGGACAAGGGGGGAGTGGAAACTCTACTCGTCACAAGCTCCCCTCTCTCCCGATCCACCTGCCTGACAGCTGATAGGGATTGGGGGAACTTGGAAACAGGACATATGCTCTTCCCGGGCTCCCCTTCCCCATCAGCTGTCAGGCGGGGAGGGGAGGAGGAGCTTGTGCCCTCCTCCACCCTCACCCTCCCAAACACCTGCTCGTGTTCCCGGCTCCCTGCGCTGGCCTGCAGTGTGACAGGGCCAGTTGCCTGCCATGCGGCAGTGCAGGAATCAGGCCCTCCCGGCTCATCTAACTACATCCATAGTCTTCCTGCCAATGTGGGTGGCACAACTTGAGTATGCCTGCTGTTTCCCAGGCAGCAATATCAAACTCCATTTGACACCACATTGGTAATCACTATTTCTATAAGTGGACATTTAAGATGCCTTAACGTCTCATAATAGTGAGGTAAAGTGTTCAAGCTTTTAAAAATGTTGTTGCACAGGAAAGCACTTTATACAGGTTGCTAACTTTAAACACAAGTAATCCAGTCAAAGTGAATAGGGCTATTCACCAGTTTTCTAGACCCTAAGACCAAGTCCTTAAATGGGCACTGACCAGTACAGCAAAAGGTATTTTAATTCCTTGACAGCAAAAATCTATTATTTTTGGTACTGTGTTTTTGTGATTTCCCTCAAACTTAATAGTCTCTAATAGCAGGCACCTATGGGGTTGATAAATGTATCAACCCTTTATTTAATTAAATTGATGTGCTTTAAAAATTTATAAATTATAAATGTATATGCTTTACCCTTTATTTAATTAAATTTATATGCCGCCCTTTAAACACTGTTGCGCTGGCGTTGGAAAAGGCACCCTGGTGCTGGGGCGGTGGAGGCCTGGCGGTGGTGGTGGTGGGGCTAGCAGCAGCAGCAGTGAATCCTTGTGGGGGGAGTGAGGCACAGGTAGCCAAGCGGGTGGGTGGGGGCAGTGGTAGTTCCTCACCCCCCTGCTCAGGCTATTAGCAAGGGGGCAGTGGTAGGTTGGGAAGCAAACAGGAAGCTGAGCAAAGCAGCAGGTAGGTGAGGGGTAGCATTATTTCCTTCCCACCCAGGTTGCTGCCAAGGGGATCTCACTGTGGAGGGACGGTATAGCTTCCCTTTTACCACCCTGCCCCCTATGTCAGGCAATCCTGACCACCTCCACCCCCAAACTAGCTCCCTGCCTCCAACCCTGCCACCATCCATTATAGCGAAACACAGTAGAATGTTCATTGTAACTATCTCTCCATAGCGCATAACAGCATTTACAAACTCCAGGAACACCAAACTGCCTGCAGTGAACTATGATTAGGAAGCCCCAAACTCTAGTCCAACATCTCCTGTAATTTTACCTGCCACCAACAACAGCATACAGGTAACCAAAGTAAGCACTCTGCTGCAATAACTTTTGTTGCCAACCCGGAAGTGCCAGAAAAACACAATGCCAATAGGGATGAGCGAACGGATCGCAGTTCGGGTTCGTCCGTTTGGTTTGGCTGTGTTCGGTTCAGCTGCGTTCGGTTCGGACATTCGGTTCGGCAGTTCGGCTAGTTCGCTGAGTTCGGGTTCGGCTGTTCGGTTTGGTCGTCCGAACAGGCCGTTCGGCTAGGCCGTTCGGCTGTTCCGTTCGGCCATTCGGGAAGTGTTGTTATGGGTGTTTTTTATATGTTTTTTTGGTTTTTTATTGGGTTTTATATGGTTTTCTTTTGTTTTTTATTTGGGTTTTTTGGTTTTATATGGGGTTTTTAAATTTATTTTTTTTATCTAATATTATATATATATATCTACACTAAATCTAACTACTATTAACTATTCTAAATGCTATGAACTAAATGGATTATCTAATAAGTACACAGACCTATTCCTACTATAGAGGAAAATTCCATACTCATGCAAAGCTGTTGGTAAATTCTGTCCAAGTTCTTTATTGATCTCAAAGCACAAAGAGAGAGAGCAGAGCTGAAAACATGCAAGTCTCCAGGCTGGTCTGCCGGATTCCAAATTACATAGGTATTTTATAGATACCGGTTCAAGCAAATAGATACAGAATGTCAATCAAAGACAACGTCATACAATAAAGGAAAGTTACAGCAATTGTTTACATAGTCAGCAAGAAAATTATCAAAACAATATAACTAGACTTGTTTATATAATGAGGTGCCTGAGACTATCTAATTAATAACGCTAGCTGCAAGGTCGTTATTTGCCATCTACTGTGGGGAGGAACAGTGTGAAACTGTTTCTCAACCTTGCCCTGAGACATAAAGCCTAGGAAAAGAAAATGTTTATATCTTGTGAGTAGGCCAAAGCTCATTTCTGTAAAGAATGGTTCTTTACCCGGCATACCTGTGTCTTCCATTTTACTCTGGCTAATGGTAGCTTAATTTCCATAAGGTCCATCAATAAAAATTCCTCCACACTTCAAACGCTAAAACTAAATAACTAACGCTATCTCTATCGCTAAGCTAACTCCTACAACTCTATCTATCTATCTATCTATCTATCTATCTATCTATCCCCCCCATCCCATATCCATATCCATATCCATACATATGTATGGATATATATTTATATGGATATATATACATCTCATATATATGGGATGGGGGGAATCACAAACAGAAGAGGAGTCTGTAGTGAACTGAATACATACATACTCAATGAGTCTGTACAGTGAAATGCATAACACAAGGTTTCAGTTTTTAAGTTTCATTTCAGTACAAAACTGAAATGAAACTTAAAGCAATCTAAAAATCCTACTCAACGCCTGCTGTTCAGGAACAGTGACTAGCTCAGAAGGTGTTGGGAANCCTGAGGGGATAATAGCAGAAGGCTTTTGATCTGGACCGTGGAAACATCTGTGACAATTGTGAACTGTAAAGCTCACAGGGCATGGGCTTGGGAAACTACTTGGCATGGGGATGTGGAGGCCGAGTGTTTGCATAGAGCAAGGGTGGGGAACCTCTCAGGAACGTGGGGCCACAATGGCATTTTGGTACTGAGCTATGGGCCACGTATGTTATTCTCCATCTGTCCCAACCTCCCATCCCTACCTGGGCAATATAACACCCCCCTTACCTCTCTCTGCAGTTACTGAGGTGGGGGGCAGGGTAATTCTGTTCCCTCCCCCCCCAGCTCCATGTGGGAGAGGAACAGTACAAGTCCCACCCCCCGCTCCAGCCAATGTAAAGCCTTCTCTCCCGCCTCCCTGGCTCTCAAGATCTTGGGGGAGAGGGGGTCATAGATCTGTCTTCCCTGACTTCCAAAGCAGTATGGTTCCCTACAATCTGGGAGCCGAGGAAGGACAGTAATTGAGAGCTGTGTGAGTGGGGCTACAGTGGGGTATTGGGCCAGTGCACAGCTGACTGCAGCATGCCCGGGGTTCTATCTGGGCGGGAGCAAGGGCATGTCTGAGGAAGCAGGACCTGAGAACCCTGCTGTGTGGTGTTCATTGCCAGAGAGACACAGTGGAGACTTACTAAAAAGAATGATAAAGAATGCCCATTCAATACAATGGAGGCTACTGGAATGACAATAGGGAGCACAAAGTGATCCATGGATGCTAAGAGCCCTTACCGGGTGGTTACAATGGAACTCCATTGTGAAAAGGAAGGGAGCATAGGGAAGGGGTAGACTGCCAAGGGAGGGGCAGGTGTGCATGTGTTGGCAGCGGTAGGTGGGGGAAGGTGCAAGGAATGTCAAGGTATTGCATGGAATGTCATGGATAGGGAACAGAGGACCTCTTGGAATAAGTGTCCCACATTTTGGGGGGTCCCTGTCCCTCAATTTCAGAAGTCTGGGGTTGAGAGGTATGCTCCCACCTTCCCAGAATAGGGACGGAAACCATGGTTAGAGGAACAGCAACATGTTTATTTCATGGATCAGAAGAATAAAGGAATTGAGGAATAACAGGAATATATGGATCCTTCACAGTTTTTAGAAGGTAACAGAGGATAACACAAAACAACATAACTTAACACAAAATTAAGGACCCACAACAGGTCTTCCTCTTTTGAGTGCTGGACCTGCCAGGGGGATTATCTCTTCCCCCTCCACCTGGGACTCCACAGGTGTTGGCTGGGGTGGTTTGGGTGCCAGCAGGGTGACCAATTGGCTGGTGTAGGGTTGGACCTATAGAGACGAGGCCGGGTGGACATGGACAGTTGTAGGGGGGAGGGCACTTGGGTACTGTGCCAGCAGGGCTGGTGTGCAGATGAGATCTGATCAGGTGCTCAGGATTTGGAGGTGGCACCAGGAGAAGCTCCAGGCTGAAGTTGGCAACTGGGGCCCACCCCAAGGCAGCAGTTATTGCATCTCTTGAGGTGGACATATGGTGGAGAAGGGCACGCAGCATCTCTAGGGACTGCTGTATTTGGTCTTGCAGGCCAGGGTCATTGTTCTCCAGCACCCTTTGGGAGGCCATCAACTGCCGTATGTGGGGGTCCCATTGCAAAGTCTCCTGCTGGTGTTCCAGGAATCCTTTGTTGGCAAGGGACCTGTGTTGTGCAGTGCTCTGCTGCAGGAACCAGAGATGCTCCTGGGCCAGCCCATGGATGGCGTCTGGTTTCTCCGCCATCCAGATGGTCTCCTCCATCAGATCCAATGCCAGATCCTCCCTGCGCTACTAGGTCCATTCTCACAGGTCCTGGCTCTGCTGGGCACCCATGGTTGGTGGTGCCGGAGCTGGCACCCGCTCCTCTCACAGGCTTGTAAGCAGGGTAGAAGGGTCAGCCTTAGCAAGGTGGGGCAGGAAAACGGTGACCCCTGGGTCAAGGCCCGGAACCCCCTTCAGATATCGAGACAGAACATCTTCCTGGTAGTGTCAGTGTATTAGGCAAGTCCAAACAAGTGCCATGGTGCATTCTATTTCCCTCTTGGATACTGACCGAATTGTCGCCTCTTGGCAAGAGGGGCAGGAAAACTGTGACCCCGGGATCATGGCACAGCACAGTTCGATCCCGTTTGTAAGAGTCACCAAATTTTGTTCCGTTGGCAAGGGGGAGCAGGAAAACCATGACCCCAGGTTCATGGCCCAGAACCCCCTTCGGATGTTGAGATAGAAAACCTTCCCGGTAGTGCCAGGGTGTTAGGCAAGTCCAAACAAGTGCAACTGCATTCCTTTCCACTGTTTGAGAGACTTTGTCCACTTGACAAAGTGGGGCAGGAAAACAGTGATCACGAGGTCATGGCCCAGAACCCCCTTCAGATGTTCAGTTAGAAAATCTTCCCGGTAGTGTCAGTTTGTTAATGAAGTCCAACCAAGTGCCACGGCACAATCAGTTCCCCTCTGGGAGAGCGATTGAATTTTGGCCCCTTGGCAAGGGGGCAGGAAAACCATGACTCCCAGGGTCATGGTCTGAAACTCCCTTCAAATGTCAAGATAGAAAATCTTGGTGGTAGTGTCAGTGTGTTAAGGAAGGCCAAACAAGTGCCACTGCACACTCGATTCCCCTCCTGCAGAGCATGGGAATTTTTGCACCTTAGCAAGTGGCAGTAGGAAAACTGACCCAGAACCCACTTCCGATGGCCAAGTTATGGCCCAGAATCCACTTCCGATGGTCCAGAACCCACTTCAGATGAAACAGTCATGGAGTCATGGCCCAGAACCCACTTCAGATGTCCAGATAGAAAATCTTCCTGGTAGTGTCAGGGTATTAGGAAAATCCAAACAAGTGCCACGGTGCATTCTGTTTTGAGAGTCTCCTTATTTTGTTCCCTTGGCAAGGGGGGGGGGGCAGGAAAACCGTGAGCCCAGGGACAAAGTCTGGAACCTGTTTCGGAAGTTGAAAGAGAAAGATTGAATAACCGACGGAAGTTTGAGATCACTACCTCCATATTGGTATAAAATGACGGAAAGGGAACAGCAGCTTTTGGTTCCCCTCTTGGAGAGCCACTGAAATTTTGCCCCTTCGCAAGGTGCGGCAGGAAAATGGTGATGCCGGGGTCATGGCCTGGAACCCCCTTTGGACATTGAGATAGAAAATCTTCCCAGTAGTGTAACGGAATTAGGCAAGGCCAAACAAATGTCACGGCACACTCCGTTATCCTCTCGGAGAGTGACACAATTTTGGCCCCTTGCCAAGGAGGGGCAGGAAAACTCTGACCAGGCGGTCATGGCCTGGAACCCCCTTCGGTCGTTGAGACAGAAAACCTTCCTGGTAGTGTCAGGGTATTAGGCAAGTCCAAACAAGTATCATGGAACATTCCATTCCTCTTTTTGAGAGACACCAAATTTTGTCCCCTTGGCAGCGTGGGGCAGGAAAACTGTCAACCCGGGGTCATGACTGAGAATCCCGTTTGGATGCTGAGATAGAAAAACTTCCCAGTACTGTCAGGGTGTTAGGCAAGGCCAAACAAGTGCCATGGTGCATTCCATTCCCCCTTGGAGAGCGACCAGATTTTGACTCCTTGGCAAGGAAGGGCAGGAAAACAAACCCCAGGGTCATGGCCCTGACACTCCTCTAGATGTTGAGACAGAAATTCTTGCTGATAGTGTCAGGGTGTTAGTCAAGGTGAAACAAGTGTGATGGCATGTTCCATTCACCTCTTGAAGAGCGACCACATTTTTGCCCCTTTTTGCTGGAAGCATCCTTTTTCTAAAAAAGGATATCATTATAAAGTCCACACTTCTACTGCACTGTGAATCTCATTATGAATAAGCCTTTTGTTGCTCGAAAGACCTGCTGTCATGGTATCAATTTTGCTTCCAGGTTTGAAAAAGGTTGAATGTGAACAACAAATACTTGAGCAGAATGCCTGGAGATGAGAATGACGATGATCAGGCTTTGTTGAGCTGCCAAGTTTCCTTTCTTCTTTAAAAGGGTCATTACAGAATAGAACACACTTTGTTCCTCTTTTAGAAACCATCTGCAAATTTGGAGGGGGTGGGGAATCCACTGTCACCTGTGGGGTGTAAGAGGTTTTTTTCTTCTTCTTTTTGGGACACATTGTAAAACTGTAAAAGCACCAAAGAAAATGGTAAAATAAGTCACCATAGCAACAAAACATTGGTCAGTGAAAAGCTTGTGTTCCTGTTTCAAGGAGGTGATGATTATATCCTCCAGGTAGCAGCAAGTAAGACCTCATTAAATCCAACCTTTGGATGTTAATTTGCATTTGGCTTAGAGGGAAAAAGGCAAATCTGAGAGGGAGTGTGATGAATGGAATTTATTTGGGAATTTATTTGAGATGGATAATAGATCAGTTCCTGAACGGTTTTGAGTCATTATAAAAGAAGTGCAGTGATTTGTAACATTGCTGTTGAGTCATTTTGAATGAATCTCTGGGTATTTTCAGATATTATGAGACCACGCTCAACCACAGTCAATACCCTGTGGTGGGGAATGGCCTCGTAACGTCTATTGGGGAACCGGAAGTTCCCCCCCAGATGTTTACCACAGTCAATCGCGGTGGGGAATCGGATTCACCACGCGATCGGAGGTCCTGCCTGGACCATCCCCGATCGTGTGGTGAATGAGATTTCCCCCCCCCGTGATGAAGGGGACAGTAACACCTGTCCCCTGACCACTGCACGGAATCCGCGGGGGAGGGACGGCCAGGCGCTGTGGCCACATTGGCCGCAGCGCCCGCCTGTCTCCTGGAGGGTGGGCGGCCGGGGCAGCGTGGGGGGGCGGGACTGTGCGGCTACACGTTGCGCCATGCAGCCCCGTCCCCTCCCTGGATTCCCCACTGGGATCGGCCACTGCATCTGTTAGCCCGTGACACGGTGGCCCCGGCGGAGAATCAAAGGGTTGTTTCCGTGCCGGGGCCAATTGAACCCGTCACGTCTGAAAATTCCCTCCATCTCCTTCTCCTTCTTGTCTCTGCCCAGTGAATCCTGCATTGGTGCTGGGGGCTGGACTATATCCTTGAATTCCCTTCCAGCCGTGGATCTAGGACTCCGTGCTGGCAGACAGCTGATCCTCTGCAATATTGTTTTAAGCATTTTGGAGCCTTTTGAGAAACTCGTGAAAAGTCCAGCTATGCCTCAGTCTCGCAGATGCCAGGCTTTCTGGACCAGTGGGCCACTAGTAACCTTCAGTTTCTCGCAGAACAACATGTACCAACCAAACAGCCATGTTCATCGAGGCCTTGTTGAGAAAATACAATGTGGGCTGTGCTTAGTGCCCACTGGCATCACTGGAATCACTGGGGGGAAAAGAGAGCTGAGTAATGGTTCCTCTGTGCATGTGCTGACCTGACTGAGCCATAACTGTTTTTGTTGTTGTTTTTTTATCAGTAGCGGGGCTACTTACCATGGGCCTTGAGACCCCCATAGACTTGGAAGCACTGCATTCAGCTTTTTTACATTAATCTAGGGCTGTAACTTGGTCCTCATTTGCCCCCCCCCCCCCATTTACCAAGGACCAGGGCATTTGGCCTCGATTTACTGAGTCCCAAATTTCCAAGGACTGCCCTGAAAATTCGGGACTCGGCCAAGCCTTGGCCAAGTGTAAGAAGGGGAGCTAGCAGCGGGTGGAGGGAAGAGTGCAGTGGATCCTGGGGGAGGGACCCTTATCCATCCCCACCTGGAGGAGCCCTATTACCCCTTGAGCCCCCTAAAAATGTGATCTGCGGTAGAACATAGGCAGAGACTCTGCCTCTATGCCGGGCATCCTCATTCTCTTCCTCCCCACCAGACATAGCACAGTTTGCTGGTATTTGTGCATGTACACACTGTTTCCGCCATCTTTGCTCTGCTCTGAGCATGATGATAAATGTAATCTCAGCAGCTGCTCCAAGAACTCCAGGCCCCCATGACTTGGATGCTGGTGGCCACTGAAGCAGGCTCAAAAGTGGTAAAGACTGGTGAACTCTGGGGACGAAAGGCAG
>QEPC01005327.1:27290-40166 GCA_003113815.1 Sphenodon punctatus
GCTCCCTGAGCATTCTGTAAACTCTGTGGTTTACAGAAGCCCTGAGTAAGCTGAAGTAGGCATGGAGATGGTTAGAGTGCTGGTGGCACCATACTCATACTGAATCCAACTGATTGCAACATAGAGCGGCGTTAAAGGCCTATGCTGTGGCTATGGGCTGCGGTAGATTTTTCCAATGGAAAAAGCTCTTCCACAATGAGCGGCACGGTGTGATAAAGATGTTCATTCTGTTACTTTCATTCCGCTACTTCCACCAGCTGCGAAAATAGCAGAACGATGTTTGTTCTGACAGTTTAAATTTTCCACAATTTCCATCGGCACTGCAAAGTAGCAGAATAGTGTTTTTTCCTACAGTTTCCAAGATTGTTCCAACAGTTTCCAAATTAGCGGAATGCCAGCAGAATTTGTGGAATGCCGGTGGAAAAGCTGCAGAAAGTTGCAGGCAGTTTTGAAATGGCAGAATGAAATAGCAGAATGGAAAAAGGAGTTGCATCATATCATCCACAAAGTCCCGTCCAGCTGAGCTTTTCTAAGTGGCGAAGGGGCTGGTCAGTCCGGCCTCACTGCACTTGGAATTGAATCCTCCAGTACTCGTTATGACCTGTTTATTGACTGTTTTGTAGACTAAATTGTTAAGATCCACCATGATTTCAATGCTGTGCTTAATGCAGTGGACGTATCCACCAGGCCTTTGGTGAGGGAGACAGGTGATGGGTGGGGGTTGGGCATGGTGAGTAGGATGTTTTTAAAGGTCTGCATTGGGTTTTATTGTTGGTTTTATTGTTTTTATGTGTATTATATTGTTTTAAGATGTTGTCAGACGCCATAAGCTGCTCTGGCAGGATGGGGCGGCAAAGGAATCTAATAAATGAAATGAAATGTACCTGAGGCTATGAATGACCCATCTGGTCTGGTTTTACGGGATCAGTTTCAGCCGATATTGCCCACTGATGCAGTGGAGGTGCTGGGGGCTGTGAGGGCTACAACTTGCAAACTGGATCCCTGCCCGTCCTGGCTGGTGAAAGCCAGCTGGGGGACATTGTGGACATTGCTGGTGGGGGTGGTCAACTCCTCCCTTGGGGAGGGCACGGTGGTGGTGTGCCTGAAAGAGGCTGTGGTGTTCTTGTTGCTCAAGGCACCATCTCTTGAAGTTGACTCCCTTGCCAGTTAATGGGCAGTCTCTAACTTTCCCTTTTTTAGGAAAGGTTATTGAATGGGTGGTGACCCAACTGCTCCAGGGTTATCTGGACTGCATCGGCTTCCTTGACCCCTTGCAGTCTGGCTTCTGTCCGGGCTATGGCACTGAGACTATGCTTTTGGCCTTGGTCGATGATCTCCGCCAGGAGCTGGACCAAGGTCAGTCCACCCTGCTGGTTTTATTAGATTTGTCAGCGGCTTTTGACACAGTTGATCATGAGATGTTGGTGACCCGCCTGCAGGACCATGCTGCCATGGGCGGAACTGTTCTTTAATGGTTCCACACTTTCCTGGCTGGTACAACTCAGCGTGTGGTACTGGGGGATTTTAAATCTTTCCCCCAGGATCTCAGGTGTGGAGTTCTGCAGGCATCCATTTCCTGTTCAACATGTACATGCAGCCTTTGGGAGAAATTGTGATTGGATCTGAAGTTGGGTGCCATCAGAATGCTGATGACACCCACTTCAACCTCTCGTTTTCATCTGACCCAGGCCCCACAGTCTCAGTGGTTACCCAATGCCTAGCTGTGGTGGGGAATTGGATGAGGACGAGTCATCGGAAGCTGAATCCCAATAAGATGGAGGTGATGTTGTTGGGAAGGGGCGAGAGAGTGGAGGCCCCCATCATTGATGGGAGTGCAACTCTGCTTGGTCTCTCAGGTGCGGCGTCTGGGTGTGCTCCTTGATTCACAGTTATGCCTGGATGCCCAGGTGGCAGCTGTGGTGAGAAGTGCATTTTGTAAATTACATCTGGTTTGCCATCTTCAGCCCTATATCTCAGACTCTGACCTGGCCACCGTCATCCATGCATTCATCACATCAAGATTTGACTACTGCAATGCACTCTACATGGGGCTGCCCTTGGTGATGACCCAGAGACTGCAGTTGGTGCAGAATATGGTGGCCTGCCTCCTGACAGGGACAGGGGCACATAACATTGGTGTTCCAGTTGCTGCACTGGCTGCCTGTAGGTTTCCAGGTCAGATTCAAGGAGTTGGTTATTACCTTTAAAGCCCTATATGGCCTGGGCCCTGCGTACTTGCAGGACCGCCTCCCTCCTTGGGTCCTGCATCGACTCCTGCACCTTCCTGGATGTTTCTCAGGTGTCCTGGGACGACCTTTGAGAGGGCGTTCTTGGTGGCTGCAGCTCGGTTGTGGAACTCCTCACACTAGAGGTACACCTCTCTCCAGATCTTTCCTCCTTCCACAGACAATGTAAGACCTGGCTGTTTCACCAGACATTTGGTGAGGGAAACGGGTAGTGGGTGTTTCCCCCCCCTCTGTCTTGGAGTTTTTTAGGGGGTTATTTGAGCCTGTCTGTTGTATTTTTAATAGTTTTATTGTATTTTGTATTATGTTTTTATCTTTTGCTGTACTCCACCCTGAGCTGCCATTGGGCAGAAGGGGGCGGGTTATAAGTCTTGATTAAAGTAAACTTTTTAGACTTCTAGCAAATGCATATAGACACTTAAATGTATTCTTTTTATTTTTATTCTTTGTCTGCTCATTATAAGAAACTGTTTCAGGTGTTTTGGAATCATTTATATTTGTCTGTTCTGCACTGATTCCCACCTGGGCTCCCTCAGCTTTTTTCCTATCTTCTATATTAGGATACTCTAATTTCCCCGAATTAAAAGCATCCTTTGGAGATGCCTCGGTCCAAACCATGTGCTCCTCAGCACCTGTCAACTTTCCCTGGATTCTAGTTTNACAGTTTCCAAATTAGCGGAATGCCAGCAGAATTTGTGGAATGCCGGTGGAAAAGCTGCAGAAAGTTGCAGGCAGTTTTGAAATGGCAGAATGAAATAGCAGAATGGAAAAAGGAGTTGCATCATATCATCCACAAAGTCCCGTCCAGCTGAGCTTTTCTAAGTGGCGAAGGGGCTGGTCAGTCCGGCCTCACTGCACTTGGAATTGAATCCTCCAGTACTCGTTATGACCTGTTTATTGACTGTTTTGTAGACTAAATTGTTAAGATCCACCATGATTTCAATGCTGTGCTTAATGCAGTGGACGTATCCACCAGGCCTTTGGTGAGGGAGACAGGTGATGGGTGGGGGTTGGGCATGGTGAGTAGGATGTTTTTAAAGGTCTGCATTGGGTTTTATTGTTGGTTTTATTGTTTTTATGTGTATTATATTGTTTTAAGATGTTGTCAGACGCCATAAGCTGCTCTGGCAGGATGGGGCGGCAAAGGAATCTAATAAATGAAATGAAATGTACCTGAGGCTATGAATGACCCATCTGGTCTGGTTTTACGGGATCAGTTTCAGCCGATATTGCCCACTGATGCAGTGGAGGTGCTGGGGGCTGTGAGGGCTACAACTTGCAAACTGGATCCCTGCCCGTCCTGGCTGGTGAAAGCCAGCTGGGGGACATTGTGGACATTGCTGGTGGGGGTGGTCAACTCCTCCCTTGGGGAGGGCACGGTGGTGGTGTGCCTGAAAGAGGCTGTGGTGTTCCTGTTGCTCAAGGCACCATCTCTTGAAGTTGACTCCCTTGCCAGTTAATGGGCAGTCTCTAACTTTCCCTTTTTTAGGAAAGGTTATTGAATGGGTGGTGACCCAACTGCTCCAGGGTTATCTGGACTGCATCGGCTTCCTTGACCCCTTGCAGTCTGGCTTTTGTCCGGGCTATGGCACTGAGACTATGCTTTTGGCCTTGGTCGATGATCTCCGCCAGGAGCTGGACCAAGGTCAGTCCACCCTGCTGGTTTTATTAGATTTGTCAGCGGCTTTTGACACAGTTGATCATGAGATGTTGGTGACCCGCCTGCAGGACCATGCTGCCATGGGCGGAACTGTTCTTTAATGGTTCCACACTTTCCTGGCTGGTACAACTCAGCGTGTGGTACTGGGGGATTTTAAATCTTTCCCCCAGGATCTCAGGTGTGGAGTTCTGCAGGCATCCATTTCCTGTTCAACATGTACATGCAGCCTTTGGGCGAAATTGTGATTGGATCTGAAGTTGGGTGCCATCAGAATGCTGATGACACCCACTTCTACCTCTCGTTTTCATCTGACCCAGGCCCCACAGTCTCAGTGGTTACCCAATGCCTAGCTGTGGTGGGGAATTGGATGAGGACGAGTCATCGGAAGCTGAATCCCAATAAGATGGAGGTGATGTTGTTGGGAAGGGGCGAGAGAGTGGAGGCCCCCATCATTGATGGGAGTGCAACTCTGCTTGGTCTCTCAGGTGCGGCGTCTGGGTGTGCTCCTTGATTCACAGTTATGCCTGGATGCCCAGGTGGCAGCTGTGGTGAGAAGTGCATTTTGTAAATTACATCTGGTTTGCCATCTTCAGCCCTATATCTCAGACTCTGACCTGGCCACCGTCATCCATGCATTCATCACATCAAGATTTGACTACTGCAATGCACTCTACATGGGGCTGCCCTTGGTGATGACCCAGAGACTGCAGTTGGTGCAGAATATGGTGGCCTGCCTCCTGACAGGGACAGGGGCACATAACATTGGTGTTCCAGTTGCTGCACTGGCTGCCTGTAGGTTTCCAGGTCAGATTCAAGGAGTTGGTTATTACCTTTAAAGCCCTATATGGCCTGGGCCCTGCGTACTTGCAGGACCGCCTCCCTCCTTGGGTCCTGCATCGACTCCTGCACCTTCCTGGACGTTTCTCAGGTGTCCTGGGACGACCTTTGAGAGGGCGTTCTTGGTGGCTGCAGCTCGGTTGTGGAACTCCTCACACTAGAGGTACACCTCTCTCCAGATCTTTCCTTCTTCCACAGACAATGTAAGACCTGGCTGTTTCACCAGACATTTGGTGAGGGAAACGGATAGTGGGTGTTTTCCCCCCCTCTGTCTTGGAGTTTTTTAGGGGGTTATTTGAGCCTGTCTGTTGTATTTTTAATAGTTTTATTGTATTTTGTATTATGTTTTTATCTTTTGCTGTACTCCACCCTGAGCTGCCATTGGGCAGAAGGGGGCGGGTTATAAGTCTTGATTAAAGTAAACTTTTTAGACTTCTAGCAAATGCATATAGACACTTAAATGTATTCTTTTTATTTTTATTCTTTGTCTGCTCATTATAAGAAACTGTTTCAGGTGTTTTGGAATCATTTATATTTGTCTGTTCTGCACTGATTCCCACCTGGGCTCCCTCAGCTTTTTTCCTATCTTCTATATTAGGATACTCTAATTTCCCCGAATTAAAAGCATCCTTTGGAGATGCCTCGGTCCAAACCATGTGCTCCTCAGCACCTGTCAACTTTCCCTGGATTCTAGTTTTAAAACTGCTCTAGCACTTTTTAAATTTTTAGCGACAGCTGTTGGGTTCCGTTCAGGTTAAGGTGGAGCCTATTCCAACCTTCACCAAAAGGTTCCCCAGTTCCAAATGAATCTAAAGCCCTCTTCCTTGCACTATTGTCTTATCCATGCTGCTCAGCCTGTCCCTGGGGTCCTGTACATGGAACCAGGAGCATTTCTGAGAATGCTACCTTGGCGGTTCTGGATTTCAGTCTCTTACATAGAAGCCTAAATGTAGCCTCTGGAACCTCCCTCCTACATCATTGATGGCCTCATTCATCACAACAGCTGGCTCCTCCTCAGCCCTCTCTAAAATTCTGTCTCTAAAGTTCTGTCTAATTGAGTTACTTTGTTTATTTCATTTCAGTATTTGGGTTGCTCCAGTAGGACTAAGTACTATTGTGCATTATGCCATTGCACAACAGTGCTATTGCACTAATAGAATAACAATAGCACTATCTGATAACAATATGGTGTGCAATATAGGCCGGAAATAAAATTCCAGGGTGGATTCTGCTTTTGACAGATCCAGCCTTTCCGATCAATCCATACTGGAATATGATCTGACCTGCATTTCATTGGAATAATCAAATTAATTCTGCCTCCTGCTGTACATTCACTAAATGGTGGCACAGTGCAATGTGCATGTGCAGTAACTCTGCTGCAGTTTGCACATGTGCAATGCAGGGTGCAAAATGGCGGTGCTCTGCATTTGGAATTTTGACTGACATTCCAAAAGTGCAGAAAAATTCCACAAAGAAAGAAGTAGCACCACTGAAGTAGCACCGCTAAAGGAACAAAAAAAAACCAACCTGAACTGAAATAACCAGATACAAATACACATTTTTACAAACAGGGTGTGAAAAGAATAGCACTTTGTACCCACTTCATGAAACCGATTAGAAGCAATGCATTTGGTATTTGCATGAGTATTTTTTCAGCCCTAGAAAATACATGTTTGTATTCAGAGACTGAATACACTAAGAACTCATTCACATAACACCTTTTTATTCTTAGGCCGTTTTCAGACGAGCGCGGCGGCGCCCGCGCTTGTTGCTCAAAAAAGCCGGCAGCCCGTTCCACACATGACGCTGTTGCCGAATATGCGCATGCGCGGGCGATGTGCATCCATTTCCAGGCGCGATCTGACCGGGTCGGCGATCGAGGCTGGTCATAAGCGGCCGGAAATGGAAGCGCATCGCCCGCACATGCGCGTATTCGGTGGCAGCGTCACGTGTGGAATGGGCTGCCGGCTTTTTTGAAAACAAGTGCGGGCGCCGCCGCACTCGTCTAAAAACGGCCTTAGTCTTTCTCATTATAAGTATCTGTTTCAGGTATTTTGGAATCATTTATTCTTGTCTGTTCAGCACTGATTCCAAGTTCTGCTCCCTCAGCTTCTTTCCTATCCTGTATATTAAGATACTCTAATTTCCCTGAATTAACAGGTGTGTTGTGAATTAGGGTTGAAGCGGCAACTCCTTTTTCCGCTCTGCTTTTTCATTCTGCCGTTTCAGAATTGCCCGCGACTTTCCTCAGCTTTTCCGCCAGCATTCTGCAAATTCGGAAACTGTCGGAATAATCTCGGAAACTGTCAGAACAAACATTATTCTGCTACTTTACAGTGCCGATGGAAATTGTGAAAGATAGAAACTGTTGGAACAAACATTGTTCCACTATTTTTGCAGCTGGTGGAAGTAGAGGAATGAACGTAACGGAACAGTGGAAGTAGCGGAATGAAAGTAGCAGAATGAACGTCTCTATCGCACCATGTCGCTCATTGCGGAAGAGCTTTTTCCATCAGAAAAGCTACCACAGTGGCTTGCCGTTTCAGCCCTATTGTGAATGTGCTGTATTATGAAAGGCACTGAACGTCATAAGCCTGAGATGATATGATACTATTCTTAATTGGACATTTCTTATTGTTCTATGTATATAGGTTTTCTTTTCCAACTAATATCCAAGTACATAAATTGCGGTTGATCCCATGCACCCCGGATCCTGCATGCACTCCTCTGTGCATGGTTTCCACACGACACAATGTGCCAGCAATCGGTGTACCCGCGGTTCGTGCATGACTGCACAGCTGTGCATGGGATCCGCAGGGCATGGGACTGGCCCTACCGAGTCCAGACAGTAATGCAAGCCCTTAGAATCCATGAGGACTGTGAAACGATAGGCTGCCTGGTGCCTTGTGCAGACATAAACATAGACTGTTTTTAAATGGGATGCACCCATGCAGGTCCACCCATCCCCCGCCCACCCGAGCGCCCGTTTGAAGGCAGTGTGGGTGGGCACTCGCTCCCATGACCCAACCACCCCGCACTCATGCCCATGCACAGAGCATCGGGGGAAAAAATCTGGGATGCTCTGTGCGGGGGCAGGAGTGGCTGCTGTGTGAGTAGGGGTGCACACCCAGCACACACCCATGCCGGCCTATTTAAATTCCTCCCCCCACTCACAGGACATGTGTCGGTGCTCCATGCGACACACATGGATGTGCCCCCCAACCATGCCTGTTTAAAAAGGGCCATAGATACAAGTTAGTGCAACTGCTTGGACTCTGAAAAGAAGTGGTTCTTAGTAACAATGCATTGCACTTATATATTGCATTTCCATCCATAGAGACCATTATCCTAATTTTAAAGATAAAAAGGCATCAGGGCCATATTATTAAAGGACGGAGAAACCCCCTGCTAAGCTGGTATTCACCCCACTGAGCACTCTTTGGGGGGGGCGGCGGGATAGTGTAATCAAGTATACGGCTTGCTAATAAACTATTAGGATACAATCGTCCACCATTAAAGTCAATGGTAGTTTTACCACTGAGTCCAGTGGGTGGAGCATTGGATTTAACGGCTTTATTGTCTCATGCAAGTACACAGTTACAATTAAATCTTATGATTTATAATGAGATTTAGATTAACGCAAGTTGGTGATTACCCGCCACCTATGGAGACACCCATGCTGCAGCCTTGTAAGTATATGGTTAATCCAGCCCTGCAAGACATACAGCAAGTCATTGTCAGATTCAGGGAGGAAGCCCAGTTTCAAGCAAATTAGAATCCTGAAATTCGTGGAGCTAGCTTGCCTACGTCCCCTGGCCCATGCTTCTTGTAAAAGAGCCCAGCTGCCCCTAATATCTTGTAGCATGGAGATAAATATGTTGGGAAGTTGTTCGCTTTGACATTGTTGAGATGTCAAGGAAAGTTGGCACAGCTGCTTTGGAGACTGCAAATGTGCAGTGGTGAGAATCTGCTGGTTGGGAACTCAGAGGAGAAAGAAAGTAGATAGGGAGATGACAAGATGAGCCTCTGCTTGTTTGTCATCTGTCAGGGCCTTAATCTCAGTGTATGTATAGAAGCTGCTAATTAGGGCTATAATGAACTATTCAGTTCATGTTGAACATGCACTAACTTGCAAAAACATATGGATAAAGCCAGCACAAGAGCACCCAGGGCATTAATTAAGTACAGTGTTTCAAGTAATTAACATCCAATTCAGATGCTTTTGCTGGTAATGAGTATATTATTCTTTCATTCCCTGTCCTAGTTCATGCCTTGGGCCTCACAACCTTCAACATTTTCATTATGTAACATGCATCCAGTAATTCATATAGGAGTGACTTTTACACAGGTATATTAAGGCACTCAAATAATACACAAAATGTTAATCTTTAAATTAAATCGATCTAAAGTCTTACCAACCCATTTCTAGATGTAATGGTAAACCCCGGTTAATCCATTGGGTATTGAAGTCTGTGACATCATTGCAGATAGATAGCTGAACAGGTGTCTGTGCTGCTACATGTTTTCCTGGCTACCCATGATGGTTCAAGACACACCATAGAGTTGCATGGGAAGTAGAGTGTCTCCATGACATGTCTTCTCAAAACGCCATGTCCCTATGGTGTCCTGGATGATCAATGGTGTGTGACAGGGCAGTGCACTTGACCAAACTTAATAGCTGATGAGTGAGATGCCTATGGGTAGTAGTAATAATTTATTAAGCGTGACCAAAGTCATTGCGCATAACTAAAATGTAACCGAATGATACTAAACAATAATACAATAATGCAAAACAATCATAAAAGAAATCAAAGAATTTATAAACATGAAAACATTAAACATAATAATTAGGAAAAACCACTATCCTATAAGATATAAATTAACATAGATAAGGTAAAGCAATCCAGTAGATAACAGTTTGCATAATATCCTACCCTCTCAATCAAAGTCAAAATAAGAAAGAATAAGGGTAAGATAAAAATATAAATATAAATGTAAGTGTCACGATTCATCACCCAGGGGCAGTTTATACTTAGAATAGAATAGAATAGAATAGAATAGAATTTATTTATGGCCAGGTTGGGCCAAATGAAACAAAAATCCATAAAAATACAAAGAATTTCATACATTATACATGACAAATTCTCATATACCGAGAAAAAGAATAGGTAAACTCATATCACACGTAGATAACATAATACTAACATGAGTAAGAGATAATCAGCTTCCAACAAAATAACTACTAAACAACATTTAAATCACTGCCAGATAACAATGGCCGAGTAACATTTGGCCAAGTAACAGAGTAAGCCCAGATTACAATACATCTCCCTCTCTTACTCTTGAATTAGCATAAATCAATTGGCGTGCCACAGTCCAAATAATCATAATTAGCATTCATGCTGTTCGCTAGGAACCTCCTGCGGCATCCTCTACTAAATCACTTAATCTCCTTTAAATAGTATCTTATAGAGTCAAGAGAATTTCAAACACTTCTCATTTTGACCTGGCTTTTCCTTTTCACCTGAGCAGCATGTAAAAATCTTGCGAGACAGAATATTGAGTTAGGCAATAGGTCCAGAAAAAACTGTGCCATTTTTTCCAGAGAGGAGAGCCTTTCGTCCCCTTTCACCCATGGGTTCAACCATTTGGATCTTTCCATTAAATACAGAGGGCATCCCCATAAGAGATGTGGTATATCTTCAACTCTCTTCAGGTGGCAGGGGCACAACCTTTGTGCCAACGGTACTCTCCGCCACCTGCCCTCCTGAATGCTTGAATCTAACTGCGAGAATCTCAGACGAATAATAACTAATCTTAAGTGGTGCTGAGGAATCTGCAAATAAAGAGCGGGCATATTTGATGGAAATCTAAATAGGTTCAGAGGAATATGGACTAGTTCGGCCACCCTAGTCCTATCCTCCTGGAGGGCAATATCTGTCAATCGCATAGAGATCTGTTCCCTCTCTGTAGAGATAGGGATACAGTCTATATTTTCACCAATAAACCCAAGGCCTATTTTAGCTAATTCCAATCGAACCTCTTTAACCCAAGAATGCCTCCCTTTCAGAGTTTCTTCCATTTCCAACAGAACTCTCTTAGGTATACGATTTGGAGAGAGATATCTAATTTTGAGCCAATAGGCAAAAACTTGGTGCTTTGCCTTAGTAGCCACATTCAGTATCCCCAATCCCTGTCCAACCAAGGCTCTTTGAGTGGAGCCTTGGTTAGACAGGAAGGATTCCCAAGAGTCTCTTCAGGAAAGCGACCTGGGCAACCTCTGCTACTTTGCAAGCCCGTTGGTCCTGTCCCCATAACTCAGCACCATACAAGAGTGTGGAGTCCAATTTTGCCTCCGCCACTCTCAGAACTTCAGCACAGGGACGTTTGCCGCAATTCTTATAGAATTTCAGTATTCTACTTGCAGCCTGCTCTGCCTTCAGTCTTACCCTAGAAAGCTGGGACCTCCAGGTAAGAGCTGTATCAAAGGTAACTCCCAAGTAGGTGAAAGAGGAAACCTCTCAAGTTTTTCCTTACCTATAACCCAACGATGACATTTGGATGTCCCGAAAGACATCACTTTAGATTTAGGAACATTCATGACTAGGGAGTTATCCTTTGGATACTGAGCTAGAGAAGTTAACATCCTTTGGAGGTGATAAAGGCTTGAGAGTCATATCATCTGCATACAGTAGTAGGTACAAATCACCACCAACGGTCTTTGGGTGGTGGTGAACAGAGTTTTGTAAACTAGTAGCTAGATCATTGGTAAAGAGACTATCGCACTTTGGGTGTGATAACACAACCCTGCTTCACTCCCCTAACAGTGGGGGGAAATTCTGTGAGCTCCCCCTGTACCCCGTATCTGACCAAAGTCCTAGTATCAGAATAATAATTGCGAACCAGTTTCAACAATGGTGGATCCATTCCCATATGATCAAGTTTCTGCCAAAGTTTGGACCTATCTACAGTATTGAAAGCTCCCTGAAGGTCAATGAATGCTACATAAACAGGCTGTTTGAGTAGGTATATGCAAAAGATGGAACAGTGAAAAACACTGGTCTGTGCAAAAATCTCAGTGGCGGAATCCAGCCTGTTCCTCGCCCAGGATATTTTTTGCCTCTACCCATTCAGTAATGTGTCCCAAGAAATGTTTCCCATAGATTTTAGCCGGTAAGTCAATCAGGCTTATTGGTCTATATGAGCCCGGATTAGCCATATCCCCTTTCTTAAATATTGGAACCAAGATGTTAGTTTTCCAAGAGGGCGGGAAACAATTCTCCTTTATGGCACTGTTCATAACCTTAGCCAAGACAGAGGCCCAGAAGGTCGGATTTGACCGAAACAATTCAGGGGGTAGGGAATCGGGTCCTGAGGCCTTTCTCAGTCTACATTCCTGTATATAACGTCTAATATCTTCATCAGAAATCATATAAGATTTCAACTCATCATCCCCAATTTCCTTCCGCAGAACAGCTTCTTTCTGTGCAACTAACTGACTGAGATCATTATTTCCAAATTTCTCCCCATAATAACTCACCCAAAGGGTAGGGGATATGAAAGCATGAGGAACAAAGTTCCTGTGCCTATTATTCCCACTAACAATTTTCCAAAAATACTGCAAGTCCCTACATTCCACTGCCTGCCTCAAACGCTCCCACGTAGTTTTCTGAAACTCTTGTTTCTTTCTAGCTAATAACCTCTTATAACTTCGTTTTGCATTTTTCCAAGTCACCCTAAATTCACTTTCATCTAGAAATTTGTTCTGTCCCAAGAGTTCAAGCAGTTTCTTTTTTTTCAGTTAAACATTACCTATCAAACCACCCCATATGTCCACTGGGGGCAGACCGTTTCCCCCCCGGATACTATTAGTACTGAGTACAATTCACTAAGTAAAGTCTGATACCCTTCAGTAATCTGATCTGGGGTCTGTTCTGGTATTTCCATAGCCTCCCTCTTTGCGAGGTGGGCAGTACAGATGTCCATTGCCCTAAGCTCTAACTCCTCACCCCACTTTGCATTCTTCCATACTACTTTCTGTGAAGGTGAGGTTTTTTGTGTGTGGGCGGTGTTAATCCCACCCCAATATCCTCGTAGAGGGAGAATCGTGCCATTACCGGATGGTGGTCACTC
>QEPC01005327.1:41204-77861 GCA_003113815.1 Sphenodon punctatus
ACCACCCCCAGGCTCCCCAAGCCCTCGCCCACCAACATCACCTCCGTCTTGTCAGGATTCAGTTGCAGATGGCTCAACCTCATCCAAGCCCCCACAGCTGACAGGCACTGGGAAAATAAGGAGATTGCATGGCCTGGGTCGGTGGAAAAGGAGAGGTAGAGCTGAGTGTCATCAGCATACTGATGACACTGCATGCCCTGAAACCCCCTCACCATCTCCCCTAACGGCTGCATATAGATGTTAAACAAGAGGGGGGACAGAATGGCACCCTGCGGGACTCCACACGTGAGGTCCTGGGGTGAAGACCTACACTCCCCCAAGACCACCCGGTGAGTTCTCCCGGCCAGGAACGAACGAAACCAGTCCAAGACCATTCCGCCAATTCCAGCACGGGCCCGCAGGTGAGTCACCAACACCTCATGATCGACTGTGTCAAATGCAGCCGAAAGGTCTAGCAGGACCAGTAAGGTCTGACGACCCTGGTCCAACGCCAGACGGAGATCATCAACCAAGGCCACCAATGCCGTCTCCGTACCATACCCAGGCTGAAACCTAGACTGGGAGGGATCAAGGATCACTTCCACCAGTTATTTTTTTTCATAAAGTCCCATAAACACCTCCCATCGGCATTTGACCTAAAATCCAGCATTTTCAGTTCGGGCTTCATGTGTACTGTTCTTACCTCAGTTGTACCCCAATTATTTCCAACTCGTGCATTGAAATCACCTGCCAAAAGCAATATGGCATGTGGGACCAACAACCTAATATATTCTAGCTTATTTTCTAGTAAAGGTACCCACCATCTTGGTTTAAAGCCTTTCTTCCTGGGTGGAAAATATACATTTATTACCACCAGGGTTCTACTCAGAGGGCAATCCAACTGTACAGCCTGAATATATGGCGAGTCTAGATCTATTTGCTTGGAAGTACAGTTAGTCGTAATAGAAACCCACACAACCAAGCCGCCACAAGGCTTGGACCTTAAGGGCTGGCACAACATATGAAACAAACCCATTTAGATGTATATTTCCCTCTATCCATGTTTTCTGAAACGCTATAATATCATATTCAGAAATGAAAGCTACCCAGTCTCTATCTTGCAGTTTCTCCCCTATTCTCGCAATGTTCCAAGAGACTAAATGGAAAACTGACCTACTTTCCTTCTCTCATCTAGGTTCCAGTCAATCTGACTGGGTCTGGGCGGTTTTACTTCGCCATTCCCTAGACCTTGGTCTTTGGTTCTTTTGGAGGTTTCTACTCATTCCACCCCCTCCCTGTCATGATTCTTGGGTTAACTAAGGAGCGATTCCTAAGACTTATATAAAAGGGTAGAGAATCCTCTCCAATTTCTAGTCCTATCATAGAGTTCTCCACTTTCTCCAATATCTGTTTCTTGATATTAGGGTCCCTAAATCCAACCCTTACTGGGGAGAAGTGAAAGCCCCCTCTACCTTGGTGGAGCCTAGATACAAAAATAATTGCTTTGTGCAACCTAGATGCTTGAAGCTTTAATCTGACGGCTAGATGACACACAACCTTCTCCTTTAGTTGTTGGGGTGATTCGGATCAGTGTTGTTCTAGATCATAAATAATGATGTTTTGCTGACAAAAATGATTTTCCCCGCTCCTTTCTAGAGGAGTCTCCTCTGTATGGCCATATCGTACAGGTAAAAGTGGAACAGATTCCCTCCTTCCATGTTTTTGCTGTTGAGTCTGACTGTCGGTATGGTGATCGCAACTTTTCAATTTATGAGATTGGAGGGTACTGTGATAATTTTGTAAAATATTAATCTCTTCACGTGCTTCTCTTAACGCGCACTTGATCTGTTCCACCCCCCCCCTGCAATTACACGAATTTCTGCTACAAGATTATCTATTGATTGTCTAAGAAGTTTACAGCAACAATTCTCGTGAATGAGAGAATTGATTGATTTGGGACAGATCGCTATATTAGTTTGTAAGGATGGAGAAAGTTGCTGGTAACTATCCAAATATGTAATAAAACTACCCCCCAAGTTAGAGCTCAGTGAGATTGAACTTTCCCTTGAGGGAAGTTCTAAGTCAATAGCAGGATCAGTTGGCTATTTCTTAGGCTCTATTGTAAGTGCTATAGAGGGTGCAATACCACATTCTGCAGTAGTCTCCCTCTCTCTTAACTGCCCACACACAGTAGATAACCCTACCTCATTAGATTTTTGGTCTTAGTGCTAAAAGAGGGGAAATTTGATGACAGCCCCAATTGCTCCAACTTCCTCCCTGTCCTCGTAATAAATTTGGTTATCTTAGCTTGGGTATTTAACTTCCTGGCTGCATCCAACAAGGGTGGGGTTCTTCTGTTATCTACCTCCATAATAATAATGATCACACCACCCACTCCCCCAGGGTGTCTCTCGCTCACCACCGGGGAATGGGATAAATATAGGAGATCAATGCCTGCCCAGCAATAGACACCAGTATCCAAATAACCAAGATACACGTCCAATAAGGGGCAGGGAAACTCAAATCGACCTTAGAGGAGGTTGTAAACACCTGTCTCAATCACGAGGAAGCTTCCACCATCCCCAGATGAGCACTGGCGTTTCCTATGGCCCCTCACGGTTGAAAAGAGGATAAAGAGAAGAGACAAAGGACAGCAATAGGGCATTAAGGGCGACCTAACAATACACTACTAGAATAATCACCAAATTTGGCTAGAAGAAATTCAGTACACAGCCAGCCCACAGCCAGCACCAAAGGCCACGCGCACAAGGGTGTGCCCTTGTGCATGCGCATCCCTTAGGTGCAATGGTCTTTGGCGCGCGCCTTCAGCGCTGCCGCAAGGCGCAGGTCTTACTCTTATAGTTCAGCGGGGCAGGAGAGTAAACTGGGTCCTTCAGGCTCCTTATCACAGGTGCAGCTGATGAAACAACGCCGGAGTCCCAAACAGTTCCACCTCGGGAGCTTCAGAGGGATGCCCTCCGCACTTCCCAACGCCCGTAACAAAAAGGGGCTCGAGGGGCAGCACAAAACAAAACACCCCAGGGGTCCAGCCTCCCAGAGCCGCTCTCCCCAAAAGCCCTTTACACGCCACGCCCAGTTTATACTTAAGAAATGCCTGTCGAAGATTCATAGCCAGTATAAAAAAAACTTGATAATATTCAGTGTGTCATCAGCCACCTTATCAGACAAAGCCAATTGGAGCAAAAAAGAGTCAGACCTACCCGGGTACTTCCCCAGGAAAGACTTGAGAAATTTGGCCCTAATATCATCATAAAGGTGACATCTTAGCAGAACATGATCTGTTGTTTCTACATCCAAACAGTCAAACAGGCACAATCGCTGATGGAAAGGAAGCCCATTATAGCAGCCCTCCAAAAGTTTAGTGGGAAGGGCATTGAATCTTGCAGTCAAGTAAAAACTTTTTCCTCTCGAGGAACAAGCGAGGGAAAGATAATTTGCAATACTAGGCCCCCTCAAAGTAAGTGGCAAGAAATCACCCATATGAGGGGAAGCTCTTATCCTAGCAATTTCATCCTGCAGGGTTATATCCACCCATCTTTGATGTAGTTCTACCCCTGCAGCTTGATAGCCCTTCCCAAGTAGATAATCTTTGGGAAGAACTGACTTATTTAAGTGGGCTTCTACTTTACATTGCCAGTGGCTCTTATATAGATCTGCTTTCAAAAATACAAATAATCCAGCGCCTGAAGATCTAGCGATTTTATTCTAGAATTTATTCACATGGGCCCATGCCGTGTGATGCCAACTCCTTTGCCCCAATTCCAATCTTACTGCTGCACCCGGAGTGCCTTTAAGGGCCCGCACCAAGGACTGTAGAAACTTAGATTGAATAATATCCACATTGGCACAAATCAATGGAGCCCAGAGTTCTTCACTGAATACAAAATGGGAAGAAATCTTGCTATTAAAAACATCTAAAGCCAGTTTGTACTCAGATCTCCCAGAACTGGCAAAAAAATTAAATATGGCGAAGGCAGTTCCCCTCACTGCTGCAGTGGCTCTTTTATGGTGTTCCTTCCAGGAGCCAGTATAATGAAAGTAAAGCCCTAAATATTTTTAAAATATTACCTGTTCAAGCGGGTGGCCATCTAAATCCCATCTATATAACTTTTGGGGCCAAGCCTTAGTAAGTACCATTACTTTAGACTTTGTGTAATTTATCTTAAGACACTTTGTTACACAATATGATGAGAATTCAGCCAATTGCCTTTTAAGGCCATTGCGGGTTTGGGACAAAAAACAAGATCATCAGCATAAAGAAGGCAGCCGAGAAAATGGGAAGCCGCTTAGGGGGTAGGGAAATGGGATTGAGCCATTAAAGGAATAATGTCATTGACAAATAAGTTAAAAAAGAACTGGGGCTAACACGCAACCCTGCCTCACCCTTGAAGAGGCACCAATCTCCTCAGAGACCACTCCACTATGATCTAATTTAACTACCAGCTTAGAGTCAGCATATAAATTCTGGATCAGAGCCAAAAGTCTCCTATCCATCGAGGTCTTATCTAGTTTAGCCCAGAGTAATTGCCTACTGACAGAGTCAAAAGCAGATTTGAGGTCTAAGAAAGCTACACAGAGCTGTCCATTAGAGGCCATATATTTGCCAATTAAATGGGTCAAAATTAAACAGGGTGTGTCAAGCTCCACAAACACACATTAAACAGGTGGCAAGGTCTGTGATTACATAAAGAGACATAACAGAGAAAGATGTGTTAGTTAGGTGTCTGAAATGGGTGGGTGGCATTGTATCTAGAGACACCTATTGACACTAGAACACAGATATATTAACAAGAAAAAGCAGATTCTTGGTCACTCTTTTTCTGGCATATCACATTTTAACCTCATACCTTTATGAACTGAATATTCAAAGTGACCTTCAAATTTACCATGTTGGATTGGATGGCGATACCTGGATTATAATCAAATTAATTGTCCAGATTTTGAAGTTCACAGATTCATTTTTGTTGGGTTCAGTTTTTGTTTGTTTTCAGTTTTCTTTGTTCATTCATTGGTGATTGGATGGTTCTTTTTGACATTTGTATGTTGTCAGTTGGCTAAGTCATGATATGCTGCACAACCAAACAGAAAACAGAATAGTCCTTGGCCTGCCAATAACGGCAGCCATCAGGGCCCCTCATCATGCTCCCTTGGGGAGGAGACAAGGTCGAATGGCCAGCACTGCCTGCTGCAGCAGAAGCTGCAGCAGCAGGTAGATAGAGCAGGGAGTAGCTGGGCCATGGCGGGAAAGGAACCAGGCCTGGCCAGAGTCTCCCTGACAATAGGGCTTGCCAGTGGGAAGAGTCATGTGGGCTGGGAGGCCTCCCCTTCCCTCAGAGTAGGGGTTTCTCCACCTGTCTCAGAAGCTCCAGCCTCATTCCAGGGCTGGAGCTAACCGTGGAAACCCCCACCCTATTTCCCTAAGGCACTGTGGGTCCTATCTGGTCGCCATTGGGGCCAGGAAGGAATTTTTACAGGAGACCTTCATTGGTCATCAGTGTCTCCTGGTTTTTGCCTTCCTCGCAGTGTCTTTACAGAAATTTGATTTATTCGACTTTGAAATGAGATAGGAAAAAGGGATGGATGTGTTTGTTGCTGTTTCACATTGTATCCATTGTCGCACTCTTGCAGGGATCCAGTACTGTTATGCTGTTTTGTAGAAAATAAATAGCTTTTGGAGTTATCTCCTTAAGAGACGGGAAAGTGACACCTGGCGCAGAAGCAAGGCACGGCAAGCGCTGGGGTGGCATCCCTGGGAGGGGTGTTTTGCGAAAGCGGTCAAGGACAGGCACGGTCCCCAGTCTTTCAGCACCCAAATCCTTACTCCAATCTAGAAAGGACACCGTCCCCTTTGGTCATATCCACTACCCAGAGAACTAATGGGAGATGCTTGTTGTAATAAAATGGGGCTGATACTGTGTCACTGTGACACGCAACACTCCACACACACTGTCCTGGTTTAACTCGGTCAGAGTAAGGATCTCACAGAGACAAATGTCCGTCAGGATAGTGGTTGGGCCTTCACCTCTAATTAAAGAGAACAGGCCCCTATCATCATAGGGCGCTACTGACTGGGAAACCAAGACTGCCCCTAATACAGTTACTCCGCACGTACTCACGAGACTGGGGTGGATAGGGAGTGAGGGTTCACCACAGGGGTGCGTAAGGGCCCTATGGGGGAGGGGGAAACGACTCTGGACACTCACCTCCAATAGCCCGGGTTCTGGTTTGGGGAGGGGGAGGGGGACACGCACACTCACCAAGCACACTCTCACTCGTAGATTCTCACTCTCAGGCACAACGTAGGTAGGTTAAGGGAAGGTCAAGTCAAGCTCACGGGGCAATGCCACTCTCCACTGTAATTTCTCTCCAATCTCCACAACGCACATGGGGGCCGGTTTCAGCAATCACCAGCGCCGCTTCTCAGGCGGCGCTGGCTTTTAGTCTCTAAGCCCCGCCCCCGTGCGTGCCCGCAGCTACCCTGAGCGGCGCGGCAGGGGCGGAGGAATCCCCACGTTCCTCCTAGCGCCTAGGGGCGTGGCCTCTCCTTGTGCGTCTGCTGCCGTGGCCGGCGGCGTCAGCCTGGGGCTCCCGGCCAGCTCTATCACTACCGGGGGCGTGTCCAGGGTGTGGGGGTTCGGTGCCGGGGCCGGCTGTGCCGGGACAGGTACTTTCAACGGAGGGCGTTCCTCCGACCACCTTCTAGGGTCCCGGGCCTGGTGGGAGCCTTGCCGGGGTGTTTTGGAGGGGCCAAAAGCCCTGCCCTTCCGCCTAGCACTGACATACTGGAGGGCAGATGCAGGCCAGTTTCCGGTCAGTTGTTGTTAACCTGTTGTTGGTTGTTAGTGTTCTGGACCCGAATTGCCTAATGACAATTACCCCACCAGCCTAATTCTAATTCGATCACAGAGTGTGGCCATTAAAACCCAACAATTTTGTCCTTGTCTCATTCCGGATGTGCCGACAATGAACAAATAAATGAACAACAGAGGTAAACGGAACCAATGGATTTGTGTAACTTTGCAAGGGGTGCAGATTAAAATGTGGAGATTTGTTGAAGAATATGAATGTCTGAACTGAATCTGCAAACTTTAAAAAGCATTATTGATTAGAGTTCTATTTTACAGCACTGCAGATGGACCCTAATCGGTTTGTGTCTTCAACTCACATGTGCCAGAAATACCCTCAAGAACCGGTTGGTGACACTAAAATTCTGTAGTTTCATTTGCAGTCAATCAAAGAATAAATATATTCAGTTCTTTGGCCTTCTTCATCCTTCAGCTCTCTTGTGTTTAAGATACAGATGGTGGATACTGTCTGAAACAAGGTTAAACTGTAGAGGAATAATATTGTAAAAACAACATCTGCTGCTGAGCCAAAGGGTTTTGCATCAAGCAACAACAATTCCTCCATTTTACCACATTTCTACTGAGCTATAAATTTTCTAAAAATCTAAAAGGCTAGTGACCAGTGGAAAGAAGAAATGCATGCCCACTTTATCACTATGTAACTGGAGCTCTTTCAACAGTTTTCATCAATAGGAAATTTCCCAAAATATCCTCACATTTTGGGGAAAATTTAATCGAAACCACAATTACAAAAAAAAAAAAAAGTTTTGCAAAGTTTTGAATTGTCAGATCTGTTGAAAAGGTGAAAATGTAATCGCTTGGGGCTGTGTTTTTGGTGTTTTGCTTTCAAATGTGAGTATGAAGGTTAAGTAATATGAAACCCAAATGCTGAAATTATTATTTTTTCCAAAATTAAATTTGGAGCAAAAATGAATTTTTTATTTCTCATTTCAAAAGTTACTTACTGTGGCATTTTTCACAAAACAAATGACCCAACCTGAAAGTAGTTGATAGCTAGCAAGGATGTGTCTGGAGTGGAAGAATAGATCTTAGTAGTTTCTAAGGGTGTTTTTAAATGAGGTGCTACCATGCATGGCCACCCTGGAGTCACTTATCCAACCGACCGTCTGAAGGTGTTACGGGGGGATGTGTGCTCCTGTGAGCCACACAGCAACCACTCATGGCCACTCATAGGGCACTGCCAGGAAATCCAGAGTGCACCGTGCAGAGCAGGACAAAAAAGTGCATGGTGATGAGCACCCATGCATCCCCTGCCTGTATGAAATGGAGAAGCCACCCATGCCAACAGACAGATCTCCACTCATAGGCACTGTGGGTAGGGGACATGGCCTTTGTAAATCACAGCAACTGGCTGAGAGCACTGGGGAGCCCAGTTTCCCAGTGCTCACAGCCAGGACATATCAATTTCAAAGGCCAGCTCGGTGTGCATCACCCCTCTCCCATGGTCCGTAGCAGGAGAGTGCAAGGCAGCTGCTGCAGTAGCCATGCTGGGAGCTGCTGGCTAGAAACCCTCCCCATTCACTCCAGCTGAGTAGCTGCTCCACAGCTGGGCCACTCAGCAGTCACGGAACATGCTTCCCTCCCCCCTGGCTGTACTCATTTAAAAACACTCTAAGTCTTTGACACAAACTATAGATATGCAAAGGCCAGAAAGTCAACTGCTAATCAGAACCACATCCCTAGCCTCCATTCAAAAGTCCATAGACTGCACAGCTTGAGCATTTGCTGGTTGGGTTCAGGAGAGAAGACAGATTTAATTCATATGCAATGCAGAGTTATTGCATTTGAAGCTAGGCGATGTTTCTAGAGATGAGCGAAGAGAACGCGGTTCGGATGTTCGGACGTTCGGTCGTTCTGTTCGAAACCCAAGTTTGGGTTCGATGGTTCAGTTCAGCCGAGTTTGGTTTGGCCGAACTTGGCTGAACATTCAAAAATAGCGCTATCGATACTGAAACCGAAACGAAACCAAAACCGAATTTTTGGCCCTGAAAAGACGTTTTTCCCGCCCTGAACTCATCCAAACTTGACCGAACTGTTCGGTTGTTCGAGAGTTCAGTTCAGACGTCCGAACAGACCGAGTTTGGTCCGAACTCTGAACATCTGAATTGCTTTCGCCCATCACTAGACGTTTCTAATTTCAGTTGCATCTCCTCTTGACTACTGTGATGATTTTTGACCATCAGAACCCCTTCAGGGAAAGCAGAAATTTAACTGGGGATATATTGTGTGCTGCTTCTAGGTTGGGGGTGGAGAATTATTCCTCCATAGGCTGGGCATGGCCCATCAGCGCAAAGGGGAACAAAATGAGGGGAAGTGGGAGGAAACAAGAGGTGGGAGGAGATGGAGTCACTAGGGTTGAGTCTTCTAGGCTCTTCCACGTGCTCTGTAGGCTGGTGAGGCCCCTACCACACTGTTTTTGGCACTACATCCTCTATATCCTGATAGCCCCACAGGCTGAGCATGCCCCACTTTCTACCCCAGTGTTTCACCTTCCATATTCTGGACCAATGCAAGGAGCAGGTTGATTTGGGCCATTTGGTTCCCACCCTCATTCTAGAGTACAGTGAGTGTCTTTTTGTCCTTGACTACATTAAATTTTTATTTAATTTTGATTTCAAAGTACTTTTACCCCACTCCCTCCTGCCACCATGGCAACCTGGGGCGGCTGTGGCAACTACATGTACCTACTAGAGAATAATGTATCCATGAATATTCCTAAAATCTTATTGTCAGAAGGTCCCTAAGTAGAACCACCAACACGGAAATGTGTTCTTCATTATCTACAATTATGATGGCTTTTTTTGGCAATAAATAGCTTTTGAAATAAAATATCTGTTACACAAACTGAACAGTAGGAAGTTAGCTGGGTTACAGCCATAATTATATCCCCAAAGATTCATTTTATCTCCATGTTGTCATGCAGGACAGAAATATTTATGCAAGTGACTGTATATGGAATGTATGCACATGTGTGTTTACGAGGGCTATATTTCGGATTCACTTCATGTTGCCCCCATTCGAGGCTAAGATAAGACTTGAAATTTCCCTCAAGACGCAAGCCTGAAGTCCACCAGGAGTAACTTGATAGATGACCTTGTTTGGATGCAAATAATTACTTTAAATATATTCTATCTTCCATTTATAATTACTGTGCAGGGGGTATCATGGCAAAGTACAAGGTGAAATCTAAATACATTTTAATTTTGTCTCCTGACACAGCTACAAAGTTATGTTAATCATTATTTTAATATATTACAAACCTCGCTCCTCTTCTGTGCTTAATATTGTGCGAAAACAAATGACACAGCAGCCCACACTAGCCTGCGAGCCACCTTCTTGTCAGTTTGGTGGCCACCAGATGTTTTCCCACATCCACTTTGGGGTGGGGTGACTGGCTGCTACCAGACACATGATCCAGAGATTGTTGGCAACACGGAATGGACTAAGGCTCTCTCAGCTAGGCTAATCCAGGATAACATGCGCCCTCCAGTCTTTAAGCCCTGCCCAGTTCTTGCCATGAGGCCAGGTCCGAGGATTGGGTCCAGAAGAGCACACTCACCCCGACTGCTAAACAGCTGATAGGGTGGGGGCGGGCTGGAGGAGTGCACTGACCTGGTGCGTGTTCTCTCTCTCTCTCTCTCTCTCTCTCTCTCTCTCTCTCTCTAGCAGTCCTTCGATATGAGGACCATCTCTACCACACTTTATGGATAAATCCTGAGATAACGTAAAGTCCAATCCTAGAACCACAGACCCATCTGCAGATATTACCAGAGTAAAGAACTTGTTGTTGACTAGCGTTCATCTACCTATCTTTCCTTCGCTGCCTTTTTTAAGTTTCATAAGTAAGATGCTTTTCCTCAAAGCAGACTACCATATGGAGAGGCCACAATGCCAATTAAATTTATTAGTAGCCAGTTCCTCTCGGTTGGAGCTTTCATATCAACGTTCTTCAGATATGCCTTCAATATGTCCTTATAGTGTTTCCTCTGCCCCTCATGGGATCTCTGACAGGAAGGGAGCTGAAAATAGAGGGCTATCTTAGGGAGCTGATAATTGGTCATTTGCATAGTGTCCAACCCAATGAAGTTGATGATTAAGAATCATTGCCTCAATCGTGGTGTAGCCAACTTCAGCAAGGATGCTCAGACTGACCCCATGCCCCACAGATCCCTCTCGTGCGCGTATGCATGTGGTTTCTGAGTGGTACAATGTGCCGGCAATGGGATCAGCCCGACTGGCATTGGTATAGTGCCTTTCCTAATTAATACATAAGATCTTACGAAGGCACCTCTGATAATTAGGGATGGGCGAACGTGGTTCGGAAGTTCAGAGTTCGGACCGAACTCGGTCTGTTCGGTCGACCGAACTGAACTTTCGAACCAAACTTGAATTTAAAACCGGAGCCCTGCCTGCCCCGACTTCCAGACTTGTCCCGGGGCACCGTTGATCACTTGGGAGGGAGGGACCCCGAGCCTGACCCAGGAGGAACCCCGTGAGTGTTTGCCTCGCCGTGAACCCATCTGTCCAGGCAGAGGGATCAGCTGTGTGAGGGGAGGAGTCACACCGCCGAGAGCCTAAAAACAGCGTGCCGCCCGGCTGAGTGGAGCCCCGCCTGCCCCGACTTCCAGACTTGTTGTCCCGGGGCACCATTGATCACTTGGGAGGGAGGGACCCCAAGCCTGACCCAGGAGGAACCCCAGATTTACCTTTACATGAACACAATGCCTAGGAAGGGAAAGAAATTAGGGGTAATTACCAGGAATCGGACTAGGCAACAACAGTTACCTGAATGTTTTGCCTCGGCAACTGTATCCCCTAGGCCCAAGCGAGAGGGGCCTCTGCGAGAATCCTTGTGTGTTTCTCAAAATGACCCTGATATAGGACGAGCTTCCTTGGCTCCTGGTTTGGGTATTCTACCTCCTTCTTTGCTGGGTTCTGGGAGTGTGGGGGTCGGGACGCCCGGTGATGGTTCTGGGCCATCAAACTTACCTAGGCCAGCTTTTCCAGATCCCTCGCTGCTCGAGTGTGCCCTGGCAACAGGGAGAGAAGTGGCTAGCCATGACTGCCAAAGCCTGGGGCGTGTGGTGGTCGCTCCGGGTTCTCGGGTCCCTCCCCTAGAAAACAGAATCTGTCCCTCCCATATGTCAGTTGAAGAGTCCGAGCCCCAGTCTCCAGCTATCCTGGGTGTGGATGGGGATAGTGTGTATCTGAATCTCCGACCAGTTGGACAAGGGGAGTTGGCTCCAGAGTTGCTGTGTGCCCATGCTGAGTCTTCACCCTCTCCTTTGGACCAGGGTGGGGAATCTTGGGGAATATCAATGCCACATAGCCAGGCGAGTTTGGGAAGGGGGGGATCCCTTGAGGTGTACCCTGGTGATTTAATTATCTCTAGAGATACAGCCATGGGATCCCAAAAGGTCAGCGGTTCCTGTAATCCTCACCAGCTGGAGGAGCTTGCGTTCCCCTCCCGTGAGCTGGTAGGGAGGGAGGGAGCCCCCATTATTTGTGGGGGCTCCATGTCGAATTTACGATCCCCTATCCCGCTGACCCAAGAGTCGCGGGCCCAGGCTTGTGGCCGTCTTGTGCAGGCAGAAGCACACAGGGCACTTATGGAATGAATTGAGGGGATGGACTCAAAACTCCAGGCCCTCCAGCAGCAGATGTGTAAAATCTGGGACTGTGTTAATGATCAGAGAGGGAATAAGACTACAACGGACCATCAGAAAGTGGACCAGACATCGCAGACAACTTCCTCGCAAGGTTTGGCCTGCACCAGGGTCTTACCCCTGATATCTAAGGAGGATTGGGTTATTACCCCAGTAACTGATGTGTTGACTATTGTAGTCTACCCGTTGCCATCTGGAGCACTTCCCTCCTGGGACTCGAAATTCTGGATAGCACACCATGTTTCTGTTATACTGGGTTGCCCCTTTTTGCCATCTCATATATCCCGTTCTTTTTATCTACCAGCTAGGTTTTTATCTACCTTAACGTTAGTTGTTTACTTTTGGTCATCTGCCATTGTAGAATGGCTGCTGTCCAATGGTCACTATTTTAGCCAGCGGCGGGTCTACATGTGGAAAATATATGCTAAGAGGGGAATTTCTAACTTATCTCTAAGGTTTTGTCTACTAAGCCAGATCCCCGGCTAGGTAATTCCGATTTGCCCCAGATACCCCGGGGGAAGGCAGGTAGCATACCATGAATTTCTGTGGGATCCAAAAGTTGGCCCATAGTGAAGCCCCTTTTGTCTCAATCTTAGCCTCGGCTTGTGGGTCTTCTACCACTACGGCCTTGGTCTTATCTAAGCCAGACCGTTCCTATTCCAGGGTTCCTGCTCTAGTTAGTACAGGGGGGCCTGCCATTGTGGCAGTCGCTTCCCAGACTTTGTCAAGGCCCCATGTTGCCAGTCCATCTTTAGGCCATGTTCCCAAAGCTCCTTTCCCCCCCAATGTTTCCTTAATTAAAGGGCAGGTCTCCAGACTCAATGCCCGATTGTACTGAGCCCCGGTTTGGTTAACCACGGAGCAGTTAAAAATAAGTTGGGCTTTCCTCTTAGAGGGGCCTCTATTTTTGAAGAGATCCTGGCTGTTGATCCTGTGTGCAGGTCTACTATTTGTGGGGCCACGAGTAAATCATAGCCATCCATATGAGGTAATTCTAGCTAAAGTCATCTTCTTTCTAGGGCGTATTGTTGGTAAATATTTTATTGATTTTATTGATTTTTTAGGATTTAAATAGGGCCCTACGAACCTGTATATGTGTATTGTATTTATTTTGTGTGTTTGTTTGAGCAATGGCCTAAGGCTATGCCGTAATAAATTTATAAATTCATTCAATTTAAAACCAAACCAAACCGAATTTCCGAACTCCGTTGTGTTCGTCCATCCCTAGTGGCAATACACACCAAAAAAACCTGGTTTTGAATGGCCGAACTTGGTTCGGAAGTTCAGAATTTGATGAACTTGGTCTGTTCGGTTGACCGAATTGAACTTCCGAACTGAACTCGAATTTTAAACTGAACCGAACCGAATTGAATTTCTGAACTCGAATTTCAAACCAAACCGAACCGAATTTCCTAACTCTGTTCTGTTCGCCCATCCCTACTGATATTAGCTCTGTAAGCTCTTAAGGTGATGTCACCCAAGTCTCAGGATTGTAAAGAAGAGTGGCAATAATAACTGCTTTATAAACCTGGATATTAATATCCTTCTGTAAGTCATGATCACTGAAAACACATCGCAACAACTTCCTGATGGAAGCATTTTCACTCTGATTCCTGTGCTGGATGTCAATATCAATATTCGCCTTCTGAGAAAGGCAGCTACTTAGATACAAGAAATGCTCGACTGTCTCTGAGGTGTGTCCCTCGAGAGTAATCAATGGAGTGTCATTTTCTACGCCCAAAATGCATGATATAACACCTTAGTTTTCTCAGTGTTAGGTGAAAGTCCCAAGCAATAATAGGCCTCAACAAAGAGATCTAATACACACAGGAGATCATTCTCAGTGTGAGCATGGATGGCCCAATTATTGGCATACTGGAGTTCTATAATTGAAGTCTTGGAAACTTTAGTCTTAAAGCGGGAACAACTGAGGTTAAAAAAGATCTCCTTCTATTCTGTACTAAAAAATAATTCTTGGGGGAGACAGTCCTTAAGAAGGGCCAGAATAACTGCAAGAAAAATGGAAAACAAAATTGGAGCAATAACACAACCCCCTGCTTTATTCCAGTTTGTATGACAAACTGATTGGTCACCGTGCCATTTCAGACAACAGTGACGATCATATGGTCATGGAGGAGCCTTAGAATTCTGATTAATTTAAAAAGATATCAAAATCTAAGCAACTTCTTTCACAAGGCTTCCTGGTTAAGAGTCAAAAGTCTTTGTCAAATCAAAGAAAGCCATATAAAGATTCTGATTTTGTTCTTGAATTTTTTTCTTGAACGTGGTGAGCTATATATCATGTTGATTGTTGCATGGGATGGTCTAAAACTGCACTGGAATTCTGGTAGGACTTCTTCAGTTAAAGGAAGCAGACAATTTAAGAGGATACAGTAGATAAGAATCTTTCTCACAGCAGAGAGCAGGGTGATCCCATGATAATTTCCACACATCAATTTTTCTCCTTTCTTAAAGATGGTAACAATATTAGCATTCCTCAGCTCTGCTGGAATCGCCTCATTTTGTCATATTCATATTATAAGTTCATGGAGTTTCAATGCCAGTTCCTCACTCCCAACCTTAAAGACTTCAGCTGGTGGTATGTCAACTGTTCCAAGCACTTTGTTACTCTTGGTCTGAATGATTACATTATTAATCTCCCCAATGGTAGGGAGGTCAGGAAGTGATTCCATTACAGGACATTAAGAAATGAAATAAATTGTTGCATCTGAAACATTTGACTCCTTATTCAATAGCATATCAAAAATTAAATGTTCCTTCCATCTAGACATAATGACTTTTCCCCCCTCTTTAAGGAGCATTAGGTCATCTTGTGAATGGAAGGATGTAAATCTGTGAGTGCTTGGGCCCTAAATAGCTCTTATGGCCTGAAAGAAGCTCTTCATATCATGCTTATCCACATAAGACTAAATCTCCAGGGCATTATCCTGCCACCAATTGTTTTTAATATTGCAGATCTTCCTTTGCATTTCTCCCTTAAGCAGTTGATGATATGACTCTTTCTTTTGCTGGCATAAGACGTTACAGGCACAGCTCTCGTTATACAGACATCTTTCAAAACACAAGTTCTAAGAATGGTGAAATCAAGAGGATGCCAATGCTTTGAACAGGGATGTCTCCATGTGGTCCTCTACATATTTCTCTGTCTGAAGATAATATTTGATAACCAGGTTATGTTCCACACATTAACTCAGGAGTACAACACGATTAGAGTTAGCATTTCCTACACCTTCATTCCCAATGGCTCCCTTCCAGATATCTACATTGCGCCCAATCCCATCATTAAAATCTCCGAGGAGTATGATCTTATCTTCCCTGAAAATTTTGGACAAAACTTTGTCCAAGTCAGAGTAAAACCATTCTTTAACATCCTCTTTGTCACCAAGAGGTTGGAGCGACGGTGGCACCGTTATTGTACTGAAGCCAACAGATTGCGGCATAGAGCCAGTTCACAGGCATATGCCGAGGCTATGAAGACAGCAAAAAAGCTTTTCTTTGCTGCCCTTATAGTGTCTTCAAAATCTCACCCAGCGGAGCTTTTCCAGGTGGTGCGGGGACTGGTCAGTCTGGCCTCCCTCCACCTTGTTGTGGAGTCATCTATAGCACGCTGTGATAGGTTTGTGGATTATTTTGTAAATAAAATCGCTCATATTCACCACAATTTCGATGCTGTACTTATTACACTAGGGGAGCCAGAGGTTATGGAAGTCACGCTTTGTCTGGTTTTATGGGATCAATTTCAGTTGGTGACACCCACTCATGCGGTCGGGACTCTTAGGGCTATTAGGACCACTTCTTGTGAATTAGATCCGTGTCCGTCTTGGCTAATTAAATCCTGCAAGAAGACAACGGGCCATTGCTGGCAGGAGTGGTCAATGCCTCCCTTCGGGAGGACAGCATGCCGGGCTGTCTCAAGGTGGTGGTGGTGCGGCCTCTGCTCAAGAAATCATTGCTTGACGTTGACTCCCTTGCCAGCTATCGACCGGTCTCTAGCCTTCCCTTTTTAGGTAAGGTTATTGAGCAGGTGGTGGTGCAGCAGTTGCAGGGGTATCTTGACCGCAGCAGTTTTCTTGATCCCGTTCATTCATCCGGGTTATGACTGCACTTGTGGCCTTGGTGGATGATCTGCGCCGAGAAATGGACTAGGGTCGTTCAACCCTGTTGTTTCTTTTAGATCTGTCAGCTGCTTTTGATACGGTTGATCCTGAGATGTTGGTGGCATGCCTGAGGGACTGTGCAGGGGTGGGCGGGACTGTTTATGAATGGTTCTGCTCGTTCCTGACTGGAAGAACCCAATGAGTGGTACTCGGGGAGTGTTATTCATCATACTGAGACCTCATGTGTGGTGTCCCTCAGGGTTCGGTGTTGTCCCCCCTCCTGTTCAACGTATACATGCAGCCTCTCGGCGAGGTGATCAGAAGGTTTGGTGTACGGTGCCATCAATATGCTGATGACACCCAGCTATACCTCTTTTTCAACAGACACAGACCCCACAGTCTCTGTGCTTACTTGGTGTCTGACAGAGGTGGGGGATTGGATAATTTATAATGCCCTGAACATCCAGTGAGGAAGCAGGCTGTGTTGACTAATTGGGGACTGAGGTGTGGTGTGGTTACTGGGGCAGGAATGAATTTTTAGCACCAGTATTGTTGCAATATAATTGACAACTCCCTGGTAGTAGATGCTGTCAGGGGTGAGCAACCATTCTGGCTATCCACCAGAAAGGGGTTCCTAGACCTGAAAGGAAAAATCTCAGGGAGAGCTGCTTCCATCGGAAGCAGGAAATTTACTGAGATTTGCACGACACGGAAACTTACCAGCTTTCTCACTGTTTTTGCCATTTCCCAATATTTTTCACACATTAAACGGTGTGCCACACGCATCCCCAGGGGCTATGGAGATGAAAACCTGCTGGCTAAGCACAGATGAAGTGCTGGAATTGCCAGAAGTGCTGTAAAAAACCCTGCCATATAATTCCTGGAAAGTGACTAGAAAAGGCCCAGAAAGTGACAAAAAACTCCAGGAAAGTGGCAAAAAGTCCTGGAAAGTTGTGAAATTAACAAAAAAATGGTGGACACATGTAATCACTGGAAACTGACAAGTACCGATAGATACTTGGAAGCACAACCCAAAGGTCAATATTTCCCTTCAGAACACGGACACTAGCTCTCTTCTCAGCCCTAGTCAGGCAAGGAATTAGGGTTCCTTCAGATATCATTACCACCATGGTAATCATGTATTCACATATCATAAAAAACAACCAACCAACCTATGAGTCCCATTCCTCCCCCACAGCAGAAAGTGAGAGGTATTTGTTTCAAAACAAGTTTCGCATGGAAGGAATAAGGTGCCATTCAAGGACCTTATGGTAAAATTTCTCCTGAGCAGCAATTTAGAGGCTCATTTCAACCCAAAAAATATCTTTTGATTCCCACAAAGTAATAGATTTCACTTAGAGCATTTTTAGACACACCAGTTTTTTCCCCATGGACTTCAAAGTCAGGGTTCATCAAACTCACAAAGGTGGGACTTAAATGCTCACGCACTCCTCTCCACCCACTGGAAGTCACCAAGGTGCCATCGTAAACAGTGGTGCTGGGCAACTTCTGCGTGTTTTGTGACTCGGACTTGTAAAACTCTGATAGCAGAGGTTTTACAAGTCCAGGTCTCAACACATGCAGGAGTTGCCCAGTGCTGTTTTTTACAATGGCACCCAGGCGACTTCCATGTGTGTGGGGGTGGGGTGGGGGGTGAGCAACTAAATCCTGCCCCCACCCCACCCCCGTGCGAGTTTTCCAAACCTGGACTTTGAAGTCCGGTGTGTGTGTGTGTGTGTGTGTGTGTGTGTGTGTCTAAAAATGCCCTTAGTGTTCCCAATGCTGATAATCACTCCCTGACCCTAGTTTAGACACAGTTGTTAATCGTCAGCCTGATCCTCAAAGCACTGCACTTATTTCAGTGAGGCTTGTGCTGACTTAGTCCTTTGGCAACTGGGCTGCATGCTTCTAAAATCCATGTTATTCCAACAAGCTTGTGAGGTGTGAAGAAAATGAAAAAAAAGCAATCCCGTTTAAAGAGCGCTTTGCACAGGATTTGAAAGACTGTGAAAGTATCACTTTACACAATGCAGTGTTAATGTCTTTTAAATTACATCAGTAAGCAGTTGAACTCTTGGTATTCCCTGACTCTTTGCCATATGTATGGGGGAACAGTAGAGCTGAAATGAATATTCGTGGAGAACATGGCACCCGGAGGAGGATGCAAAGGGGTGAGCCCGGCCTCTGCCAAGGGTTGTGATGTCATGAGATTTGGAAAAGGGACCTGGTGACATCTGAAAGGGGTGGGGACTCCCATTTCTTTGCCTCTTTCTGATATGACCACACCATTTTTCTGAGCATCATGATATCACAATGCTCAGAAAGAGGCATGGCCACTTCAGAAAGGAAGCAGAACAAAATTGCTCTCCTGCCCTCTACCTTCTCTCGAACATAAATTTGCCAACACCCATGCTGGAAAATGTCATATCCAACCATCTCACGCAATTCGAACTAACCTGCAAAATAAGTAGTAATCACTATGGCCCATCTTTGTTGGGTATCCATTTCATTTGGGAGCCGGGGGGGTCTGGTTTTCAGTTTTTGAAATACTTGGATATTTTGGTTACTTCGTTTTGGTTACCATGCATAAAAAGTACCAAACACCAAAAAACCAAACAAACCCTGATATGCAAATATCTGTTTTGATTGTGGATATTATTTGGATGACTATCTGAAAATAAGACCTGTCAAAACTATTTGTTTTAGATCTAGGAGAGAGTCGTTACTGATAGATTTCAGGTCAAAAAGGCCTGAAGAGATCTGGTAGCCTTGACCACCTATATAGCACGTACCCAGTTACTGCTATATCATAGTGATTTTCCAGTTTCTGGTACTGATTTCATTACTGATTGACTGTTGTACTGACCAGTAAAATGGTAAACCAGTAACTTGGTTATGTTAATGCCCAGTATTTTCAGGTGATAGTGCACCCGACTCAGTATTTGGGAGCTGATCGGGAATCCAATAGACTACTTTAAAATGTGGGTATTTTCCGCAGGTAGCGAATATTCTATATTTGGTGTGCTTTTTTGAAATCTGTAAGTGGCTGATTGGCTAACCCATATCACATGTTGTACTGAAGTGCTGAAGAGCTTTTTAAAGTACTTATATTTTATTGGGCTTAAATTTTTTATGTATACATTTTGTATTTGTATTGCTGTTTTCTCTTAAAGTGTGTTCAAAATGTTAACTTTATAACAGATTCTGTTATTGGTTCAGAATTGTACAGTTGCTATGTCCAAACTGTTTCTTGAGTGGATATTAACTCCCTTATTGTCCAGTTCTTTTCATCCCAAAGATTTAAGAAAGATCTTAATTATATTGCTATCTTTGATCTAAAGTTAAAGATAGGGCGTCTTTAGACATAACAGAGATTGGGTGCCAAAACCCCTAAGCACGTGTTTGGCCAGTGCGTGTAAGCACCATAACAATCCTAACACCAATTTGGCCACCTGTTTAACATGCAATGTGACCACCATTGCATCACAAGGACAATGTGCGTGTTCCGACTGAACACATGACCAACATTGTGCCTAATGATATCGCGTGGCATGTTATCGTACAACACGGGGAATGAGGTGGCAGCACTTGCATGATGAGATCAGGTGGTGAGCAAAACACTGATTTGCCCCAAGCTGGACTGTGTATCTAAGCAGCGCCACATGGTGAACACAGAGCCAAACCGGTGTTCATTTCAAGGTGAAAACACGCATTCAGACACCCATTGGCGTTATGTCTAAAGACACCCACAGGTAACACAGTTTGGCTGGATAGTCCTTTTCAAGTTTCTAAAATGTCTTGAGACTCCCAATAAAAGCATATCTCTGGTCCCAGGGTTATCATCATACTTCTGGAAACAAGCTTCTAAAATATTTTTGCCTCTGCTCCATTCACTGAAATTTGATTGTTATTCAGCACAGTTGGAATTGTGATATATTCCATTTGCATTTTCTAATGACTTCATATAAGTAGAAACCACTCTTTAAAGTACTTTGTTGATGTGTTTTTCTTGATTTAGACTGCAAAGACTTTCAGACATGCATAATTTTCTGGATGTGAGTAATCCCATTTCCTTCAATGGCTTCTAAACAGACCATAAGACTTTGTAATATCAGTGACTAAGTCTTCATGCCTTCCTGAACAACACTGCTTTACATATTTGTGTGCTGGAGAAATGGCTGTATCTAAGTATGCAGAAAGAGAAGAGAAAGTAGTTTAAATGATATCTTTGACTGGATCAACTTCTGTTGATGTACACGCAAGCTTTTGAGCTACACAGAGCCCTTGTTCAGACAGTCATGAGACAGATATGGCTAAATACAACGAGACAAAATTTGATAGTCTATGATGGTTAATACCACTTATTATTGTCAGTAACAGCACTACTATAGACTAAACAAACCTTTATATTTAGCCCAGAAAATTGACTCTGAAGAAGTGTGCATTCAGTAAAAACAGACATGATGGTGGCTTGCTTTGGCCCGGGACCCACCGGCACATCTGTTTACATGCCACCAGATGTTAGCCTGTGATTGCCCTGGGACGGGTAGGTGGCTAGCCTGGGCTGCATCCTTGGCAAATCTACGAAGACACAGCCCAGGTTAAGGGCCAACCACAGAGGTCAACACGGGCTAGCACGTGTGTTCAGCCACACCATACCCAGCTTAGGGGAGGGGCTGCCATAGTCAAGCACCATGGCTGGTCGTCATGGCTGTCTGTCATGGTGAAGGGCAGGGCGCTGGGGGCAAGGCACATGTGGGACAGCACGCCCACACACTTGTTTAGCTCCCTGCCCTACCCGGGGTATGCGGACAGCAGAATGGCTCTCCAGGTATGGGCACATTTGTTTGATGCCCCTCCCCGTCCTGCATCGGCTGCATTTTCCCGACCTGGACAGGGCTAGAGAACCACTGTGCCACCCAAAGGTCCACTTTTACCCATTCAGTGCACACAGTCACCAACAGAAGTTGTTCCAAAAAGAGGTACAATTTTCTTACTTATATACTGTTTATATAACATTTTCAATATTAAAATTGTTTACAGTCCTTATTTAGTTTAGTCTCACAACAGCTCTATGAAGTCATTAATTTGAAGTCCCACTTTTACAGATGGGGAACTGACGCTGAGAGATAGTGACTGGCCCAAAGGATGCCCCGTGAGCTCATGGATGGCTAAGATAGAATTTGAACCCTTGCGCCTCCTAGGTCCAAGTCCAACACTGCATCCACTAGGCTACACTGGCTACTTTGAGTCTTATCTCTCATTCTCCAGACTAACACAGGAACCTCACTTTGCCATCATGCACACATGAGCTTTAAGAAGACATTTCTTTATATGATTATCTCCCCTAATTATTATTGCAATGCAAAAAATACACCATGAATAAAAGAAGAACTAGGACAAACTGTAATTTGTTCTCACGGTGGGGAGAAACTGATGAGCTGGCTCCCTTGACCGCCCCAGGGAGGGCCACCACACTGCGGGCTGGTGGAGAGGGCAGTTCAAATGAACAGCCCCACCCCAGGAAATTGGGATGCGTGGGGGCTGCCATCACTAGTCCCTCCCGGCCAAGGAGCCATCCACATGGGGTAGGACTCTTGGACTCCTGCAGTGCAGTAGGATCAGGGCCCCTGGAAGAGCTGCCACCAAACAGCTGATTGGGGGGGCTCAGAGGAATGTGTTCACCCAGTCTGCAAAACGGCGGATATGGGGGGTTGGGGAAGCTCACGCACATCTGGGGACCCCTGAACAGCTATTTGGCAGACTGGGTGAGCACAGTCTTCCAGGGCCCCCAAATCAGCTGTTTGGTGGGCTGAGTGAGCGTACTTCTCTGAGGTGCCCCACACAGCTCTTTTGCGGGCTGGGTGAGCAGTCACCTCCCCCCCCCATTAGCTGTTTTATGGGTTAGGTGAGCATGCTCCTCCACCACATGATCAGCTGTCTGGCATGCCAGGTGAGCACGCTTCTCCAAGGCCCTTGATTGGCAAGCCATTGTGAGCATGTTCCTCTGGGCATGTGATCATCTGTCGTGCTGGCCGGGTGAATATGTACCTGGGTGAGTATGCTCCAGGCCCTCCCCCCGAAACTATTTGGTGGGCTGGGATGAACATGCTTTTCTTCACCCCCTCCTGGGTGGGCCAGGTGCCCTCTTCATGAATCATGACCTTGTCATTGTGGAGAGTCTTGCATGGTCCAAGGACTATGTTGCCTAGCATTTTGTACTCATGGTAAGGCCTCACAAGGTGTCCTGTTCTGAGGTGAGGTCTCAGACAAACTGCGGTCCACAAGTCCCCAATGGTGGTGCAGGCGGAGGAAGACTACAGATCCTCAATGGCTGCAAAGGCATATGAAGGCTGCAGCAAGTAGGAGGCCTCCAGTCATCTTGGATTTTCCTTGTACGGATGTGCGAACGCGGTTCAGAAGTTCAGAGTTCGGACCGAACTTGAATAGTTCGGTCGACCGAACCCGAATAGTTCGGTCAACCAAACTTTTGAACTGAACTCAAATTGCACCGAACTGTTCAGTCGAATCCGAATCAGTTCAGAAGGCAAAAAAACCCAGTTTTGAATGTACGAACTCGGTTCGGAAGTTTGGAATTCAACCGAACTCGAATAGTTCGATCGACTGAACTGAACTTTCGAACTGAACTCAATTTTCGAACCGAACCGAATTTCCGAACTTGGTTCTGTTCACACATCCCTATTTCCTTGCCATTGGGCTTCAACGCTCTCCTTGCATAGTTCGTGTGGTTGCTGTTTGCACAGCAGCTCCCCAATATGAAAAGATGTACACACGGAAGCTTCTACCACAATCATATGAAAAAAAAGTCCTGTGGCAATAGAATAGTGAGGACAGGGACAGGATTAATGTATCCAGAAGTCCCTAGTCATGAATCTGCATGCAGGCAACGGTAGTTTGATGGTCATTTGGTACCCAGATTGAGACAGGAGTATAACTCAGAAGCTGTTACTGTGACTGAGTAGTCTCTGCTCATCCTAAGTGGGGGAGGGGTCTAGAAAAGGTGCTCCAAACCTAGGTTGTCTCCCTTATTTTTGACTGGATAACCGCACCCAGCAAGCTCATTCTTTATGAAGTCTAAAACAATATCAACAAAAGCAACTGATTTTTGCAATATGGAATGTTCGTACTGTGGTGGAATGGGAGACCAAACCAAACACACGTCGGATCTTTAGTGTCAAATATTCGATATTCATAAACATAAATAAGAATGATGCATTTGTCATAATAACATTATATATAGGTAACCATAGACATGTGACCCTATTACCATCCCTTACATTCCGAGTCACAAAAGGATGTCAGGGCATTGGATCTGGGGAGTTACCAGGGTGGGCCAAATTAGCTATGGGGAGCTCCATATTGACTTGTGGACAAAGGGAAGGAAAGCCACCAACCTGCCCTGACCAACTATAACCGCCCAGGGGTGAGGGACATCAAGGACATCAGGCACCACCCAGGAAAGTGAGGATAGCCAGAGGAATGTGAAGCATCCAACCAAGGACTCTTAAGGACCTCTTGAAACCAGGGGGGCAGTTCATGCTGAGAGAACTAAGGGGGCATTCTGTGCCCAGGAGCCAAGAAGACCATCCAGCTCACCTGGTGTCAAGGGACTATTCCACCATGGAGAACTCAGGCAAGACTTGCTTCCCATCAAGCCTGAAATGTGAGAACTAGAATCAGGGGATGCTAGTGAAGTAGCCTTGAGTTTGTTTTGGTTTTATTTTCCAACTGCCTTTTCCTTGTAGTTCAGTCTGCACCATACTTTAAGCACTTTTAAAATATATAAATAAAGCCTTTCACCTCAACCAAACATGGCCTTGGTCTGTTCTCTGAGCCAGAGGGCAAGTCTGGGACCTGCCGTCTACAATGCAGGCAAACCTAATCTCGAGTGAACCCGTAATTGAGGGATAAACCGTCTGGCGGAATGGGGGTTCCTGCGATAAGGCAGGGAAAGGAACCAGGCCGCCCCAGTGTTGTTCCCCAAACCCCCTAACAGTGCAAGCGAAGGGGGCAGACTTGTTACACGTACATTGATGGATAACCAGGATGGCATCTGTCCTGAAAGAAGAACAGCTGAACTGTTATTGCTGCTAAGGAAATTGGATAATATAATGTTGCTATCGTTGCACTGAGTGAAACTAGGTTATCAGACGAGGGTCAACCGAAGGAAGAAAGCAGAGGTTATACATTTTTCTGGAAAGGAAAGCCTATCAAGGACAGGCGTATATATGGTGTGGACTTTGCCATAAAAATAAGTTTATTTCTCAACTTCTGGAACTTCCAGTTGGAATTAAGAAATGCCTTTTGACTCTCTATCTCGAGTTAAGTAATAATAATTTTGCCACTGTTATCTGTGTGTATTTATTAATTTATTTATTTATTTACAAAAATTAATATCCTGCCCCTCCTGCCACAGACAGCTCGGGGTGGCTTACAACATCAATCCACACAATACAAAACTCTGCTGCCAGGGTCATCCACCTCACCCATCACTTCAACCACATGCATCCCCTCCTCTCTTCACTGGCTCCCCCTTCCTGAACGAATCCTGCACAAGCTCCTAGTCTTCTTCACCATAAAGCTCTTCACAACCTTGCTCCCCCCTACTTCTCTGCGCTAATTTCCCTCCGTACTCCAATCTGTGAACTCTGCTCCTCCTCTGTCCCCTCTCTCGCCTTCCCATGCCTCCCCTGCGCCTATAACTGCCTTCATCCCTTCTCCCTAGCTGCCCCCCATGCCTGGAACTCCCTCCCTGCCCACATCTGCCTCACCCCCTTCCTTTGTACCTTCAAATCCCTTCTCAAGACCCACCTCTTCTGCTCTGTCCTCCCTGACTTCTTGCTCCCCTCACCTAACTCCTACTGATACACTCCATCCAGTACAATCTGTTACCTAAGGTCTGTGTACTCATATCCTCACCACATGGACCAACCAGCCATCATTTTTGATGTAACCAAGCCAAGCGCATGCACTTGGGACCTCGCATCCTCGTAAATGTTACACTCCTTGTCCCTCCCACTGTTCCCCTTCCTTCGTTCCTCCCGTCTCTCAGATTGTAAGCCCTAGGGCAGGAACCGTGTCTATTCAATTATTTTGTAAAGCGCCAGGTACATTGCTGGTGCTATATAAATGTTTGATAATAATAATAATTAATTTTTAAAAAACCTATAAAATTATAAAAACATAACATCCCCCCCATACCCCTCCCTCTTACCCATCTCCCCCACCAAATGCCTGACAGAAAAAACAAGTTTTGCCATTTTTACAAAAGGAGGGGAAATCCGGGGCTAGCCATGCCCCCACTGGAAGGGAGTTCCACAGCCTCGGTGCGGCCACCGAGAATGCCCTCTCATGCATGGTCCCCTGGAAGACTCGGGGCACCATGAGAAGGGCACCCCCTGATGACTGCAGGGGCCGGTCCAGTACCCGGGGAGTGAGGTGGTCCTGCAGATAGGCAGGGCCCAAACCATTTAGGGCTTTATAGGTTAACACCAACACCTTGCATCGGGATCGGAAGACTATCAGCAGCCAGTGCAGAGAATGGAGCACTGGTGTAATGTGCTCCTGGCAGCCCAGTCTCACCAAAAGACAGGCCGCTGCATTCTGCACCAGCTGCAGCTTCCGGGCCATCACCATGGGTAGACACATGTAGAACGCATTACCATAGTCCAGTCTAGAGGTGATGAAAGCATGGATGATGGTGGCCAGGTCAGAGTTTGAAACATACGGCCGAGGTCGATGTACCAGATGTAATTGGCAAAAGGCACTTCTCGCCATGGCCTTCACCTGGACATCCAGGAGGAGCTGCGAGTTGAGGAGCAACCCCAGACACTGAACCAGAGAGACTAATGGAGGACAGACCCCATCAATGATGGGGGTCGCCATCTCCATTACCTTACCCACCAACATCACCTCCATCTTGTCGGGATTCAGCTTCAGATGATTAACATGTCTAAGAAACAAAATGGTGGCCCTGCTGACTACTTGGAGCCTGCTTTCAGATTGTGCTCCTTGTTCCTGCTCTGTCCCCAGGCACTGTATATATTCTGGTCCTGACCTCAACCCACCTTGATTCCAATCTCCTGGCTCTTGACTTGGCATGGTGCCTGACCTTGACTTTGGGCTCATTCACAAAGTACTTTGACTAGGACTGAAACTCGATCTTGATTTTTTCTCGGTTATTGGCAAGAATAATAATTTTTGACTTGTTTTAAGCAAGAAACAGTAATAGAGAAAAATACTGATTCTCAACATTTTTCAGTTGAGATTTTTTTTTTTTAAATACTGTTTACCATTTATCATTTACCATTAGCATTTATCGCAATTTACTGTCTACTGATTTACTGTGTACCGCTTACCATGTACTGCGTTGGTAATGCGCATGCACAAAGTGGTATTTTTCATTTTGCGCATGTGCGTTACTGGGATGAAGACAGTACATGGTAAGTAGTACATGGTAAATCGGTATATGGTAAACAGTAAATTGCAGTACATGGTAATGGTAAATGATAAACAGTAAATGGTATTTTCAGGAAAAGTACTCGACTGATAATCTCGGTCTGCTATCGAGATTGTACTGAGATTTCAGTGATCTTTTGTGAATAGGTCCTTTGGCTTTGACCATTGGGTTCGACAAGCATTTGCTTCCCTGGCTGTGGCCTGACATAGCTCTTTGGTTTTGAGCATGCTTTTCCCATGACACCCATTTGGACTCTCGGTTTCTGAGTGCTACTCAACTCTGACCTTGAAACTGACCTGAGTCCCTGACAGCCACTCTACATCTTTGAGAAGTCTTCATTAGATTAAGGTGGGGTTCCAGCCATATTGGTCATCAGGCTGATGTTCTCAGATGCTTTTGACTCTTAAATTTGGGCAGAAATCCGTTGCTCTCTTTTTAGTCTCATTCTTCTCTGGAAAATGATTGACTCTTTCCCCAACTGATCTCCTCTGGGAGCATTCGGAATTCTCCTTGCTGACCTTAACAACTGAAAGACAGTTTTACTGTTTTCACTCCTCTGAGCAGGAGTCACTTACATCTTACACACGATCCAAAGAGGTGTTACATAACTTCAGTTTGCCAGGCAGATCAGTGGAAGCAGTGGACTGGCACAGAGATATAACTGAGATTAGAATATGAGCATTATTGTGTTAGCTACATGCAGCTGAATGAATTTGGAAGTCAGTGGAGATGTTACCTAGAAAGAGGACACCATGGAACTTGCAGAAGGGTCAACATGAGAGAATGTAACTTGCAGAGTCTTATCAGTGTCGATGACAGATGAGGGGGAAAAGATACAGCTTGACTTTCAGAGTCAAGTTGACGTTTCAAAGCCTGACATTTAGAAATACAATGTGTTTTGCTTGTAAATTGAACAAATCAGAAGTTCTTGAGTCACTGTAAAAATGGAAACCTCAGAAGCCTTTTCTACAGAATCATCTTTCAGAGCAGAACTGCATTTAAAGTAGAGTTAATGATATGACCTTCCAGTAGAGTGAGCTAACAATGAAGCCGGACTGGAGGATGCTGGATCTTATGGTCTCAGTTGACAGGACATAAAATACTCATTTCAGTACACCACCACTTATTTTCTCTAACTTCATTCATATTCTTTTCCTGCCATGCTTTAATTCTAACTGTATTCAACTTACTGAATGCAGTCAAGCCATGGAAATATGTTACTAAATATAGTCCCATTTTAAAACACACACACACACACAAAATTGCAGATCGTGTAGGAGGAGAGGTTGAAAGCAAATAGTTAATGAAGAGAAGAGAATTTTAGTAAAAATATGAAAGGAGGTGAGGTAAAGCCACAAGTTAATTGCAGGGACAAGTTGTTGCACCAACAATGACACATTTATAAGGAGGGAAATTATCTCCAAGAGAAAATTATTTATTTATTTGTTTGTTTGTTATTTTATATCCCACCCTTCTCTGAAGCTCAGGGTGGCTTACAAAAAAATAATAAAATACAATACAAAAACATTTAAATACAATCCCCCCCAAGACTCAACCCACTCCCACCCTCCAACAACCTCCCACCTAGTCCCTATCCCCCAACCCATCCTCCCTCTTAAATCAACATCCCCCCATTCAATCCCTGCTGAGAAAAGCCTGATGGAACAAAATGATCTGACTTTGCTTCCGGAAGGCCACCTGGGTAGAACACAAGTGGACCTCCTGGGGGTTCCAAAGCAAAGGTACGATGACTGAGAATGCCCTCCTCGCAGTCAAGACGCGGCGAAAAACCAGAGGCTCCAGGAAGGTGACCCCAGCCAATCACAGAGGCCACAACGGGGCATGGGAAGCCAGGCAATCCCTCTGATAGATGGGACCTTGGCTGTTTGGGGCTTTAAAGGTCATCACCAGCACCTTGAAGTGGACCCAGAAGATTATCGGCAGTCAGTACAGCGAACGGAGCACCGGTATTATGTGCTTGCAGTGATGCTTCCCTGTAAGAAGGTGAGCTGCCACATTCTGCTCTAGCTGCAGCCTCCAAACCATCACCAAGGGCAGCCCCATGTAAAGCACATTACAGTAGTCTAGCATCAAGGTGATGAAAGCATGGACGACATTGACCAGATCTGAGTCCAAAAGAAAAGCTTGCAGCCTCCTCACCAGATGGAGTTGGCGAAACATGCTCCTGGCCACTGCTATGACTTGGCAATCCAGGTACAGCAAAGGCTCCAGAAGCACTCTGAGACTGCGAACCTGATCCACCACCTGATCCACCAGACCCCATCAATAAGAGGAGCCCCAATCCCCTCCAGGGCCAGCCAACCATCATCACCTCAGTCTTGTCAGGATTCAGCTTCAGTTGACTCACCCTCATAAAGTCCCCCACCGCAGCCAGGCAATGGGTAAGCACCTAGACTGCTGCACCTGGGTTGGATGAAAAGGAGAGATAGAGCTGAGTGTGTCATCAGCATGATGATTGCACCGCAACCCAAACCTCTGAATGATCTTGCCCAGCAGCTGCATATACACGTTGAACAAGAGTGGGGACAGACTGGAACCCTGCAGGATCCCAAAAGGGAGATCACAAGGAGATGATGAGCAATCACCCAACACCACTCACTGAGACCTCCCAGTCAAGAAAGAGTGGAACCACTCATGAGCAGTCACGTCCACCACAGCCAGGTCTTGCAGGTGAGTCAGCAACACCTCATGAGCGACGGTATCAAAAGCTGCTGAAATATCTAATAAAATCAACAGGGTAGAATTTCCACGGTCTAACTCCAGGTGAAGGTCATCAACCAAGGCCACAAGCGCAGTCTCTGTGCCATGCTCAGGATGGAAACAAGACTGCAACAGGTCCAGAAATCTGATCGCATCCAGATGCGCCTGAAGCTGATGAGTCACTACCTGTTCAATAATCTTCCCTAAAAAGGTGTCCCAATCCCCTCCAGGACACAAGACTGGCCAACCATCATCATCTCAGTCTTTCCAGGATTCAGCTTCAGTTGGCTCACCCTCATACAGTCCCCCATGCAGCCAGGCAACGGCTAACCTTCCGTCTAAAAAAGGGAAGGTTAGAGACATGCCGATAGCTAGCAGGGGAATCAATGTCCAATGATGGCTTCTTACACGGAGGCTGAACAATCGCTGCCTTAAGTCAGCTCAGCACTCTTCCCTCCTGAAGGGAGGTGTTGATCACCCCATCCAGCAACAGCCCCAATACCTCCCAGCAGGCTTTCACCAGCCAGGACGGGCATGGATCTAATTCACAACTTGCAATTTGCACAGCCCTCCTTTGCATTGGTGGGTGACAATGACTGAAACTGATCCCCCCCAAAAAGGACAAGAGTGGGCTTCCATAACCACTAGCTCTGACTCTGTACCAGAAATGGTCTCACTAAGGCTGTGGTGAATACGAGCAATTTTATCTGTGACGTAATCAATAGAATTAGTGAGCACTGGACCTGTCCAGTTCCTGGCGGAGACAGACTGGACTTACCAAACCCCTCACCACCCGGAAAAACTCAGCTGGATGTGACTTCATAGATGCTATGATGGCAGTGAAGAAAACCTTCTTCGCTTTCCTCAAAGCCATAGCATAGTCTTTCAAAAATGATATATGCCACAATCAGTCGGATTCAGCTTGAGTTTGGTGCCATCTGTGCTCTAACCGCCTACCCCTCTGCTTCTGCCACCCCAGACCCTACGTATACCAGGGGGTCTTGTGTTGGCACAGCAGTGGGAGAGGACACCAGGGAGCCACAGTGTCGATGGCCTCAGTCAAGGTGTTATTCCATAATGTGATGAGGTCATTGACAGAGCGGTCATTGAGGTTTGTGGGAAACTTCCCCAGAGAGTTCTGGAAACCAATTGGATCCATGAGTCTCTGAGGGTGGACCAATCTAATTTTGGATTCATTGTGGGGAACAAAACAGATGCTGAATCCAAAGGTGCTGTCAGTTATCATGGGAACCCACCTGTGAACTTCCTGGACAGTTATGTCACTATTGCCTTCTGTGATAACTGAACAGATCTCCCACTTAGTAACCTCAACATTTACATTATCCATCTTAGAAGTACCCAGCATATTTTTCATGGTGAAGAGACTATATCTCTGGTAACTGTGGAAGTTTATCTCCCCAGTAAGATATGCAGGAGCATAAAAATGCCCCCATCCTGGGGGTGGGGGGGAGGGGCACTCAGATCCCTGGAGGCCCCATCCCCTGACGCTCCCCATGACCCTCATGCCTTTAGGGGAGAATCTCACACATGGGCCGCTTTTAGATGAGACAAATTTTGCGCATGATTGGTAAAAAATGTGTGTGTTTTAATGCTCGTTTAAACACCCAAACCATTTTAAATGCGCATTAGCCATGATCGTGTAAAAGCCAAAACCGTTTTGAATGTGATTTTATCTGATTCCAAACTGGTTTTGAGCCCCTTTGATAATCGGGGGATGCCAAAACCGGTTTTAAAAAATGTGCATTATTTAAATGTGCATTCAAAATGGTTTGGGCTTTTACACGATCATGGCAAATGCGCATTTAAAACGGTTTAGGTGTTTAAACGAGCATTAAAACACACACATTTTTTACCAATCATGCGCAAAATTGTCTCATCTAAAAGCGACCTCAGACTGGGCAAATCCCTCCATTTCTGCTGCTGGAGATCAGAATTCCACTGGAATGGCCTTGAGTGGCAAGTCTCCCCCTCATCCTCTAATTTCACCAGTGAAAATATGGCTAATTTTTCTATCCCGAGTGGGTCATGTCATACGTTGGGACAATGTCATTAGGCGATATAGGCTGGGTTACCCAAAAAACTCGGCTTCCACATATACAGGGTACTGTGAGGTCATTTGAAAATTTGCCCCCCAAGTGATACAGGAAGTTAGCACCTTTACGGTAGTGCCTGTATGAGAGATAAGAACTAAAGAATGCTTGGCACAGACTTTGATTACTGAGTATTTGAAAATCTGTCCTTGTACTCTCTTGGATATAGTCAATATTTAATTTGTAAAAAATGAATGTTAGGGAACAATTCTGCTGTAAAAGCTACACCCCCTGCCACAGAACTTGTCAGAGCAGGGAACTGAACCTAGGGTGCAGCCAGACGAGACAGGGAGGGGAGGCTACTATGCCTTGGGCATCTTTACCCCTCCTTGGGTAGCCAAGCCACATGATGCAGTGCATTGTACGGCCGGCGGCAGACAGATGTTCCCCCTGCCCTGGAACAGGGCAAAGAGTTGCCTGCTATGTGACGCATCTATGGAAAAAGTCCAAGGATGCATCGTGAAGCAATCTTACCCCATATGGGTAAGACTGCCCAGGGCAGGGCAACTTGTGTGACTGGGCTACTTCTGCCCACCACACGGTGAGCTCCGTGGCAGGGCTGTGAGTGGTGGGTGCTGATGCGCATCCCACATAGCCACGTCACAGCCGAAGACAGGATTTTGGTCTGGCCAGGGGAGGGAGGCAGGGTAGAACCGGGTACATGCTCATTTGGCCAGTTCTGCAGTCTGCCCCAGCCATGGTGGTAGCTGCAGCTGGGGCTGACTGGCCCCACTTCCTTGTGACCATGTGTCTCGCTCCTTGTGCTTGCCCTGGAGTGTGTTGGCAATGATTGCCCGCCACAGAGCCGCATGGTCCCCTTTTGCTCATGTGGCCTCACCCCTAGTCTCTCCAGCTAGCAACCCAAACACTTGACCATTCTGCAACTCTACAGCTGAATATAAAACAGGCATTTTTGTGATCAAATCAATCTGATGATCAGAGCAGGGAGTGGAGCAGGAACGTCATTAATGAAAGCGAAATCAACCATCCATCCACCCCCTCACCTCCGGCTTTCATTTCCAACCTTGAATTGGCCAATATCTGGCTTTTCCTGGTTTTTCACACCAAGTGCATGCTCCTACTCATAATATTTCCTGGGGCTCATCTCCTTCCTTGGATTTAATTGGTGGGGCTGAGCTGGCAACCTCTGCACTCGCCACACTCTGCAACCCATGCACAAATTAAACCCTGGATATAGTTTATCCCTATCTCATATCCTTGTGCAGAATACGTTGTATTTTTGCCAAACTCTTTATATCTTCCAGGTACTATAATTTTCTCTACAAATTTACCTCATCTCTTTCTGAAGTTTTACTGAAAAAACAAACACTATTTATCTGCTATTGCTAGAAAGCATCTGGCACCTTAATTTTCCAGATGCTAAATGCTGATAATTCATTCGGTGTTTTTACACAAACATTTCTCCTGCATGTTTGCTGTTACATCCTGAATTTCTGTGTGTCTAAATCACTCACCCAGAACTTAAACATCTGGCTCTTTGAACTTCTGCATAGAACTTCTCCCAGAACTTTTGTGTGTAAAAAGTTCTCCTGGTAAACTGCTTTGCTCCAGGCAGCTGTGGTCACTTGGTTTCCATGGCAGCCTGTCACGTCTACAGCTCTGGCTACTTTAGGCTGCCTCAGGGCAGTGTTTGTGTGAAGAATGCATCCAGGAACTGCCTCAGGGCACTGTGTGTTTGAAAAATGCATCTGGAACTTACTTATGGACTTGTAAACCCAGAAGATTGAAAGACCAGCACTTTAAGGTGTGTATTAAAAAATGCCCAATATCCCACTAACAATATTACTGCTTGCCGACGTTACAGGAGTGGGGAACTTATGTGAGACAAAATCATGGCAGGGAAGGTCACATGAATTTCTGCTCATGGGCATGCGGGAGGGGTAAAGAGTAGGGGTGGGACTTGAGGGGAATTTTCAGATATCGGTTTTATCTCTATTGGATCTCGTGATATCAGTTTTATCGGTATGGAAATATCATATTTTTAACATTGCTGATTTTCTCAGATTTTAACATTGCAGCCATTGCTAAATGGCGTCGACATTAAAAATCTGAGAAAACTGGCAATGTTAAAAATACAGTATTGCCAATACCAACAATTATCGGTATTATCGGATTAACCCAGTACTGACCATTATCGGTATTATCAGATTAATCCAATACTGATAGTCCCACCCCTAATTAGGTCATCAGGCGATTCTCATGGTGATTTCACTCATGGACAACAGGGCTGGATTTTGAGCTCTGTCATCCATGAGTGAAATCACCCTGAGAATCGCCTGATGACATTTTGACCGCCCACGCCCACATGTGGAGCTTTACATGAGTTTCCCTGCCATGATTTTGCCTCACATAAGTTCCTCCCCTCCTGTAACGTCGGCAAGCAGCCTAATTCTGTATTAATAGGAGGGTATTCATCTCATAATTTCAAACAGTTGCTAAACTGTTTTTCATCACTTTTTAAAAACCAGTCAGCTACTAAGTGTACTTAGGCCAATTCTGATATCCAGCTACTCTCTTCCTTTCACCTTTAATATCTGTTGCCAATTCTTTCTGTTTCATGGTCTCTCATTTCCTGTTACTGAATTAATCTGCTTCCCTTAAGCAACTTCACATGAGGCACTGACCCCAAGATAAGTCTCCTGTATCCCATAGTAAACTCCAGATGATTCATGCAATATTTCAATCACTACAAGGTATTTGCTGATTATCCTGGCATTAAGCACCCTACTTTGGATCAGGTCTTCAAGGCAAGGTTGGATCAGGTCTTCAAGTCAAGGTCTTTAAGATCAGGTCTTCAAAGCAAGTTTGGATCAGGTCTTCAAGACAAGGCACCCAACTTTGGATCAGAACTTCAAGGCAAGGTTAATTATGCAGGTGTGGTTCATACTAACGGCACGGGAACTCAGAGGTAGGCCTGAAACTACAAATCTCAGTGAATGATGTTTCCATCAGAAACAATTCATTTGCCTCAATTTGTGCAATGAGGAAACTTACCAGTTTTTTTACTATTTTCATTGGTTGAATGCAACATGAACTGAGCTGCTACCAAATACGCTTAACAGCTTATACTAACTAAGCAACACAAACGTGTTGGATATTGATGCAAAAGAACAGTCAAAAGGTCCTGGAAAGTCCTGAAAAGTCCCCAAAGTGACAGAAATAATGGGAAATTGCTGTCACCAGTCTCACAATGGTGGAAGCAAATAACTGACCAGTGGGTAGGTATTTCCCGATGGGAAGGAAACACTTGCTTTCATCTCAGTACTACTCAGAGGTACCTCTTACCAGCCCTGTAAGAGGTAGATGGCTGCTACCCAACAGTGCTGTGTGTCACAGCTGAAGAAACTCTTAAGTGGCTCTTTTGTCACATGTAGTGTCTCTGCTGGTTTGTGGCATTAATACCCCAGTCTATTACGCTTTTTATGCATGTTAAAGACTCCACTGAACTTTTTTTAAGAAGAGAAGACTGTTAAACATTTGACTGAATGATGTTCTTTGCTTTTAACTGTCGCATGGAACATAGGAAACGCCATAGTGGGTATTAACACCAATGTGAATACTATAGAAATACCATAGTGGGTATTAAAACCCATGATTAATCTAACCCAACATCCGACAATGACCAGTACTAGATGTTTCTGGGAAAGAGTATAGGAAAAGGGAATATATGTAATGATCCACCTCCTCTCATTCACTCTGAGTTTCCGACAGTAAGAAATTGAGAGGTGTCCTGAGTAGGACAGAAACGAAATCTCGCGAAAATAAAAAATCTCATCAAAATCCTGGAGCTTGATTTGTCCTGGGATGAACCAATCTGGGATGAACTGGGATATCTTTACCAAGTTCTCGGCATAGAAAAAAAAGCTCTATGTGCAAGTGCAAATCCTGTAGGGTAATTTTGCACATGCACAAAAAGGACATTGTCCTTAACCAAAATGGCATTGATAGCATCATTGCCATTTTGGTTAATGGCAGTTACCACTTTGCACATGTATAAAATGGCCTGGTGGACATTTTGCACATGCAGAATTAATTACTGTTATTTTATGCTTCTCACTGAGAACCTGCACTGGGACTGAAATCTTGATGAGATCTTAGTTCCAGTGCTTGATGTAATAGAGCAGAGCTGCAGAGGCCATCTGCCAAGCAGATGGACCACAGCTCCACCTCAGGCAGGTGGCCCAGGCTTGCCCTGGCGGTGCTCCAGAATGTTCTGGAATGCCACTGGCAGGGCTGCCCTGGAGTAGGCATAGCCTGCTTCACTTCTGCTCCATGTGTGCATCTGGCAGCCCACCTTTAGACAGACAGGCCATCCAGGGGTGTAGCAGAGCAGAGGCGGAACTGCTGTCCATCTGAAAACTCCCATAGAATCATGAAATGCAAAACTTACAGTCCTAACTGCAACATTAGTTGGGCTCCATGGTCCAAATTAATTTTCTATTCTTATATATAGATATATAGGGTGATTTCAGACGTGACGAGATCACGCTGAACCACAGTGAACCACGGTGAACCCCACGGCGGGGCGAAAGGCCCCTGAACGTCTGCACAGCGTGCGCCAGATGTTGGCCACGCTGAATCTGCACATGGGGTCAATTTGAACCACGCTTCCCGGGCTAGCCGGGGGAAGGTCCCGGGAAGCGTGGTCAAATGGACCGCGGGCCGTGGCCAACA
>QEPC01005327.1:87240-124647 GCA_003113815.1 Sphenodon punctatus
GGGATAATACTATCTCCTTCCCATTCAGTCAGATATCTGTTTTGGTTTTATCTGGTTGACTGTTATGTTTTTTTGTTTTGGTTATTTCAGGGTGGGTGTTTTTGAACATGTTGGAATTTCAGTTGCTTCATTTCATCATTACTAGCACTCTATTGCACATGTGCAATTGCCAAAAAATGTCATACCTGAAATATCAAAATGACTTGAAATAACTAAACCAAAAAAGATAAATAAACCCCAAACTACTGAAATGGAATACCTGAATAAACAGATATGAAAATACTAGGGCTGAAATGAGCAGCTAAATTGCTGCTCGCAAGAAATTTTGCTGTATCAGGAACTGGGATTGATTTCCCAACCGTTTCTCGATACTGATGTTGTAGCAGGAGTGTTCAGCCCCAGGGTAAGTCCTTTCAGGATCCATACCCTAGTGAAGCGAGCCCAAACAGGATTTTCTCAAAGTCTTTTATTATACAGCCCTTATACATCCAGTCCATTCACGTGGGCTCTCCCTCTGGCCAGGCATAATCCCTCCTGTGCACAGGCAGCCCAACCTACGTAGTTCCTCCCTTCCCCCCAATACCTTTAGTAACTTCGGCTTCCCCAGCCAGGCATAGTCCATCCTGCAGCCAGGTAGCCAGCTTTGAGGCAGAGCCCTCCCTGGTTCCTGCCTCACCCACAGCCATCTTCCTACTGAGCTCCAGGATCAGCTTTTCAACTTTTGAGCAGGCTCATCCATGCCCAGACCAGCTGACCCTACTCAGGCCCTTGGTACCTGGCTCTGTGGTTAGTTCAGCATAACCATATTAAGGTGCTGTCCCATGCTGCCTCAGCGCCTGCACCTCCCAGGCTGGCGCTAACCCTCCTTAAAAGGCTAGGGTCAGACACCCAGTCTGACCCTACAACAGATGTGATTTCTCGATTCTTGCAATACTGCAAGATACTGTCCTGATTTACTGACTTTCCGCTTATCGTTTACCACGTACCATTCCTTTACCACTTACCGAGTCGCTGAGAGTACCATTTTACTTCCAAGTTTGTTGTTTCCAAATTCCTGAACCAATTCCTGTGGCAATGGCCCACCTCTTAACCTCCCCCAAGTGCCCCTTAACCTCCACTCCAGTGCCTCTAATCAGAATTGTTGTTCCATGTTGGTCCCCTTTGGTTTGACCAATCTGCAACTGGATTACAGATTAATAAAGGAATCTGCGTGCCAGCCAACGAGTGACAAGAAATGCGGTATTGTGTCGGTATTACCTCTCAGAATTTTAAATGGATGGCAAAGCAGTAAACAGCAAAGTGGTAAATGGGATCCCGGTAAGTGAAGTCAGTAAATTGAGAAATGAAATTATGACTGAGACATTACCAAGTACCAAGAGTTTCTTGATTAGTCTAACAGAATCGGGAACCAGGATTTCAATGGGAATTCCCGTCCTGGAGAAATTTCATTTCAGCCCTAGAGAATACTTATTTTACTCATGGATATTGTTCAGATTATATTTATTATTATTATTTATTATTATTCACTTATTTCTATTCCGCCCGCCTGCCTCTGGCAGCTCAGAGTGGCTCACAAAAAGTAATACAGTAAAATACAATAAAATCCAAAAATATTCAATTTAGAACAATGAAAAAACAAAAAAGAGTGATATCCAAAAAATGCAAATAATACCCACAAATAATAAACTACCAATTTCAGCTATTAGAAATGAACTGTTGTGATGCTGTATGGATACCTCAGAAGTCCACAACTTCTGCTTCATAAATAACTTCCTTCTGAAAGTCATCCACTTGGCATTTCAATCTCATTTTCACATAACGAGCAGTCCATTTGCAGCACAGCCAGGGTCTAGAAGTGCACAGATATCCCGTGAGGGAGTTCCTTTCTCGAGCTCCATTAATAAGTTCTTTGCTCAGCTTTCAAAATCCTAGGTTTCATATTATTTAATTGGCACTAAAGACAAAGCTAAGGCTTTAGCTCAGGTGGTTGCTGTCAGCCTTCTTTTACATGGGCAGACAAAGAGGACAAAGCTTGGTTGATTTGAAATTTGGTTTGGTTTATTCAAAAGGCTGTTTGGTGCCAGGTTTCATTTTTATTCCTCAATAAGTAGCAACCAGGAATTTGGCCAGTTGAAAAGCATGCACACACTGTGCAGCCCAAGCAACACATTTCAATGCTACATAAAGAGTCTCCCCTGCACGCCTCTGTCAGAGCGCGACTTACCCGGGCTCGAGGGTGGAGGAAAAACAAACAGCCTCCCCAACCGCAGCAGCGGGACCAACCCCCGCCGCCGCAAAAGTGCCTGGGAGCAAGGCGAGCGGGGAATAAAGGGGCGGGGCCAGCACAAACGCCGCGCCGCTCAGCACGCCCCCAGGAAGGGGCGGGGCCAGCACAAACGCCGCGCCGCTCAGCACGCCTCCAGGAAAAGGCGGGGCTGGGAAGAGATGGATAAAAGGAGGCCTGGGGGCTGCAGAGCGACGCCGGTGAACAGCGTTGCTGCAGACTGGCCCCTTGTGCTGATCGGAGTTGAGGAATCCTGAAGGAGTGTGTGGAGTGTGGACGGAGCGTGAGTGTGTGGCGCGTGGGTGTGGTCGCGGTGAGTGCATAGTTGTAGTTAGTGGGAGTAGTGGTACTGGAAGTGGGTGAGTGTGAGCGGGAGGCGTGGGTGTGGGGCACTGTCCTGTTGATTCTCCCCCCCCTGGGGGTTGCATCCCTCAAACCTCCACCTTCCCTTGCCAGCGCGTGTGACTCCTCCTTTCCCCAGGACCCTGCACTAATAGGGTCCCTGTCCCGTTTCTCCGCACCAGTGAGCACCCCCTTTCCCCCTGTGTGGATCCCCGGGGCACGTGTGAAGTGGGAGAGTTCGTGGGGGTTAAGGAGTTGCATTTGCAACCAGTACGCACGAGAGGGGGCTCACTCAGGGCCTCGCTGTCTCCCCCCCGATGATGAGATAGGCCGCCGCTTACCCCAAAGCCAGCGGCCCTATTACAACCTGAGGGGTGTTCTCGATCCACGTGTTGCCCTCTCGCGTGCATACAGGGGAACTAAGAACCCATCGTACTGTTTAGCCAGGTTCACTTCCCCCCTGTGTCGTCCCCCCCTAACAGCCTCCAAAAAAGGAGTCTAGCACCAGAATGGAGTACATTATAAAATTTACTTACAGACAGAGGGCGGCCGGTCCTAATGGGGGATACAAAGGGCACAGGGACAGCCTTAAGGCAAGGGCCTAAGGCTGCCCCAAGGGGCCCATACAGTCCAGGGGGGCTGCTACACCTTTAAGAAGGGGGGTTTCAGGGATCAGCCGGGGGGGGGCTGTACCCACTGAGGGGTGTGGCAGGGCCATCCCCAGAGCTGGGGATCAGCCTGTGGGGTAAGAGGGTGAAAACCCCTTGTGACAGAGTGGGCAGGTTACTGGCCCTTTAAGGCTGGAGTGAGTAAGCCTGGCCACACCCACTCTGCTAGTATATAAGAGAGGAAGTCTGAGTGGGGAACTCAGTCTCTGCCAGGGATTCAAAGAGGCAACATCTCCTTAAAAGCCTTTATGGTCTCTGCTGTCCAGGGTGCTGACTGCAAGAGAACCAGAGGAACCCAGGCAAGTGTGGGAGGCTGTGCCCAGGAGGGAGCCTCTAGCCTGAGGAAGACTTGGCCAGGGCCTGGGGACTGAAGACCTGGCTCGATGGACTTTGGGTGGTTGTTGTGGTTGCCTTGCTCCTGAAGTCTGGAGAGACAAACCTGGTGCTGCAGGGTGCAGGCAGATGAGTCGGCAGTCCATGTACACTGGACTAGTAAAGACACTGAACTGAAAGACCTCTGGACTGTGCGTGGTGTGTCCAGAGAGGGTACCCCCTGACTGGAAGGATAGGGTTCAGCTGGCGCTAAAGGGTGTAGCAGGGGGAGAGCCAATTTCCCTGTGTGACACCCCAGCTCCCCATGTGGCCCTGGGGGACACACACACACCCCCCTGCTATAGCACAGATCCACCAGCTACCCTCGAATCTAGCTGAATTTTTGCCTTGCACTGTGCTTCTGATGCAGAGGGCAGTGTAGTACTGGAGCTAGAACCACTCCGTAGTAGTAGACTGTGATTTGTTGGTGGGTCAGAATGCTACTTGGTAAGACACCTCTTTTTCACTCCTGAAAGAGCTGGGTTTTTTTGGGGGGGGAAGAGGGTGTTAAATCTTCCTAATGTGGTTGAGAAGCTATGCCACACACAATAGCCCACTTCCTGTTAGGCTGGCCAGGATCGTGGAATAGATCCCTCAAACGTTATAGGCAGGGAGCTGAAGAAGCAGGGCAGGTGAATGAGTGACCAGCAGGATACCCTCTTCCCCCTATGGAACAGGGCCCTCAGCTGCCCGTCCACTCACTCTGGGGATGCCAGCACCATCATGTGATGCAGAACACTGCCAGCTACCATGTATACTGGGTTAGGAGACAGCCAGCACTATTGATCCTATCTAGCACAGCACTCCCTACCCGCTGAACATCCGTGCCTTCACAGAGTGGGGATTAAGGCTGGCCCTGACTGGGAATAAAAGAGAATTTCACTAAATCTCAACCAGTCAGTGCAAAGCAGCAGCACTTTCTCCTCTTTCCCTTGCCCCAGTCCACAATGTAATGCAAAAGTTCAGAATTTGCACTGGGGGCTGGGAGGGAGAGAATGATGCTGTGCTCCCACAGGGCAGCTAGGGATGAAACTTCGTGTAGTTTGACCCCGATACTCCCATTTTGGCCTATGGGAGTCTCGGGGTCAAACCACAAGAGGTAGCAACCCTAAGTACAGCCCCTATGGCAGTGAATTAAAAATTGTTGATTTAGGCTAAGACTTCTGCCCAGCGGTATAGACAGGCTGGCATACTCCTGGACTAGGAAGAAACCAGAGAGAGAGTAACTCTGCATTACCACTCCCTCCCCCGGTTTTTACTGTTGTCTTGGGAAATAACCTACTGTTCTGTCACCTGTGGGAAAGGGGTCACCCCACCTCCCCCCCCACCCCCCTGGTTCTGGGACATCAATTGGGCAACATCACCAGCAAAACCTCTGTTATCCACCCAGCTGCAAACTTGACAGTCCCCTCTCAGACAGCTGCTCATCCCACACAAAACATGTGAAAGTAGCACAGTCTATTCCCCCCCACCCCCCAAAAGGCAGTCTAACTTTCTGCCTATGTGGATCTGAAAAGAGAGAGGAAATTTTCATTTGTAGTAATCTTAGTAATAAAAAAAATCAAGCTCCTTGCAAGTTACAGATAAAATTACCCATGCTCTGAAAATTAATTTCCTGTTTGGTAATGAAATAATTGAAAGAGCAAAGTAGCTGCTGAGATTAAAAGCCCATCTCCAGGTTCTCCCTATGAATAGATGCTTGTGCAAAGCTCACTGCCACGCCATTTGTACTAGAGGCATAGGCATACATCCGGAGGTATGAATTCATCAGGAAAATGTATCAATAGAAGGAGGATGGTGATGGAACAGTCTGAAAGTAGGTCTTTCTTCTTGTCTGATTAAGCTTCCACCAACTTCACAGGAGCACAATTTTGGATCAGAGTTTTTTGTGCTCCCAGTTATTTGTTTGGTCATTGCCTGTCCAATTGTTCACCATCTGCCTGCAAACACCCCCAGCATTCCTAATGTGTTAGAGGGCATTGTTCATCATGGTAAATATGCCATGCGTCAGAATTGTTTTGTTTGAACATAAACACAAGAACAACAACAAGAAGGAATGACTGTAATGACTTCTCTGAGATGAGACATTTTTGCTTTGTGGAAGCCATACCAGCCTAGAAGCTTCATGCACTTTGGGACTATCTTGGACAAACTCATTGTACATTGCCATTTTTCAAAAATGGAACATTCAGCTTTGGAAGGCCCATTGTGTCTGCTAATGAAGAGCATATGGACTGGCATACTGGTTTTAGAGCAATGGATCATGTAGCCCTGTATTCTCTCTCCAGTGGTGGTCAGTATTGGTTGCTTTAAGGGAAGTGCACAAAAGTAAGGTGATATACCGTGGCTGTGGAACCCCCTTCCAGTAGAGGCCCGGTTGGCCCAGGAGCTTCTGTCCTTTCAAAGAAGTTCCGTCAGGTGTTTGGTGGAGTAGATGGGTATTGGGGGGTGGGATGTGTTGTTCGTTTTTTCTCCTCTTACGATGATTTATCTTAATTGTTTTTAATGATTGTAAGCTGCCCCAAGCTGCCTGTGGCAGGAGGGGCGGGGTAAACAATTATTTAAAAATAAATAAATGCATCCCATTCCAAATTTGTGTCAGTCAAAGGTTGCATACTTTAAACATTCTGGTTAATAGTCATTGACCAATCTATCCACCATAAACGTATCTAATCTTTTTTTTAAAACCCAGTTATTAGCCCTTACAATATCCCACAGCAATGAGTTCCATAGCTAATTACGTGGAAAAGTACTTTATTTTGTTTTGTGTTAAACATGTTATCGTGATAGTTTCATTGGGTATCCCCATTCACTTCTCCACACTATTCATGATTTTATAAACTTCTATCATATCTCTACTTCAGCCATCTCATTAAAGCTGAAAAGCCCTCATCTGCCACATATCAATAAGATTTTTGGGGCTGAAATGTCCTGATTAACTCTACCTCCTGTTACCCTTCATGGGAAATAACTAGGGTGCATGCATCTCCTCCAGATTGTGTCTACAATATTGTAGACTGAATTAGGACAAAAGAGGCAAGCAAAAGTAGACTGGATATAATTTTAAGATGAAAAGCACAATTTGTGCAGGGTGAGACAGAGTTGGCATCTCTACCTACTTTAGTCTCGAGCTCAAAATATACCTTTCAACCTTAAGATTAGGACTAAAATGAATACAGTTGTGCTGATCCACAGATCAAATTGAAGTATTCATTTCCTTCAGTGAAGACTTGACAAGGTGCAAAATGTGGCTTTCTTCAATTTGTTTATTTTACTTGCTTAACAAAAGTGAAATTTTGCCCAAGATTTGATTTGATTTTGATTCAGTCCATCTAAAATGAAACTAATCAAAAATGGTTTAAATTCATTAAACAAATGAACTGGGAGAATTATTTACAGTTGAAGTGGATATTTTGCAAGGAACACTTGCAACTTTAATTTGTTTTATGTATTCCATGGATTTGATATCCCATACCCTCCAGCACAAAGGCAGCTCGGGGCGGCGTACAACCTAAAAAACCTTAGCAAAAACAATAAAATATAACATCATTTAAGATATTATAAATATATTAAAAATACCACTAACAGGAGCTATAACCCCAACCCGCCCACTATCCATCTCCCCCCTCAAAAGTCTGGCTGAACAGCCAGGTCTTACATTGTTGTTGGAAGGAGGGGAGATCCAGGGCCAGACCAATTGTCACCAGGACTTTGTTTAGTGTCTCTTGGTAAGGAGTGAGCTGTAACTGACAGAGAATTGTGGACAAACTATGTGTAAATGAATAAGCCAACTAATCAAGTGACCTCATCAAACCACCTTGTCAAGCTTGTTGCAAAATTTGCAAATGTGAATTAGCAAATTCTGAATTTGAGCAAATCTTATGAGCAAATTTGTCAAATATTCAGTTTGCTTTGGATATTCGTTTCATTTGAACACCTTGCAAGAGCCAGGTCTTAGTTTTCTTTGGACATTAAACAATAAATGGAAAGTTAGTTCTACCCCATTGAAATCAACAAGAGTTTTGTCATTGGCTTCCAAGGCATGCTGCCTTGGAACAATCAGACACTTAATAAGATATGATACTTGTGGGTTCAAAGTACCCATGAATTTGGTGTATATTCAAAGAGCTGCTACAGTAATAAGGAGAGCTGAAATGATAACTCATGCAATCAAATTCATCTTTCAAATTTTTCTCAATCCAAACCAAAACCAACAAAGTGGATAATATCTGCTCCCGTTCTGGATATTTCAGTTTGGTTATTTTGGTATTTGAGTTAGTTTATTTCAGCACTACTAGCGCTATTACGAATGCCCAGCAGTCAAACTACTTTGAAGTACTGAAATAACAGAATAACCAAACTGAAACACACAAAATAGCAAAATATATTAGGTAACTGAACCAGAATACTTGAATAAATAGATACGCATATACCCCTTAGAGTTGCAGATATTATTCAGATGGTGAGAGAGCCATCAAAAATGCATTTAATATCTGCAAATACAAAATCCCCTATTTGTTTCAGCTGTAATATTAAGCATCCCAAGTAAACACGGCAACTGCATTATAATAATTAGGAAGCTACAAATGGTGGCCCAATCCACAGACTGTGTGTGCAGACCAAACTCCCATTGGGTGCTTTTAAATGGACAACAACCACAGCTCTGCTCTGCCTCACACCCGGGTGGGTTGTTTGTGTAAAGGTGGGGCAGCCGATGTGCTGGTGGAGCAGAAGCAGAGCAGCAGCCCCAATAGCAGTGCTCTGTGTCATCCTGGAGCACCATCAGTGGAACGGGCTACCCAGACCTGGAAGCACCAGCCTGAGGCAGAGCTGTAGTCCATCTACTTGGTGGCTGGCCGGTGCAGCTCACCTTGAGTAATGCTGTAGAGCTGTGGGTAGCCGTCGGGTTATCTGCTCACAGCTCTATGGTGTGGGGGAGGGGGCACTGCACAGGCAGACTGCAGGCCACCACAGTTGCTGGGTCCATATAAAATCAGCGCAGTGCACATGGGGGACGCAGGGCTAGTCACTCCCGGAGTAGGTCCAGGGGTGACCACCCCAGGGTCCATCTAAAGACACCCATTGTTCTACTACTGGTCTTTGCCTACTTCCCCAACCACGCCACCACCCAAGTCCAGCACGCAGCGTCTCCCTGTTCTGAGCTGACAAAACCACACTCCATCTGGGCAGTGTCAGACTCGAGAGGCAGCGCTATGAGCATGCACAGTATGACTCTGATCTGCACGTCATGTGCATGGATCTTGGATTGGGGCAGGAACAGAATCTACATACTTTTCAAAATCAATATTTTGAAGTGATTAATATTCTACTGATTTTTTAAAAAAACCGAATATCTTATCTACTTAATAACAAAAGTACATGAAAGAAAATCCTCTACAGTTCATGTTCCCAGATATCAAACATTTAATGGGATTACAAATATATCTGTAAATTGTCATTTATTAAAACCTATACAAATTCACAGCACTCCTGTATAAACCAAACATGTTAGTTTCAAATAAGGGTTTCAATAATACTATAACTAAGCACACATGCAATGGGAAAAGAAATATATGTAAGAGACAAAAATGGGGAACCAGAGGAAAAGGGGTCAGGGGGAGGAATGGCTAGGCAGGACAAGGGCCTAATATTTGGGCGGCAATCGCGGTGGTGTGTGTATTTCTCCTAATGTGTTCAAAAATGGAGGAGCTGAAACCTCATATTCATCTGCTCATCATTCTCTAGTGTTAGTCCCAAAATAGCCAGAGGGAGTGGGATATTACATGGTCTTGAAAGTACATTAGCTGCAAAGAGATTTATCCATCAATATTAACAGATTACTAAATCATATATGGAAATATCCACATCAACTGGGCAAAATAATTACATACTGAAATAGCTAAATCTTAATTTAAGATATACACATGAACTAAGAAGAATAAATTCGTGCTGAACACAATGGGTACTTTCAGACGTTACGAGATCACAGTGACCCACGGTCAATCCCGCGGCGGGGCCAAAGCACCCTGAACGTCTGTTTCGTGGGCGCCAGATATTCACCACAGTCAATCCCCACCAGAAGTCAAAAATAACCACGCTTCCGGAGCTCCGGCCCAGACTATCTCCAAAAGCGTGGTCAAAGCGATTCCCACCGGGAAACAAAAAAACATAATGACTGAATGGCAACCACTGGCTGGAATTAAGGAACATGAATCCCAGCCAGGGACAAAACACGCAGCGTCGCTGCCAGGCAATGAGCAACAACACAGGCCGGGGAGGGAGATTTAAAGGGCACACAGCAGCAGGGGGACGTGGTTGGATGGAGCGAGGTAGAAGGGAGAGGAGAGCAGAGGGCGAGAGAGCAAAGCAGGAGGAGACGGAGGCGGTGGTTGTCCTGCACATGGAGGCAGTGGAGGGACAGCAGCAGCAGCTGGGATGAGTCACCCCGGCACCTTCCTGGTGCTTTGACCACGGCCCGGGATCGGCGTAACGTCTGTTGTACTGCTCCGGGCCATGGTCTGCCGGTCCGATTCCCTGCCGTGGTCCCACTCCTGTCACGTCTGTTTGGAACCTCTCTTGCCCAGGGGGGGTGGTTAGCCAGTCCGCCACCGCTGGGAATCCACTGTGATGAATCGGGTGCCCGTAACGTCTGAAATCACCCAATGTGTTTTCTGACCCTCTATAGGGGTCTTTCAACAGCATTCAAGGTGACATCAGGGCATGGGGTTCATCTGTTGAGATAATGAAATAAATTGAATCATTTTGTCATCAAAATAAGAGACCACCAAAAATGATAATTTACCCAAACACTCACCCTTCAGCTCTGATGCACCACTACAAATGAACGGCTCCAGAAAGCACCTCAGCAGCTAGATAGCTACCCCTATAGCAGAGTAGGCTTTATAACCATCACAATAATTGAAACCATATGTTGTAGTTACACAATATTGCCTCTGTCTGAAACATACAATTAGAGGGATTTGCAAAACACTTGAAATAGATCCAAGCTCTCCTGGGAGAGGAAAGTCCCAATGCAGTTGAAGATCATGAAGCAGAAGTGTAACTTCCATGATGTAGACTCCCAATTCAAATAAGTCCAAGGTACTTGTTAGATCAATAGGGAGATTACAACTTCAAGTACATGGATACTTCCAAATCCGATTCTCCTCTGCTGAGAATAAAGCTGCTTGAAAACCTGCAAAGAAAGATCTGTGGGGGCCCCTACAAAGAATGGGGCCTTAGGCAGTCACCCTGGGTTTCCCTGTGGTAAGGCCATCCCTTTTACCAGGCTCTTTGATCAGAGCAACTGGACAGATAACCAACCAGGCTTGCTGCTTCCAAGGACCTTTTGCGTTGCCCTGTTCCTTGTTTCATTGGACCTGACTCTCTGAATCCTTTCCACTAATTCCTGATATATCTAATTCAGCTTTGTCTATTAGCTTGATCCAGCATGTGTGAAGTGTGGCTGCATCTGTGGGCCATGAGTAGTGCTGGATGAGGGCCAAAGGTTTTGTCAGGATTGGGTTTGGGACAGAGCAGAGTCAAGTTGGGTTGAAAGCAGAGTGGGTTCAGAAACAGGCTCCTCCAGACCAGACTAGGGTCCGGGTCAGATCAAAGTCCAGTGGGGGCAGAGAAGAGTCACAGCAGATTCAGGCAAAGCAAGGTTCTGGGTAGATTCAGAGAAGGGTTGGAGCAGATGGATTAGGACAAAGCAGGGATGGAAATGATCAGATGGTATGCCCCCTGTTGCAAGGCAGCCAATTAGAAGGGGGTGCGGGTTCAAGGTTGAGGGGCCTACCAGGGGCATGAGACCCCTACAAGGAAACCCCAGGGCCTTCCCAGAATGTTGTAGAGCTAGCCCCTCCTCCAGGGTCCCAAACATACTAGTTCAAGTCTGGCATCTTACAACATGTTCCTGATTCTGGGGTGTGTTGATCCCCTTACAGCTTGATGCACCTACCATAGTGAGCAACCCAGGTTAACTTAGAGTGATGTGCCATTTGTGCCCAAGGCCTGACACTAGCTAAGGATGCAGCCCCATGTTTGGCCCCACACCAAAAGGTTTGTTGAATTAAAGTGTGAGAGAGGCTGATCCACAGGAGCATTTTCTTGTGCCGGTGCCTTATTTTGGAAACCTGCCACAGAGGATTGTATGTTAGCCACAGTGAGCCTGCACATGTGTAGGTTAGGTATTTATTTATAGTGGATCTGTTCCAAAGTGGTTTAATCCATAAATGAGAGGAAATTGAAGGCTACTCATAGTGATGTAACTTACCTGGCTTCCAGCATACAATGCATATTTTTCATGCTGTATAGGACTAGATTTTAGTACATCAATGCTCTTTCCTTGTGATATTGAAAATGTAGGCTACACCGTCGAAAGAATAAGCCTTTGAGAATCTATGGGATCTGGCCAGTAAAAGGTTTGTGAACGAAACTTCCTTTGTGCTGAGAAAGGGAGAGCAGTGGAGATGCAAACCAGTCTTTGTTTTCAGGAGCATATGTTGTTTGCTCATTCACACTTTTTTTTAGGTGTTCTTTGGATCTTTCTCCCTCACCAAAATTGCTCCCAAATGCTTTAAAGACTCTCTGAGGGGAATAAAAAACACCCCACCTTATCTGCATTATGAAAGGCTTAGTCAGAATTACATGATTTGGTGAACAGGTTGCCATTTTTTCCATTTGTTTGAGTAGCACGACCCTTTTTTATCAGCTCCCTCCAGACTCTCTGCATGGAAGAGATAACCGATACAGTAAATCTTAAAGATTATATCACACACGCAGAGAACAAATCTTAGGGTACACCCACACAATGTCTTGGGCAGCCTACCATGCCTTGGGCAGCCTTAACCCACTCTGTGCAGCTACACCATGTGATGATGCCATGCATTGTGTGGCCGGCACCAGATGTTCCCTCCACCACATGGGTTAGGCCTGTTGGCCCCTGAGCGTGGTGACTGCACTTGCCAATCACGGGGTCATGCAGAAATCGGTCCCTCTGCAGCTCATGTGGTTTCACCGAAAGTATCAATCTGTTAACTCTCTATGCACAAAGGGAGGTACGTTCTCTTTCTGTGCGCCAAAGAAAGGTAACAAAAAGGGGAAATGGTACTGTGGATACCGTGTTGTCCTTGGGAGGGTGTAGACTCTCTGTCAGTGGAGGTTATCAAAAAGAGACTAGAAAGCTCTTTCTTGGTGATATTGTAGCTGTAGATGTTCCACATCAAAGCAGGGGGGGTCAGGCTAAATGACCCCCAAGGTACCTTCCAAACCTAGGTCTATGATTCATATATACTGTCTGAAATTATTCATTAATTTCTTCAAGACATTTTCCCATGTGAATATTATATAAGGAGTTCATTGTAAATATTTTATATTTGAACTTTGGAATGGATGGCATGTAAGTTTCTTACCTAAATCCCCTGGCTACCTTTACAAGATGACTTGCATACTTAACTGAAAGTGTGAATTTTGCTTATTACAACAGAAAGTGCCAGTAAACCTCAGATGTCCAAATAATTGGAGAAACTGAATATAAAATGGTCCTTAAAACTGTTGAAACAAACTCTTTTCTAAACTGACAGTAAATGAATCCTCAAGGAAAATATGGTATTTCTGTATTTTCAAATGTAAATATGACCTTTACTTTCTTTGTGGTCAGGGACTCGTGGTCACTGCATTGAAGATGCAGTGAATTTGGGTCCCTGATCATGGTGCATTCAAGGGCGCTGACAGCATTTTTATGGATGGGTGGGGGTGGGGAAGTGGGGCCATGTTGGAAAAGGAGAAGGGCAAAGAGGTTCTCCTGCCCCCTTTCTAAGATGTCCCAGCCCCCTATGGATGGGTGAATGCGGTTCGGATGTTCGGACCGAACTCCACTCTGTCTGTTCAGACGTCTGAACCAAACTCTCAAACTACCGAACAGTTTGGTTGTGTTCGGATGAGTTCGGAGGCAGGAAAAATGTCTTTCCAGGGCCGAAAATTAGGTTTTGGTTTTGGATTCGGTTTTGCTATTTTTGAATGTTTGGCCAAACCGAACTCGGCTGAACCGAACCATTGAACCCGAACTCAGGTTTCGAACTGAACAACCAAACATCTGAACCGCGTTCTGTTTGCCCATCCCTACTGCCCCCTGCAGAGTGGTATGATGTCATGACACTCCAAGTGGTTGCATCACAAAGGAAATGGAGAATCCCTTTGTCCCACCCCATTCCAACATGGCCTCATCTCTTACGGAGTACTGTAGTGTCATGATGCTCTGAAGGGGCAGGCAAAGCCTGGAAGCGGCAAGTGCCTCTCTTATCCCCTCCATGGGGCCCAAAGGTGCATTTTGAAGGGGCTCTACCATTGCCGAGAAGAGACAGACACATGTTCGTTTGGATTCAACAGAGGCCGCAGCTTTATTGAAAGTATTTTGCCCTTTTTACACAGACACTCCAACACAGATAAAATGGGTGTTACATTTTATTATACATGTTACAGGGCACCCACAGGGCAAAACTGCAGCCCTGCAACGTGGGCCCTTCTCAGACGAGATGCCTCCACCCAGTTTCGATGGGTGGAGATGTCTGTGTGAACACCGCAGGCGATGGGTGGGGTGCATTTCACTGGGTGCAGATGGATGGAGATGCCAGTGAACACCGTGGGTAGTGGGTGTAGGTACATGTGTGCTCCCATGCAACATCCATCTCCACCCACCCAAAGAGCAAGCAGCATTGGAGTCCGTTGCTCCATGGGTGGGAGGTGGGTGCAAATGGGTGTTGTGCAGGAGCACGCACGCCCATGGTGTTCACACAGACATCTCCACCCAGTAAAATGTACCCCGCCCACCGCCTGCGGTGTTCACACAGATGCCTCCACCCAGAGAAACTGGGTGGAGGCAAAATGATCCATGTTTCAGGACTGCAGTGTTGCCCTGTGGGTGCCTTGTAAAATGTAACACCCATTTTATAGGGCCATGGTGACATGCCAAACAGTCAGTCATACCCATAACAAGGGCATCCCCAACTCCTCAATCCCACCATCACACCAGGGTCAAACATGCCTCCGTAGGGTCTGACCTCCAGCACAGAGACTGCCCCGCTTCCAGGAAGCTTACCTGGGACAGTCAGCCCTTGGCACTCATGCATGGTTATCTTGAATGGCATGGCTGCCATTTGGCCCTTCTCTGGCATTCCAGACCCATCTGAGTCACTGGGGTCTACAAGAGGGGGAACCAAATTAGGAGAGTCTCAACACGCCAGCTGGAAAGCCCAGCAAACTCTACCTCCTCCGCCCCAGGAATTAAGCTGCAGAACCCCTGCTGGACCAGCCTGGATTGGTCCAGCTCAAAGCCCCATTCAAATAGACATCTTGCCTTGCCTACTGCCTGTCCAGGCACACTGTTCTGGGTTGCTGCGCCAGGACATCCCTGTAGCCAGACAAATTTTGCTTGGAAACCAAACTAAACACCCTGCTGGGTCTACATTTGGGCACTGTCAGGAAGGTGGGGAAAAACCCCATTCGACGGTCAATCAAGTGTGTGTGGGAAAATTCCTTCCCAGCCCCCAGAAATGGGCAGTTGACCACAGCCCATAGCAACACCCTGGAAAGCCCACTTAGCTTACAAATGACAAAACATATTACTTGCCACAGAAGGAGGGAGGGGAACAGCTTGCCCTCTATTGAGCCAACAGGGGAAAAGGGATGGCCACGTGGCAGGGAGGGTTGAATATCCCCCTCCATTCCTCCCATCTCGCAGGCTCCCCTGAGCCTGCAAAAGATGCAGTTTCAACCCCCCACCCTGGTAAGTGCTCCCCCACCCTCCTGCACCTGGTCCTGTCCCCTGCTTCCAAGGGGCCACCCTCATCAAGCTGCACACCCTCTCCTGCCCCCTCTTCTCCCACCCCCACCACCTTTTGAATGGGGGGAAATGCCATTTTAAGGTTGTCACATCTCAGGCTTTGACCTGGAGTCTCAGGATTTTTAAGTATCATCTCCAAGCTCAGGGTTAAGCCAATAATTCTCAGGGTCAGTTAATTATCACTAAACGTTTCACGTTCTTTTGCAAGGGTTGGAGGAGGGAGAGGGAACGGTGCAGTGTTATCCTGAACCACCTGCCCAAGATAGGTTCCTGCTTTTGTTGCAGTGAAAGAGAGGACCCTTGTCCGGGGAGCCCCTCTGCGACTGGGCGAGAGGGTTGCCCATCTACCCTTTCACCCCATGCCTCTTCCTTTCCTGCCCCTGTGTTTATCAGTCAAACAGAAATGTTCCTTTAAATTTGCATCACTTTACATGAACCAGTGCATTCAACAAATTAGCACTCTTAGGTTTCCTTTCCTGGGAGTTGTGGCAACTCTAGCAACTGCACTTTTGTAAGAACAATCAGAAGTGAGTGGGGGACAGCACACTGCTGATTCATGTAAACATGGGGGGATGGATGGAGAAGAGTTCTTGGGTGCAGGGAACAGTGTCCTCCATTTTGGTCCCCCCATGAATACTCCATGCACCCCAATCTCAGGAGGGATGCATCCCTCTTCTTCACCCCTTACTATTTTACCCACCTGTCCATAACAGACCAAGCCAAAGCTCAGGGGAGGCTTTGAGAAAGGGTCACTTTGTGATTTGGAGGAGCCAGTCCCAATCCCATGTTCTACAGGACAGAGAACAGGAAGAGAAGTGGAAGTGAACAAGGAATATGGCTTAAAGAAAATAGATTTTTTTTATTTGGAAGGCATCACAAATCACAATGTATTTTCGATGCAGTATAGAGGCGCAACTCAGCAGTCAAGTGAGTAGGGTAAAGGGAGATTAGCATTTTCAATCTATACATTTAGAGACGCTCTGAATACATTGAGGGAGGGATGGTGAGATTGAATTTTCCATGCTGGAAGATGAGCACAGAATAAGTGAGAGCTGTCACTTTTAAGATACGTTCATCTCTGCAGGGGTTCAATGTCAAGACAGTCGCCTCGTGTAGCTGCAAAGCAGGGAGGGGAAAGTACCTTTCTTAACAAGAAAAAAAAATCATTTTAGTCCATCTTTCTTTTGCCTCGAGAGCTTCCAAATGAAGCATGGCACTGGGAGCCCTGAACTTGCTATGGCTTTTTGACGGAAGCCGCTGTAGGAGTCTAGTCCTTAAGGTGAAGCAGGCAATGCATCTGCCTGTGGCCCTATATTTCACAGGGCCTCCAACCACCTTCTCATCTCGTTGCACCGTATGAGCTCCTCATCTGCCTGCCTTGCTCTTTCCAATAGCAGCTGTGTGAGAGGACAAGCAGCTGGTGGACTTTCACAGTGTGGGACCTCGGCAGCAAACCTGTCTGTCTGTCCCTTTCCTTCCCACCTCATCTCTGCCAGAGCACAGAGGGGGAAAGGAACCAGCTAGTGATGAACCACTGGCTAAGGGTCCCACACAAAACACAAGGCACTCAGCTGGCTGACCAGCACCAGCTGCTCTTCTCCATACTCCTTTTTGGCAGAAAGAGGAGATGGAAGAAGCTGGGTACTCTGGAGCTACAGGTAGCCGTATTGGGCAGGGGATGGGTTGATTTGGGCAATTTTTAAGCAATATATATGCAATACAGGATATCCATCCCACCCCTTCCCCAACCGAATCTAGCTGCTCGTGGTCATGCCAAGGCCCAAGCTGACTGTCTGAGCTATATTATAACTGACTGAGCAGTACTTCTCACTGACAAAAAACCTAGATAGAATGTGAGTTGAGACTGCTGTACAGCCCAAACCTGAACTAGAACAGAAGTGTAGTGAACAAGGGGTTTTTTTACGCTCACATTTCTCCTACATGTTTGCTGCTACATCCTGAACTCTCGGTGTTTATAAATCACTCACCCAGATCTTAAATATCCAATTCTTTGAACTTCTGCATAGAACTTCTCCCAGAACTTTTGTGTGTAAAAGGTTCTCCTGGTAAACTGCTTTGCTCCAGGCAGCTTTGGTCACTTGGTTTCCATGGCATCCCCTCACTTCTACAGCTGCGGCTACTTTAGACTGCCTCAGGGCAGTGTTTGTGTGAAGAATACATCTATGAACTGCCTCAGGGCAGTGTGTGTGAGAGAAATGCATCCAGAACTTGTAAACCCAGAAGACTGAAACATCCGGAACTTTAACGTGTGTCTAAAAATGCCCAATTCCACAACAAGCCAATTCAGCCAATGACTTCTCTCCTTCATGGCTACCTGCCATAAGTCCAACAGCACTTACTTCACCACTAGGGATGGGCGAACGCGGTTTGGCTGTTCCAAGTTCGGACCAAACTCTGTCTGTTCGGATGTCTGAACTGAACTCTTGAACGACTGAACAGTTCGGTCATGTTCGGATGAGTTCAGAGGCAGGAAAAATGTCTTTCCGGGGCCGAAAATGTTTTGGTTTTGTTTCAGTTTCGATGTAGCTATTTTTGAATGTTCGGCCAAACCGAACTTGGCTGAACCGAACCATCGAACCCAAACTCGAGTTTCGGACCAAACATCCGAACCGCGTTCTGTTTGCCCATCCCTATTCACCACCTCTCTCAGCTGTCCCATTAAGACAAAACATTCAGCCAGACCTTGAAGACCTCACTGGTCTGAGACCTGGGTTCAAGATGCCCCAAGTACAAGCTCTGACCACCACCGGGGAGGTGCGTGCAGGTTCAGCTCAGCAGCACTGGGACTAGAAAACCCTTTCTGCACCCAGCAGCCACTGGGTGTAATGGCTTTGATTAATCAGCTACATTTAAAAAAGAACCCTTTATTAAAAACAAAAACTAAAAAGAAAGACGGTAACTGCTGACTGATTCTGACTGAGATGAGGTGCTGTGCTGTTTCACTCAGTCTCTGTGCCTTGCTTTCTGATCTGGCACCACTATACTAGGCTCCACTCTGGCCAGCAAGAAGTGTGTGCATGTGTGTGTGTCTCCTCTCCTCTCCACACTCTTGAGGACTACTGTACACTGGGTTCGGATTTTAAAAAGGACCGCATTAAACAGGAAGTGTCTGTGCAACATGGTGGCTACCTGGCTCACTGATCTGGATCCTAGTGTATGTTTTACTCCTGTTTTGTTCTACCTGCCTTGTCCTTATTCTGCCCCTGCCCTGGATCTCAGCTCCTGCCCTCACCTGAACCTTACCTTCTATTCTTGTTTGAATCCTGCCTCTGGGGTTCTCTTGACTCCCTGATTTCTGACACAGTATCGTTTCCTGGCTTGCGGTGTTTTTTAACGAGATGCTACCACACATGGCCACCAAGGGACCACTCATCCGACCACCCATCTGAAGGTAGTGAAGGGGGATGTGCATTCCTGTGAGCCACTCAGCACCCACTCAGGGCCACTCAGAGTACTGCAAAGAAATTCAGAGTGCCCTGCGCATGGTAAGCCAAAAAATGTGCGTGACAAAAGGCTCCCACATATCACCAGCCCAGATGAGAGTGGGCAACTACTCATGCCAGCAGACAGGTCCCCCATGCATAATCTCTGAGCAGAGGACGCAGTCTTTGCAAGTTACAGGAACTGGCTGCGAGTGCCGGGGAGCCCGGCTTCCCTCTTCCTCATGGTCCATGGCAGGGTGTGTGTGAGGCAGCTGCTGTGGTAGCCACGCTAGGAGCCGCCCATTGGAATCCCTCCCCACGCACTCCACCGGAGTGACTACTGTGCAGCTATGCCACTCAGCAGCCATGGACCCCTCCCTCCCTTGCACGTTTAAAAACAATCTGAGGCTGTTTTTAGACGAGGCGCTGAGAAGCGCCTCCTGAGTCGCGTGTTGAGAGAAACCTCACCATGCTGCTGGAAGTGACGTTTTCCCTGTTGCTGGCAACGGCGGTGGCTGGAGACGCGGCACTTTGCAGAGGCACATTCTACAGACCTGAAAATTGAGGTCTCTAGAATGCGCCTCTGCACAGCGCCGTGTCTCCGACCGCCGCCATTGCCAGCAACGGGGGAAACGTCACTTCTGGCAGCGTGGCACTGCTTCTCTCAACACGCGGCTCAGGAGGCGCTTTTCAGCACCTCGTCTAAAAGTGGTGTTAGACTGGGGCCACTTTCACACGCTACCAGGGAGGCAGGGAAATGTCTGTGATGGCAATCGGGGCTCTATTCTCATGGGAATTAGTGCACGTAGGAATGAGGTATTCTGCTTTTATTCCATGAGAACACTTCTGCATGACTGGTTCCCCCCAAGGTAGCTTTTATAATGACTGGTGTTCTCACAGGATAAAAGCAGATTTGTGCATTCCCACATGCACTAATTCCCGTGAGAATAGAGCTGTGATTGCCATCATGGACGTTTTCCTGCCTCCCTGGTAGCGTGTGAAAGTGGCCTAAGTCCTTCAGCTTCTGACAAACCAGGTCCTGATGTGGCGTGGTTTCCTGGCTACTGACTATATGACTCAGTCACTCCTGATACAGTCTGGTTTTCTTGGTTATTGACTTCTGGCATTCAGTCCAATTTAGTTCCTGGTTTTGGCTTCTCTGGAAGAGTTTTGCTCCTTTCCAACCTCTCTTCCTGACTTAGGTCCCTGAAACTTCCATTGAAGCTTAATGCTGCTGTATTTCATACTGGTACCCATTAACTGTAGGCATATTTCCATTGACAGAACTAATTTTTCTGTTGATGTTGTTACATGTTTTGTGGATGAAAGATATGTTGACTACTAAGTTGTAATACAGCAGAAGTTCCCAAAGAGTGTGTGGTGGCCCCAACCATCTTGAGATGGGGTCATGATCCCAAATGTATTTGATATAATTTTCATCTTTTTATTGCTGCAGTAGAATTATATTTCTGTCTCAAAATTGAGTGTCACAGTTAAAAATATTGAGAACCAGTGTAGCAAAATGTATGGTGTACTATAAGGGAGACCAGTCATGAACTGGGTTACTAGCAGTGACTGTGGAAATAATAATAGTAATCTCTTCTTGCTAGAGTTTGGGTTATATAGCAACCTCAGCTCACAACCTGTGTATTTTTATATGTTTTTAAGAGAATTAATTATAATTTCCTCCTTTCATTTTAAAATTAGCTTTTATTCCTTTGATACTGTGTCTTTATCAGATATTTTAGTGTACATTATTACTTTGACTGATCAGTTATTGTAGCTAGTTTTAAAAAGGGATTGGATAAGTTCTTGGAGGATAGGTCTATTAATGGCTATTAGGCAAGTAGGTTTTGGGGACGTAAGTTACGTAACCTCTTATTGTTGGGAGCTGGAACAACAGGGAATGGATTGCCCAGTGTGACCTGTTGGGTACTTCTCCCAAGAGACATGATGCTGGGCTTGATGGAGTAAATCTAACCCAGCACAGCACTTATATTCTTACTGCTGAGGCAAATGCAAATCTTTAGTAGGCACTGGCTCCCGCCATGGCTGATACATAAATATCTAAAATTATTTTAAAAATAATAAAATAATAAAAAAATAAATAATAAATACAACCCAATAACTTCAACTATAATTTAAAACAACTTGTAGAACATAAAAACTCCATAAAATATAACTATAGATATTAACCATGTTCAATATATAATGTAACAGTTCCCAATTCAATTCAGTATTAGGGTATCCTCCATAACAACAACCATACTCCTACACTTTTAATAAATTTAAAGAATCCAAGATGGCAACTTGACAACCTCCTTAATAACAATTATTCACTATACTCTCAACACCCCCCCCTCCATCATGACCTTTTCCGGAGGTGATATTATAGGTAAATAATTTCCTCAATTTGATCATCTCCCGAGCAAAAGTTGCAGCCAGCTCTGTTCGCTCACAGTTTTTATCCCCAAATAAAAAGATGAATTTTTGCCTCCTATGAGCCTCTTGATGTATTTGTATCTTCTGAGCCAAACGTGCCCGTGGGGCTTCATATATAGGGCAATCAAAGAGTGCATGAAATACCTCTTCCACTGCTTGCCCACATAGACAAACTCGATCTACCCAAGGAATCCCCAAATAACGCCCCCTCCGCACTTCCGACTCCAAGGTCTGGAGGCGTATAGATGTGAAAGCCCTCCTAAGGTTGATATTAGATAAGGATTGCACGTAACTGGCCCCTTCTATACTCGGCATGATCAACCTGTACCAGGGAGAAGCCTGGGCAGAAGCAGCGGCAGCCCTTTCATTCTGATATGCTATATCCCTCCCCCTTCTTCTAACCAGTTTTTTGATGGCTACATTGGGGATCTGCTGCAAACCATCTGCAGAGAATCCTAGCACCACCATCTTCTTCTGTACCTCTTTCCACCATGGATCTATATATGCTCCCTTTTCCTTTTCTAAAAGGCACCTGCCTGCTAATGTTGAATCCTTCTGTTGGACTAACTTATGCCAATAAACTATCGTAGCTACATCTAGTTTGGTCTGCCAAGTACGCCAACCTAACTCCAAGTTAACAATTGCCATAGGCGTAGATTTAGGCACTCCCAAGAGCATTCTTAACACACCATTTATTGCAGGGTCTACTATCCCTGCTATCTCGGCCTTAACTGCCCAAACCTGCGCTCCATACATAATTTTCGAGATAAATTAGCCTCCAATACTTTTAATGCTATTTTTATATTACCACCTCCATTACCATAGAAAAACCTAATAAGTGAGGAGGATTCTCTGGCAGTCTGGGTTTTTAAGCCCTTGGCATGATTCCACCAATTCCCCATATGGAAGATTATCACTCCCAAATATCTATAACTAGGCACTTGCTCCAATATGTTAGTTCCCATAAACCAGGCCCTAGGTTGGAATCTAGAAGCAAAAACCACTATTTTAGTTTTTGAAAAATTGACCTTCAGGGATAGCTTACCGCACTGTTCCCCAAACTCTTGTAGTAGATGAAATAATCCCAACCTGGAAACAGACAATAGAGCGGTATCGTCCGCATACATCAATGTTGTCACTTTCCTATTTAATATCTTTGGAGCCGTAAATCGCCCTTGATCCTTCAAAGCCACTATTATGGGGTTAACATAAATGTTAAAAAGAATGGGCGCCAAAAGGCATCCTTGCCTTACCCCTCGGGTTGTTGGAATCCTGTCTGATAAGGTTCCCTTATTATTTATCCTTACTCTCAGAACCGTATCTGAGTAAAGGGAACAAATTAATTGGAGTAATCTAGGGTCTATTCCCAGCCTGACCATTTCTCCCCACAACCATTCTCGATCCACCAGGTCAAAGGCCGTGGAAAGATCCACAAAAGCCACATACAATTTCTGCTTTAATTTCCGATATTTACCAATCAGATGATCCAGGACAAATATATGATCTATCGTCCCACGATGAGGCATAAAGCCCGCCTGCTCCTCTGCAATGATTCCCTCTGTTTCAATCCAGCCCATCATCCTAATCAATAATAGTCAAGTATATAATTTGGAGATTGTGCAGAGAAGACTAATGGGGCAATAGTTTTGTGGGTTATCTCTGGCGCCCTTCTTGAAAATCGGCACGACAATTCTCATTTTCCATTCCTCTGGGATAATGCCAGTGGCATTAATATGGGAAAACAGCTGCGCCAACGCCCCTGCCCACCATTCTGGTGCTACCTTAAAAACTTCCCCTACTATAAAGTCTGGGCCTGGAGCCTTGCCCGGTTTTACTGCCAAGATTAAATCAAGAACCTCAATCCGAGTTACTGGTGGCCAGTTGGGCACAGATATGCCTTTTGGTACATTTAGAGCCACTTCACTTGTTGCATTAAATAGGGCATAAAAATGGGCAAACCAGGCTTCGGTAGCCACCTTTGGTTCCCTATAAACCACTGGCTTAGCCCCTGCTCGATTTACCAAGAGCCAAAATTCTTTAGAGTCCCTCCTTTTTACTGACTCCAATAATTTAAGCCATTGTGCATGCCAGAATGCTTTTTTTCCCCTCAGGATTAATTTTTTATAGCTAGCCCGCTGACCTTTATATAGGGCTAATGCTCCCTCTGACCTATCTTTATTAACTTCCCGAGCCTTCCTCCGAAGAGTAACTTTCTCTAATTTACATTCATTATCCCACCATCCCTCCTTTATCTTTACCTGACCTAATGGTCTATTTTTCGGGACGTAAGTTAATACAGGTTGAAGACTCAGGGCTATGGAGTTCCAGGCTTCCAGCGCCTCCCCTATACTGTCAGCCTGCTCCAGTTGACTCAACAACTGTCCTAGATCTGGTGAATCCAATAATGCCCTCAAATCCTCTTCCACTTCAGGAGACCATTTAATCTTACACTTCCCCATATTAATTTCCAATGATTCATCCAAAAAGGGGGGGGGGTCAACCCTTGATAGCTCTAGTTGTAGTCGTAGTTGGAGAGGAAAGTGGTCACTGTCTACCATAACCCCGATTTCAAAATCCAACATATACACATACACATCTCCCGAGATAGCCATGTAATCTATAACACTCCCCCCCCTAGAGGAGGTGAACGTTAAACCACCAGGGATGTCATGCAGGACTGAACCATTCAAAATTTTTAATTTAAATGTTGATACTAATTCATAAAACCAGATCCCAGCCAAATTTGTTTTAGGATCCTTAGAGATTCTTCCTGCATTGATATCCTCCACCCCGGAGGAAGAATCCTCCTGCAGATGAGGTGGCACCAGAGCATTAATATCCCTCCCTAACCTAGCATTAAAGTCCCCCAGTAATATGATACCATTGTCCGGATATTTATCCCAATACTCTGCAATCTGTTCCCCCAAGTTAGTCCAGAAGAGAGGATCCTTAGAATTTGGTGGATTATAACAATTAAAGATCAACACTGGGAAACGAAAGGGAGGTCCCCGTAGTTGAATCATCTGAATGTTGGAGTTAATATTATCTAAAACTAGAATGGATACTGGTAATCGAGATGCCACAAAAATTACTAGGCCTCCACTAGAATGCCCCTTCAGGTTAGTTCGTAAGGCTGGCACCGTCCATGAGTTATACCCATCTAGCTCTGGCTGTCTTTGGTCCCGGGTAAGCCAAGTTTCTTGTAGACAAACAATCACAAAGGAGCTCAAGTACGTTATAAAATCTGGGTCAACTACCTTGGAGGCCCAGCCTGCAATATTCCAAGAAACAATTGACACCACCTCTGGCTCCTCTGTGAGCCTATCTCATGCCTCACTGGCTACTAAAGTTGCCTGAGCCAAAAGGTTTTGAGCTTCCTCCCCAGTATAAACTATCATCTCATTTTGTCCATTGACTTCTTTTGGGGATACCACTGTTGCTTCTAGATCTGGCATACTGCCATAGCTAGACAATGGTAGGATCTCCTCCTCTTGCTCCCCCCCCCATAGCTCTGTTCTTCTAATTCCAATGGGATGTTGTTATCACACAATCTCTGTAACTTCCTTAACCTAGCCTTTAGCTGATTCTGCACATGGGGCGATAAACATTGAACAGCTGTATTCCATCTTGCTGTTAATACCTCGTTATCTAATTCCTGTAGGTCCTGACAAAGCATATTTAAGTCCAAGAGCTGTGCATTACTTTGGGATCTACTAACATCCCTATCCTTTAATGCCATCAAATTTGGGGATTTTTAACCTCGAGATGTATTAAATCCATCTATACCATCTTGCTGTTGTGCATTTCCCCCCTCCTTGGTATCCCTTGGCCTTGATAATGGGGGCTGTAATAAATTCCCCATTTCTAATTCCATATCCTCTTCTATCAAGGGCTGATTAGATGCCACCTGGGCACTCCCACCTGAAACCCCCTCCAAGTTACCTTTATAAGCTAAACCTGTGAAATCTATCAGGGAAGGTGGATCCATTACCTGAGAGACAAATGTATTTGACACCAAAATCCCCCAAGTGGCCAACACTCGTTTAGCTGATAAAATCTTAGACACAATCTCAGATCTCCTTACATGTATGACCAATCTAATACCCTGATCTATGGTGGGCAATAAATAAAACCGAACTATTTCGTGTAACTGGATTCTAATACCCAGAAGAAATACTAAGTTCCTTCTAATATAAAATTGTGTAGCCCAACTAGGGGTAAACCCGTCTGGCAGTGGATAAATTTTTAACAACACTGTTTAAATCCAGGGTCATATGCCTTAATCTTCCCTTAGGGTTATTATATCCATATAAGTTTTCCTTAGCTACTACGGGGGAAGACTTCTGTGGGGGTGGAGGAATAATACTTAAAGGCATCTGTGATCTACCCTGGGGTTGTAACTCAGGGGGATTACAGGCATATACGTGAGATACTAAAGATTTCAAATCCTCTGCCATCCCCCCCAAGCATTTAAAGCCCTCAGTTACTACAGCTTTCATTTCCTCCATTCCTTTAAACAAACCTTGAGTTGTTTTCCCAATTAACATACACTGTTCAGACATCAATCTTATAGGCGTCGTTAAACTCGGTGTCTCTATTCCCGGGGAGGGAAGATTGAAAACAGTCTGCTCTTCCGATGTCCTGGAAGAGGGTGACGAGGGAGTAGAATTTCTTCTCAATACCTCGTACCTGTTGGAAAGTTCCACCGGCTGCAACCCATAATCCTGCCTTCCACGGGGTGGTAATATTGAAACCCCCACCTCATATAATTTAAGCTGTTTCAGGGCTGGCGGACCCGTCTCCAAGGGAGATATTGATTGTCGCTCTCTTTTCTTAGATTGCAGCACAGTAAGCAGGGTATTAGCCATAAATGTCCCCAGTATAGCAGGCTTAGCACAAGCTACAAATAAGATAGCACCTACCCTGGCCCACACCTGAGAGCTCCCTGGGTCCACTCTTAAGAGTAGCCTAGTACTATCAAGCTCCCCCACCGGATAACAGAGATATAAGTGATGACGCCGCAACAGTGGACACCCTCTTTAGCCCGGTCTATGGGAAAACCGCTCCACAACGCGGGCAGCTTCCTCCTCACTTCTCTTGATGACTCCTCCCGGCCTGGACTCGGGCTTCCTCTACGCCTGCACCTACGTCCTTTTATTACTCCTCCACCTTCTGCCAGGCAGGAAGAATACAACCCACTTGTGTCTTTACAGCCAACAGTACCCAGACTCCCCTCTCTCTTAACTCCCCCCGGGGTCCTGCAAACCAGCAGGACTTTGCTCGTACCTTCAACAATACATACAGTCACAACAAATCGTGTTCAGGTTTAATGGAACGGCAAGGGCAACTAAATTATAATAGAGTCTGAGCTCCTGCTCCGGGACTCGCCGAAGGATGTGCAAAAGGGCGCGCCCTTCGGCGCACTGCCCTGGCGCGCGCCCTCGGCGCTGCCATGGGCTCAGTGGTAACTTTATTGCCACTGCCGGGCTCAGGCTCCGCCCTCTGCTCCGCCCCTGGCTCAGGTGCAAATAGGTGACGAGATGAGCTCTATCGGCGTCCCTGGCTCTCCATGCCCTCGGCGCTGCCGTGGGCTCACTGGTAACTTTATTGCCACTGCCAGACTCAGGCTCCGCCCTCTGCTCCGCCCCTGGCTCAGCTGCAAATAGGTGACGAGATGAACTCTATCGGCGTCCCTGGCTCTCCATGCCCAGCACAGACCCACTTTATTGTTGCTTCTCTGCTCCAAGCTTCTCTTCTGGTCTGTTGTATATTTCATCAGGTCCCTCCACTGTTGTGAACAAGGCAGTATCTCTATGGAGCTTGGGTTTCTCTAGCCTTTTATCCCTAGTGCAACATGAAGGAGCCACTGCTTCATTCACCAACTCCTCTCTTACTGCTGAGGACCTCAAAGCAAAAATATAGAATTGGGACGATGGCAGCATACATAGCTAAAGCGTTGCCAAAGGATAGTAATTCCACTACTTATTATTCGCTTTTCTTCCTAGAACTTTAAATGCTACAACAAAAACTTTTCTGAAATGAGCTCAGACATGGGGACTGAAGACTATACAGAGAAGTGATTCTGCATCTTAATTGTTTTTCTGCTTTCTGTGTAGGGTTTCTAAACCCACAGCTGGTGCTAGGTAGCTAATGCTTTCTGATTGCCTTGAATAGGGCATTATTCTACACTGCCTTGCCAGAATCAGAAACCACTGAGTGTCACGAACAAGTGAATTCCATGGGTAATTTGTACCTAATTCCTATAAATGTCTTATTTCCTTCCAGGAGAAAAGAAAAATGTGAATTCTTAGGAGGACATTGTAAGGCTGAACCATAATTCAGTGATATAACAGATTGCCTACTACAATCCTAGTCCATGTGAGATTTGTTTGAGAAAGGAACAGTAATATTTTTAAACCTATCTAAATGACTTAAACTTAAGGGATGGTCTTGAGTCCTTAGAATTCAATGGCAAAACTCCCATTGACTTCAGTGGAGTTATGATTGTCTGTGCCTCATCTCACATTTTCAAATGTGACAGTAAAACAGAAACAAAACCAAGCAGTTCCGTGCGCCCAGACTCGTGAAGCCTGGCTCCTTAACGGAGGACAATGCTCAGTGAAGATCAATGGGGTTTTCTGGACTACAGAAAGGGCCAGAATTCTCCTCCAGGTGCACTTATTGTTAGAAAATTTTTGATTCATTCTTTCCTTTGGGCTTTATGCACCTCTACCAAATTTGGTAGTGGCTTGAGGGATCAAATGTTCCTAAGGGCAGACTTAAGTATGCATACTTGTACATGTACATAAACATACACACACAATTTTGGCAGCTGACAGCCTAAACAAGGCCCCCACTTTTTATGCTTCATTGAACCGGATATGTCTGATTGCAGTCCCTCGTACAGTCAGGGCTGGCTCTACCACTGAGGTGAAGTAGGCAGCAGCTTAGACCAGTAAATGTAAAAGAGGCAGCAAAATGTCCCCTCTCTACAACTGACCCCTTAGGCAGGGGTGAAGTATGGAGACAGGGACCACTGGATCAGGGGATGGGAGGGTCTCCGGCATGGGGCGGTAGAGCAAGCTGGGAGAGGGAAGTAAGGGCTTACCTGAGCGAGCAGGGTGGGAAGGCAGGACCCAGCAAGGCTCACCTGAGCACTATGTTGGTAGATGGCCCTGCCCACCTTCAGAATGTTCCAGCAGGCTTGCTGCCAGGCCCTGCCTTGCTGTCCACTCCGGAGAGCTTTTGTTTCCCTTTCCCTGCGCATCCTACCTCCTGCCCTGGTGACCCTGGCCTCCCCATGGCCCTTGCCCTAGTGACCTCAGAATCTCTCTTTCCTCCTGTCAGGGCTGCTGGGAACTAGGATGCACAAGATCCAGGGCAAATCAGGTTCAAACAAAAACAGGATGGAGCCAGTCCAAGCCCAAAGAAACCAGAACCAGGGAGAAGAAAACAGTTCCAACAGCCAGTAATAGGGGAACAGGAAAAGGAAATAAATGATCCGCACAGCTTTCTGTGCCTTCAGACCTGCCTTATATATGGTAAGCAGCCAACCAGGAAGCTGGAGGCATGCGCTAGGCATCAGGGGCCTATCAGGAGGCCGAGAGGTGTGGCTAAGCAGGAATGCGAACGGCTACAATAGTACAGCCAGGCCCCAAGCCTTGGAATGGCAGTGGTGTTAGTGTGCCTATGTATTTCAATGTATTGTGGACAATACATTGAAAACTTCAGCTCAGTGTGCGGCAGTGGCAGCAGCAACAGGTGCGACTGTGGCGGCAGCAGCAGATCTCTCAGGGCAGGGAGACAGGCCTCTTTTGGCTACGCTGGGCCCGGAAGTCTGTCTGTGTCCCCTGGCCCCTCCCCCTCCTCCAACAGGGGGAGGGGGCTGATGATACCTGGGACCGGGCAGCAGCGCAAGTTCTGGGGTGGACTGGACCCCTGACACAAGCCCTGGTTGGGCTGGGTCTGTCTCCAGCAGCAACAGGTGGAACAGTGGCCTCTCTAAGAGTACCAGAAGAAGGGGACTGTCACGGTGAGTAGGGAAAGGGGAAGGAGAGGGTAAGGTGTAAAGGGGAACAAGGGAGCACACACGAGGATTCAAGGGTAGTAAGAAAAGGGGCGGCTCAATCTCTGGAACAATTCTCGTTAGGAAGGAAATATAGTCCCTCAGGTTGTAGGGTGGGCTTTCCCTCTTACTCAGAAGGCAACCCTTTTCATCATAGGGACTGAGACAGTGAGCCAATTGCCCCAAGGGGAAGGAAGACAATATACCAGGGTTCCAGGCACTCAGGGGGATACTCAGGGCCCAGGACAAGGTGAAGTTTAGTGAGGAAGGGAAGGGAGGATCCAGGGGAAAAGGGAAGGGGAACAGGGGGGAACCGGGATGCAAGTGGGGAGGGAAAGGACACTCACTCTAGATATGCAAGGATTTCACCACTGGGACCAATGAAAGGGATCAGGTATAGGGGCAGGGAACTTCACGGGGATGATACCGCTTATACTCCAACAAGACAAGACAAACACAGAGACTAGGAGACACTCACTAACACACACTCACCACTGATTCAGTCAAGGGGAAGGGAAGGTAAACACAGGAATCCAGACACTCTCAACACGAACTCTCTCTCTCACTCAAGGTACAATGATCCAAGGAAAACTCCAAGCAACCAGGGGCCAGCTTCTCACCAACGATTACCGGCAGGGTCTACAGGCCCCGCCGGTGTCTTATATAGGCCTCAGTCCCTGGCCACACTGTTGCGTTAGGGGTGGGGTCAGAGCTCACAGCTGTTTTGTCTGATGGGGATTGCATTGGGGCGTGTTCTTTCCCTGAGCCCTGCACTGAGCGTAGCTCTGCCCCCTGGCTACCACAGCCATCCCACTGTCTGCTCTTGCAGCCGCTTGTATGCTGCGGGGAAACCCCCGCAGAGCTCTCATCAGCCCTGCGGACCGGGCGCCTCCTGACAGGGACACTCCATGAAATTCACTGGTAGCAGATTTAAAACAAATAAGAGGAAGTATTTTTTCATTCGGCACACAATTAACTTGTGGAACTTGCTGCCAGAGAAAGTGGTCACAGCCACAAAAGGGATTGGATAAATTATTGGAGGATAGGTCCATTGGTGGCTGTTAGCCAAGTAGCTTTTGGGAATGTAACCTCTTACTGTTGGGGGCTGGAACAACAGGGAATGGATTGCCCATTGTGACCTTTTGGGTATTTCTCCCAAGAGAGAGAGATTGGCCACTGTCAAAGACAGGATGCTGGGCCTGATGTGCCATTGCTATGGCAGTATGTTCTTATGCCTGCCATCCACTGCCCAGGAGTCCTAAAAGGGCATGTTTGACGTCCAGGTCCTAGCACCTCCTTGCCTCCATCCAGTCTGTGGGATGGGTTTTCCCCATCCCTGCTACCTAGGGTGAAGAAATGCCAAAGAAATGCCTTGCTTCAGTGGCATAAGTCAGGAATCACGCCATAAAAGAGAGTGGAGTTACAACAGTTTTACAATGGTGTAAGTGAAGAAATCAGGCTCGATGGCACTCAAGCAGTGATTTCTGAGCTGTGCAATCCCATGGAGTTCAGAGAATGAGAAACCTCAGATGTGTTGTATATTTTCAGATCTCATTTCCCTCCTGAGAGCTGTTAAGGTGCTAACTTTGAAGGCTTTCCTGGAGGCAATGTTTTTGAAGCTAATCGCAATCAGGTGTCATGAAAACATCAAAGCTAAACAAATGGAAAATGAATTAAACTTAATAATTAAGACCTATTGTTTTTGGTAACCAAAGCTTTGTAGATGACAACTCTTTTGATTACTATTTTTGACATCCATCCCCTTGATCTTGTGTTGTACTTTTACAAAAGAGGATTTTATTTATTTATTTATTTATTTATTTATTTATTAATTTATTTTTAAAAAAAATACTGGTAAAGTGAAATATTTTCTCAATAAATAAACACTAACTCTTGTATAAAATTACTAATCAGCAACAGAATGTGTGTGGGCTGGAAAAGAATAAATATGCAGTAGACCTAACCTGCTTAAAATCCATTCTTTCTCTTATCTGTCAAGACCCAAGTTCAAGACTCTGGGTAAAAACAGATGTGACAGCAGTGAAGCACTTCCCCCAGCCCGCCCTGCCCTGGGGCAAACCATTGCAGCCACCACTCCTTGGGTTGGTGGGGAGGGATATTCAAACATGCAGCCCTCACTCCTTAACCCAGATGTAGGGGCTTCTGGTACAGGTCCCTCCACATCCCACAGGCAGGCTCCCTGTCACTTGGGGAAAGACCGCTCCCCCATTTCCTGTACCTCCTGCCTGTGGAAAGTGACAGCCAGCTGGCCCCGGCCACTGCTGCAGAGTTGGCTAGCTGTCACTTTGCACAGGTGGGAGGCAGTGGAAACTGGGGAGGAGCGCCTGGATCTGCAGAGTGACAGCCTAGCAGGTCCGAGGCAACAGCCCAGACTGGCTATCACTTTGCACAGGAACGTGCTCACCCTGGTCACCTAATAGCTGAGTGGGGGCCTAACGAGCTCTAGGCCCCCCGTGATCAGCTGCTTGGTGGGGCTGGGTGAGCACGCTTCTCTTGCCCCCCATGAGATGTTTGGGGTGTGCAGCCAGCTGCCAAACAACTAATGGGGGGGATGCTCCTGAGGGAAGTGCTTCCTGCCCGTGCAAAGTGACAGTTAGCCCAAACTGTTGCCGCAAAGCTGCCAGGTTTCTCCCCCCCTCCCCATCAGCTGTTCGGCAGGGCTGTATGAGCATGCTCCTCCAGTCCCCCCCCGATCAGCTGTTTGGCAGGGCTGGGTGAGAGCACTCCTCTGGGCCTGATTGGGGGGGCACCACGTCAGAAAGGGGCGGGCCATACGGACTTTCTGACATGATGCTCTGTAAGGGGTGCGGTTACATCAAAAGGCGGGGGTGACAGCCCATTTTGCCCTGCCCCCACTGATACGGCCATGCCTCCTCCGACTGAAAGCTTGGATGGAGGTGGTAACTTGAGTCACATTCTAGTTTCGAATCCACTCCTGTGGTTTTACTTCAAGTTTAGCTCCCAACATCAAAGGCACCAGGCAATTTATTTTTAAAGTGGGGGACCAAAATTCAGGGGTCAGAAGGGATAGCCTGGAGGGGCAGCATCTATTAAACAAGGCTTCTTCCCCTCCTTTCTCCGTTCCCCTTATACACACAACCCATACTTGCCCTTGGAGCTGTTGGACATAATCAAGTTCTTTCTCTCCCCCCCATGCACCTGGGCTGCTGCCTCTGGCTGCTGCTGCTTGTACTGCCACGACTGGGTGCAGAAAACCTGGTGGTGGAGAGGCAGCACCAACGCTGGGCAGTAGTACTGCAGGACCTTGCCACCACTGCCACCTCCCCGTGCACGCTTCTGTTGACAAAAGAGAAGGGGCCATTTCCCTCCCCTCCAATTCTGGCACCCTAGTATATAGCGTGTATCTGAACAGGCATTTCTGAAGGTCTAGCTATGGGTGGGGCAGCTGCACCAAGGCCCACAAGCTGGGGTGGGGGGATACTCCCTGCCCATCACAGGGAGGGAGATCCAATCCCATCTCCTGCACCACAGCCCATGCCAACCTAACTACGCTCCTGGCCATTCCTGTTCTGTTTGGGGTGTTCGTAGGATTCTACAGAAACAGCCCACTCAGCTCTCTAGTTTTGTCAGCTTTTCGATTCCCTTCAGGGATGATTTAGGCAATAGCTTTCAAAATTGTAACCATTTTATGGTGATAACCAGGGCCTTGTGTAAGGGTTGTGACTGTGTGTCAGTGTTCTGGATCCCATCTGGCTAGTCCAACAACGCTGCGCTCAATACTGTCTCTGTCTGGCTTAGGCTGATGTACTTTGCTAGTTATTCACAGTCTGCTCTCCTCCCTCTCCAGCTTGTAACTGACTGACTGATCCATCTGTGACATAAATAAATATGCAGGACTTAGCCATTGCCAATACCACACTTCCAACCCAATGTGCCTGCCCTTCAGATTCTCATTGTGATGGCGACTGCTACTTGTCATGGTGCTGCAGCTTTCTCGCCCTGAATGCTTTAAGCATTTCCTGTTTAACAGGTGGGCAATAGTAGAGAATAAAACAGGAAAAGTCCTCACTTGCCACATTTTCTCTGTAGGTCAACTCTGTGACCTTGAGAACTGAAAAAGGCTAGCACAAAACCCTGTTGGAGTATTTATTTTTATTTATTTTTGTAAATTTCATACCCCGCACCCTCCTGCTATCAGTAGCTCAGGGCAGCTCACAATCTCTCATTCACATAAAATGCAATGTAAATATACAATTGTTAATATAAAATCCAGCACTGAAAAGCAAACAGTGATGGTGCTAAAAATTCCCACCACCCATCACCTGTCTCCTTCACCAAAAGCCTGATGGAACAGCCAGGTCTTACACTTTCTTCGAAAGGACTCATGTGTCTGGCGCTGAACAATCATGAATTAATTGGAGACAGTTCTCTGCCTCAAGAGACTTACAACCTAGGATGGACAAAGGAGGGAAGAGAACATAGGGAGAGAGAGTCCGCTTTTAGACGTGCACGGCGAACACGTGGCATAAAATCACGCTGCATGTAAATATGGTGTGTGGGGGATTTGGACACGACATTTCATGCCTTAAAGCTGGTCGCTCGTTCTTTTAAAGCCGCAAATTAAATACCTCGATGTCAAGCTATTTGATTCACAGCTTTAAAAGAATGTGCGGCCGGCTTTAACGCGTGAAATGTCACGTCTAAATCCCACACACACCGTATTTACACATAGCGTGATTTCATGCAGTGTGTTCGCTGTGCACATCTAAAAGCGGCTGATACATTCATAGAGGCTACTTTTAGACGAGTGGGTCGCCGTTGCGTGACCCGCTCGCGCAATATTTCAAAATCCCGCAACGCGAGATGACACGAGACGACCGTCTGGGATCACTCGCATGCAAGACGGTTGTGCAGTATTTGGTCCCCCAGGTTTCTCAGGTGGCCACGCTGTGCCTTTGGAACTCCCTCCCGGTGGGGGCCCATTTGGCCCCGGAACTTTCCGTGGTTCCATAGGAATTGTAAGACCTGGTTGTTCCATCAGGCGTTTGGCGAGGGAAAGGGGTGAGGGTTGGGGTGGGGTGGGTGTTTTGTGTTCTGTTCTCCCCATTTTAGAGTTGTATTTGTTGTTTAATGTTTTTATATATTTTACTGTATTTATTAACTGATTTTGTTAGCCGCCCTGGGCTGCCTGGCAGGAGGGGAGGGGTAAATTTTTAATAAATAAATTAATAGATTAATTATATACCATGGGCAGTGGTAGTTCAAGAGTCTTCCTCCTTCAATTCAGAGGAACCAAGGCCAGTCAGTCACCAGTTTCCCAGCTGAGGATGCCTAAGATTAGTGTGCAGAATAAGAATGTAATTGACATTCTGGGTCAGACCAATAGTCCATTCAGTGCAGCATCCTGGCTCTGATAGTGGCTCCCTTTTGGTCACTTCAGAGAAGTATAAAATGGGTCATAATGGAGTGATCCATTCTCTGGTGTTTACTCACGGCCCCCATCAATCAGAGGTTACATTCCCCAACCAACTTAACTAATAGTCATTCATAGGCCTATCCTATAAGAAATTATACAGTCCTTTTTAAAACCCACTGATGTTATTGACCTTAAAAAAATCCTCTAGCAACAAGTTCCACAAGTTAATTGTGCACTGGGTAAAAAAAAAAGTACTTGCTTTTATTTGTTTCAAGTCTGCTCTCAGTTAATTTCAGTGTGTCCTCCAATTCTAGTCATATGAGAGAGGGTAAATAATAGCTCCCTACTTACTTGTTCCACCCCACTCATGATTTTGTAAACTTCTATCAATGACTGATGTTTGTGCCTGTTCTCTAGTAACAACAAACTCAGTTCACAATATGGAGTGCATTGGTTGACTGCGTTTTCATTGCCAGGGCGAATTCTCAGAATTCCCAGTAGCCTCTAGTATATTTCTTGGATAAAGTGCCCTTTTTCTGAAAGGTGAAAAAACTGCTAATCGTTTTCTTTACAAATAGCTTTTCTGGCCATCTGAAGCTTTCCAGTTGGTTAGCTATTGATTTGTATAACATGATGTAATAGCCAAGTGTGAATAATTAGAACCACTCCTTCAGCACAAAAACTAATTTAATATTGATCTTTCCCTTGCAAAATGTAAGGATAATGCTTTTTTGTAAAAACATCTTTTATTGGGGCTTCTGTGGTTCTTCCAGTTCAATCCGAATTTTCTACATGCTGAGTGAATCTTATTATTGGGAAATGAAATAGCAGCTCCCTAGGAAAAGAGGTTGCGGGAGTGTGAAATAGCCTCTGTATGGTATTCTAATCCAGTCCCTGAATATATGCATTACTCATCCACTAGGCTTGTGATGTTTAAATGCCACCTACTGCAGTGCTCCTTCTGAATGATTTCTACTTTCCCCCCCTTTTGGCTTTAATAAAACCGAGATTAAACGGTTCACAAAAGCTATTACTTTTAAAAGTCACTTTTTCTCCGCTTGTCACTTGCCATTATGCAGGGACTCTCTCTGCCAACAGTAGATTTAATGTAGAAATCCCTCAGTGAGTTTGAGACTACTTTGGTTATTGATAAGCCCCAAAATGGGTAGGCTCCTCTTTGGATTTTGTTGGTTTGCACTCTGACAATCAAAGCCTTCTGTGCAATCCATCCTTTTCAAGTTCTCCTTAGTCCAACCAGATACTTCTATCTTTGACCCCTTAGGAAATCGTTCTGCCAACCATAAGTCCTTGCAGGATGAGGACTCTGGTGCTACACTGACATAGATACTCGGCTAAACTCATTCCCTTTATGCTACAGTTTATTTACACTTAGAAAACTAGAACTGAAAGAAGTATACTAGGTGAAATTATGTTATCCAAATCGACTCAATAATATCAGGCACTAATTAATAGCCAATTAGTGCCCAATGGGTTGCCTGATTTACTGAAATACCATTTCTACTATTGAACTTCCAGTTTCCATTACTGATTTTCTGTTTCTGCCATGTACCAAGATAGGAAAATTAAATGCACCAAAAAGTGAAATGGTATGTCAGAATTGTTCAGTAGAATGGAACATTAGTCAGTAAAATGGAAAATAGACAACTCAGTAAGAGTAACACCTAGTATTTTGAGTAATTAGGTGCCCAACTTGGTATCTGAGTGCCAATTAGATAACCAGGCTTCTGGGTAGCCTGGTAACCCAACAGGCTACCAAGAATTTAAGGTATTACCTATGAGTAGAAAATTAGCTACCTATTTCAGCTCTAGCAAAACCCCAATCTTGCTCAGGCCCTTCTTTGGCCCAGTAACATACAGGCCTTTCTCCTTTATCCAGGAGTAAGGGCTGACATGAATATCCAATAGGCCTGTAGTGAAAGCTGCTGCTGCTGCTCCCATTCCATCATTCCATACTGATATGGCGGTAGTGTTCTCAACCTTTCATCAGCTATTCAGTGTTTCTGCATTGCCTGGCCAACAGTAATGGCTCCCGCGATTTTCTGCTTCTGGTCTTCTGTGTTGCCCGATTTCTGCTGGAATACCTAATTAGCAGTAAACCAGTAGAAAAGTCAAGCCGCGTGGTAACACCTGGTGGAGCAGTTAATTAAAGTTGCTGTTGCTGCTCTGCTGGTACTTCTGCCACTGTGACCAGGCAGGGCCAGGCCAGTCTGAGCCCACTGTCACCGTGACGTGTCTCCATGAAGTCCTACTACCTTTTTATTTTTATTTTTTTTAATCAGCCTGGCTGAGCCCAGCCCCAGCTGCCACGTGGGCCCCCGTCCCCCCTCACCAGAAACGTACATGTGGCTTGAAGCCCTCCCTTCCCCTAGCGTGTGGGAAAAGTTCAGTCTGTTACAGCAGCAAGAAGATTATGCTACCTTGTATACAAGGTTCTTCGAGATGGCTCTGAACAGTCTCACATTTGGACATTCATTTCTCACAAATGTGAGAATGTTCGAAGCCATCTCAAAGAATGGTGTTTAGAAGGCAG
>QEPC01005327.1:127680-152120 GCA_003113815.1 Sphenodon punctatus
AAAAAATGCATGGTGAGACCAAAGGAGCTTGTGAGCAGGCATGGTGCAGCATTGGGATCGGAGGCTGCAGTAATTTAGTGTCTGAAGCATCCATTACAAAAACATACAAGGGCTTTCTGAAGAGACAGTAGGCATCCCAACAGCAACACTTTGCAAGGATGTCTTGCGTTGACAAACTACAAATGTAGGCAGCTGGAGTTAGTGCTCAACCAGAGGAAGCTTTGTTTGAGCGCAGCTTGAGGCTGAATCAGTTAGGATGTCATATGCCTGGTGCCAAGTTGTGTTAGTAGCATAAGAAAAAAAACCATACAATGAAGATGTTACCCAGAAAGAATGTCCTGGGAAGAGAAAAAACACTGTGGATACCAAATTTCAGACATCAAGCACATATATAAAGTAGGTATCTCTATATGTTTTTTTGTTTGTTTGTTTTTTGTGACTGTCCATGCTGAAAGAAGCAAGGAATGAACAGACCCTGACAGAGGAGTTTTACACTATTAAGTTAAACAGAGAGCAAAGAAGATGAAATCACCCGGAAAATAGTACCAAATTAGAGATTTGCTAGACAGTGTTTTAGTTAGGGCTGAGCATGGGATCAAATATTTCTGTCTGTACTTGAATTCGTGTTTGTTTGTATGTTTATTTTTGCCCATGTTCACTACATTTTCCCCATTGCTGCCAATGAGGAAAATTAAAATTCATTCATTCAAACTGATATGCCGCCCTTCCCACAAGGTGGCTTACAACCAATAAAACAATAAAATTCAACAATAAAAATACCCATCCCTCCCTCCCCCACGACTCTACCCAGAAACCCAACCAACCCCTATTTGGAAGAGCCTGCCAAATGCTCTTCCAAATAGAAAGGTCTTGCACTGCCTCCAGAAAATGTCCAGGCTCGGGCTCAAATGAACCTCCCGATGAAGGGAGTTCCACAAAATAGGGGCAGCAACTGAGAACAGCTCCCTGTGTACCTCTGCCTCATGGACCCCCAGCTGACCATAGGGGCCATGAAGGGCCATGATAGGATAGGTGGTCTTTCAGATATATGGGATCCAGACCATTTAGGACTTTAAAGGTCAAAACCAACACCTTGGGTTATGATAGGCAGCCAGTGCAGACTTGGGAGCACCAGTGTAATGTGCTCCTGGAGAGCAGGAAGTGGGATCTCTTGCCAGCATCACTAGCCCCAGGATAGGACTTGCAATGCCCCACCTCCTGCTCTCCTCGCACCCATTCCTGATCATTCTCTATCGAGACTCAGGAACTGTTCTCAGAGACTGCTCATGTCCCCAGGCTCTGTTCCCTGAACTGCCAGCCTCAGACAAGGTAGGAGACCTAGGGAGGGGACGGTGTAGCTTCCTCCTCCTTCCCTTTAAATTCTCCGGACTGGGAGGGAGACCAACCTGAGCATGTTGGGGGCAGGAGAGGGGTGTAGAAATTGCATCTGAATTAGGGTTAAGACCTCTGTGAGATCTCGACCCTGATTCTCAATTCTTGTGAGATTTTTATGAGATGGTTATTGATTCTTGTTTCAGCCCTAGTTAATATACAGTATTAAGGTAAATTAGTATTCTGGTTAGTTGGATAATCCACCAAACACTAACTGGATACCTACCATTTGGTATCCATGCCTTTCTGGATACTGCAAATCCAGCCTAGATATTGAATAGCAGCAGTTACCTGCTTCAGCTCCAGTTCTGACTATCACCAGGGAGTGTCTTAGTTGAGGAAATCCAGCTTGTGAAGGGTTAGGATGATCAGCAATTGAGAATGAGTGTAGGCTTGGTCAAGACAGCCAAATCATCTTAACTTTGGGGTAAGTAAATACTTTGGATGGGGCAAGGGTGTAGCTAGAATTTAAGGACAGTTGGTGCCATTGCTCCAGGGCACACATCCCTGCCCTCTGCACCAAGGCCCATTCCAATCTAGCTCCACCCCTGGATGGGAAAGTTGATGGAAGACACTGGGCTCAATCCCATGGCCCGTGGAAGTTGTGTGTGCACACATGTGCATGGTTTCCATGCAGGACAATGGACTAGTAATGGGGATGCACACGGTTTTGCATGGGCATTGGGCACAGGTCTGTGCAGGTTTATGGGATTGAGCCCACTGTAATATTATTGGGGAATCTGGGGCAGAGAGTGGGGCTAACTATGTGCCATATCCCAGATGACCACGTTTGGGATCTTACATTTTGCCTTACATATGTTCAGTTTTGTTATTTTCAGCTTGTAAACAGTCCACAGCCTCTCTTCTCCTCACTCCGAAGAGAAAACTGGTCACTTTTCCATTCACAGTGGCTTGTGGCACTTAGAGTTTGAACCAGTTAATTCATTTGTTAACTGGCAAGTAAACAAATTGCCAGCTTGCTCCACTAAAGGTGTTTGCAGTGCGTACACAAATACATAGCCTTTTGCATAAATCAAAAGGCAAATAGTTAAAACTATTTGACAAGAACTGCACAGTGAGATTTCCACAACAGACCAGAATTAGGCCTTTTCCATGGTAGAGACATGCCCCACATTTAGTGGAGGGGAAGGGAATGTGTGGAGTCACCCTCCTCTCTTTGTCTCACATTAAAAAATCCAAGGCAATCAGCTAGTGTACACACAGCACTGTGCTATTCATGCCTGATACTGGAGCTCATCCTAGGGCAGCCACTGTCCACACGACCATCTTACCCCAGCATGCTTGGAATGCAGGACAGAGGAAGAGGTGACTCCCTGTCTCTCTGCCCTAGTAAATGTGGAGCTAGTCCCAACTACAGAAAAGGCTTTGGCTAATAAACTCCTCCCCCACCCCAGTGATCAACTCTGAAAGCTTTGATAAACTGGACAGGGACACAATGCGTGAAACATTTGACAGGCTCTCCCATAATTGCTGTCTGCAATGCCAGACAGATGGAGATGAATGCAGCCATAAATAGCAAGAAAGATTTGTCAGGCTGTGCAAGATCTCAGCATTGATTCAGACTTGATTGGACTCCCTACTGATGTCCTTTAGTCATTTATCTCAGGTTAACCTATCACTTTCGTCATGACATCTGTTCCACATCTATTCATTTGTATGGAACGTACCGCAGTTCCCATTTTATCAGCTGATTTCCCTTCCTCTGATTACTTGAGCCCATGGTTTGAGGGGTAGCTTTTTATATAAATTATATCTAATTCAGAATGAATGCGCTAACTTTGAGACAGGATAGGTGATAAAGACCTCATACATTCTGTACGATTTATGGGTCTTGCTGGACGTCAAATGAAAGGTACTTTCCATGAGGTTTGTAAAAATCAGAGGATTGGGAAAGGCGTGGTCGGAACACAGAAATGGAAGCCAGGAATCACAGCAATTTGAATAGGTCTGTTGAATATAATGAAAATGTGTTTGGAATATTTTGCAAATGTTTTCATACTCCAATGTTGGCAGAAACTAGCTCTTATGTGGAACGTTACAAAGTGAGATTTCCACATTGGAAACATGTGAAAACACACATTTCCACATGTTGTCATTGGAAAGACACCTCTGCTTGGAAATTGGTTTAATTTGGTTTGGTATTGAGTGTGATTACACCTTGTCCATCTTGAAAATAGATCTGTTTTCAAGAAAAAATGTGGTGAGGTGATTTGATTTATTTTTTTTCTCTCCAAAAAGGACAACTTTTGGCAACCTTATTATAATATGTCATTACATCATTAATTTGGTTATAGCGTGATATGAATCTTGGCTTCCAACTTTTGAAATAAAAAATACAGTGCTGCTACAAACACACAGAGTGCAATTCTCATTTGTCCAACATACTGAAAGAGGCACTTGACATAGACAAGGAGACAGATTAGCCGTTTGTGATAAAACAGTCACTCTGCAGGCAGGGAGTGGTATGCGTTTCAAAACAAGTTTCTCCCTGCCATTCTGGGACTGAGAGTATTTTAAAACTGTTTAGGGTTCCTGAATGGCAGCTGACTCCCCACTGCAGAAACTTGTTTTAAAGAGGACCCCTCTCTGCCCATAAAGCAACTGATGGATCATTACGCCCTTAGACAATGCAAACCTGATGATTCTTTCTGCTGGGGTTGGAGATTCTTTTTACAAATTGCTAATTTGTCTCCCTACCTATATCAAAGGGCTCTGTGCTCAAACAGGTAAGATTTAAATAACCTAGTTAATATACAGTTTCAGTTATAACATAGTATGAGGCATGGGTCCTAAATATCACGTTATCACATAAGACGGTGGTCTTGGGGGGCTTCACCATCCACGCTCGGAGGTGCAGGGCATGAGTTCATGGCCGCCATGACAACCATGGGCCTGTATCAGGTAGTTGTTGGCCTGACCCATGTGGGGGGACATATCCTAGATATATTTTGCACAGACCTTGAGGGAGGGGATACGCTGGTGGGGGATGTATCAGCAGTGCCCTTGTCATGGATGGATCATTATCTTCTCCAGGACAGTCTCCTGGTGCATGTCAGTCTCTGGAAGGGTGTGGAGCCAGTTCATTTGACTTGTTTGCAGACTTTTTTGCGGATAAAATCAAGCAAATTCATCAGTTTCAACGCCACATTTTTGACCGTAAATGAGTCTGAGGTAATCGAAGCCCTGTCCTGTTTTATGGGATCAATTCCAGTGGGTATTGTCCTCTGATGTGGATGATGTCCTTGGGGCTGTTTGGGCCACTTATTGGGAAATGGACCCATGCCCGTAGCCGGGAGATGTTGGGACCATTGCTGGCGGGGATAGTCAATGCCTTCTAGTAAATCTTCTAATTGTTTAATGCCAGCACTAACCATGAGCATCAGCTCAAGACCTGTTTCAGTTATGCTGGCACTAAGCGCTAGCACTGACACTAAACAACTGAAACACTTCACGCTTAGTCAGTGAAACCGGCAGGAAATTGATTCTGCCGCGTTAGGCACAGTCTGTACAAAGACCTGTGCAGCCACAACAATACCCTCAGTCACTCAGTTCTCACTGTCCGTTCAGTTCAATCCAACAAAATGTTTAAGGCTTTTTGTAGTTACTCCTGTGGAGACTCTCGTATGGTAGTCTCAGTACTACTGTGGGTCTCATAACTAGGGCTATGAATCTGTCATGGGAATGTTTAGTGAATTCCACAGCAGAGGCATGTGAAAAAGAAACTTAAAAGACATGGAAAGTTCCCCAAATAATGTAGTTCCTTTTATTACTTCAGCATACCCAAGAGCTTTTTAGTAGTAAAAATATCTGGTTTTAACATGATGAGCATGCCGACATATGCACAGTTAAATTCAGATATGACGTTTACAACTTTGGAGTACTAAGACGTGTAACTGTTGCTTTAGAGTACAAAAAGAGAATGCTGTCTTGCAATTTGCACTGTTAAAAGGCATCCAGTGCTGGATCCAGAGAAATTGATGCCCTATTGACACACACTGACTTACCCCTTAGAAAAAGGAAAATGTTACTGTCATTCATTTTTAAAGTTCAGTTAAATATAACACCCCCTCCCTGCCTTGTAGACCCGTATGTTGTGCAAATAAAATCTCAGAATCCTGTTTCTATTTATTTATTTTATTTATTAATAAAATTTGTATGCTGCACCCTCCTGCTAAAAACATCTCGGGGTGACTAACAACATGTTCAAAACAGATACAATTAAAATTCCACAATAAAAACAATTCACCCCTCCCTAACCCAATCCACCCATCCCATCTCCTCTGGGGAAGGCATGGCAGAACACCAGGCTTTACATTGTCTACAGAAAGAGGGGAGGTTGGCGGCCAAATGGACCTCTGGCAGGAGGGAGTTCCACAGCCACGGCACTGCCACAGAGAACGTCCTCCTCAAGGTCAACACTCGAGAAACCTGGGGGACCTCAAGGAGGGTGCCCCCAGCCAACCGCAGAAGCCGATCCAGGACCTGGAGGATGAGGCGGTCTTGCAGGTAGGTGGGGCCCAGGCCATTTAGGGCTTTAAAGGTCAGCACCAACACCTTGAATTGGGCCCGGAAGACTATTGGCAGTCAGTGCAGAGAATGGAGCACTGATGTAATGTGCTCACGTTGGCCCGTCCCCGTTAGGAGATGAGCCTCCGCGTTCTGCACCAGCTGCAGTATCCAAACCAGCACCAAGGGTAGCCCCATGTAGAGTGCATTATGATAGTCCAGTCTCGAAGTAATGAAAGCAATACTTATTGGACGAAGTAATGGACGATCATGGCCAGATCAGAGTCTGACACATACAGCCGAAGCCGGCGTATCAGATGTAACTGGCGGAATGCCCCCTTTGCCACAGTCGCCACCTGGACATCCAGGCAGAGCTGAGGGTCCAGGAGCACCCCCAGACTCCAAACCTGGGATACCAGGACAGGCTGCATATACACACTGAATAAGAGAGGGAACAAGATAGAAACCTGCAGGACCCCACACATGAGACCCCGGGAGGGAAGATGAAAAATTACCCAGGACCACACACTGGGTTCTCCCAGCCAGGAAAGAGCGGAACCATTCAAGAACAGTCCCACCAATCCCTGCCCAGTCCCGCAGCCAAGTCACCAACAACTCATGATCAATGGTATCAAATGCAGTCAAGAGATCTAACAGGATCAGCAGGGTCGAATGACCCTGGTCCAACTCACGGGAGAGGTCTTTGACGAAGGCCACAAGCACAGTCTCCGTGCCATAACCCGGATGAAAGCCAGACTGTGAAGGATCAAAAAAATTGACACCGTCCAGATGCTCCTGCAGCTGCCGAGCCACCACCCGTTCAATAACCTTCCCTAAGAAGGGAAGGTTAGAGACCGGCCGATAGCTGGCCAAGATGCCAATGTCCAATTATGGTTTTTTGAGCAGGGGCCACACCACAGCCTCCTTGAGACAGCCTGGCACCCTGCTCTCCCCAAGGGAGGCATTGACAATCCCTGCCAGCAATGGCCCTAGTGTTTCCCAGCTAGCCTTGACCAGCCAGGACAGGCATGGATCTAGTTCACAATAAGTGGCTTGAACAGTCCCAAGAGCATCCCCCCACATCCGAGGGTGACACATCCTGAAATTCATCGCACAAAACAGGACAGGATGGGGCTTCTGCTGCCTTTGACTTACCTACTGTTTAAAATGTTGCATCAAAACTGTGGTGGATTTGAGCAATTTTATATGCAAAAAAGTCCACAAACAAATCACAGCAGGCATTTGATGACTCTAAATCCAGGCGGAGGGAGACTGGACTGACCAGCCCCCTCGCCACCTGGAAAAGCTTTGCCAGTTGGGACTTGGCAGATGCAGTGAGGGCAGCAAAGAAAATTTTCTTTGTCTGCGGTTCGGGACCAGATGCTTGAGAACCACATGGTCGATGGCCTCTGCCAACATGGAATTCCACATGGTCACGAAGTCATCGAGTGAGCAGCCATCAAGATCAGATGAAACTTCCCGTAGAGTGGTCTGGAACCTTCCTGGTTCCATAAGCCTTCAGGGGCAAACCATCCTTACTGGTTCTGCACCCTCCCGGGTGCCGACATGTGCCAGGATACCAGCCCAGAGGAGATAATGATCCGTCCATGACAAGGGCAATGATGACACCTCCCTCACTAACGGATCCCCCGTCTCAAGACCTGTGCAAAATATCATGTCCAGTGTATGTCCTCAAACATGTGGGCTCCACCATTCTCTGAGACAGGCCCATGGTTGTCATGGCGGCCATGAACTCATGCTCTGCCCCGCCAAGACTGGCATTGGCATGGATATTGAAGTCCCCCAGGACTATCGCCCTGGGGGACCGCAAGACCACCTCCAAAACCAGCTCAGTCAGTGCAGGCAGGGAAACTGCCATACAGGTGGGTGCCCAGTATATTAGTAGTATCCCCACTCTGTCTCCGGCCAAATCCAACACCAGATGAAGGCCCTCTTTGCCCGTGATAGATTGCACCAGAAATCTCCTCACAGACCATGTATCCTTAAAAATAATGACTACACCATGCTCCCCCCGCCCCACCGGTCCCACAGCCGGATATAGGCCCTGACTCAGTGTCCATCCACGTCTCCGTAATACATGTGAGGTCGGCTGTAGGGCTGATGTGGCAGCAGCTTTTACCTCGCCGCGATTCCGTTCCGCCATTTCGGAACTGCCCGCGCCACACCACGACTTTTCTGCGGATATTCCGCTAATTCCGCCGGAATTCTGCAAATCGCGGAATTGCGGAAATCGCAGAAAACCTCTATTCCGCTATTTTTTGGCACTGGCGGAATTGCGGAAATAGCGAAAATGTCATGTTTCCACGATTCCACTAAGTTGCGGAATGAAATAAGCGGAACCGCGGAATGAAACCACGGAATAAAAGCCTCTGCCATGCCGTTCCACTAATTGCGGAAACACTGTTTCCGCCGGAAATAGCTACCGCTGCGATATTCCGCTACAGCCCTAGTCGGCTGCCTGGTCCAGGATCATCTCCTGGAACGTGGTTGACTTATTGGCCACTGACCTCACATTTACCAGTGGCAGACCAAGGCCAGGGGCCCTCTGATTCATGACCATCTCACCATCTGCCTGGGGGCCATTGAGCTGGACAGATAACATCTGTTCTGCCTCACAGGTCTAACTTGCCTCGCAGAAGGACTATAGTTCCCTCAGCCCACCACGACCCCTATGGCCACGGACTTCCCCCTGGTCCGTCTCCTCAACTCCCCACCCCCCTGAAGGTGGCTCCTCCAGCCCCCTGAGGGAGATACCCCCCCCATCCTCCCCTGCCACCTAGGGGGGTCAGCATTACTAATGATATTGTTTTTAGTTTGTGAGCCCTGTGTGTGTTGGGGGGCTTCCTTCTGCATTGCCACTGCGTTACCCTGTGGGTTCATATTTTACACTACTACAATTCAAGAAAAGACAGTCTGAGCTTCTGGGGTTGCGGAGGGTTGAGCAATGCCATGCTCACCTTCTGGAGGAGGAGGGAATCGGGAAACTCAGAGAGACAATGGGCATTTTTACACACCTTAAAGTGCTGGTCTTTCAATCTCCTGGGTTTACAAGTCCACAAGTAAGTTCCAGATGCATTTTTCACACACACACACTGCCCTGAGGCAGTTCCTGCATGCGTTCTTCACACAAACACTGCCCTGAGGCAACCTAAAGTAGCCGCCGCTGTAGAAGTGAGGGGCTGCCATGGAAACCAAGTGATCAAAGCTGCCTGGAGCAAAACAGTTAACCAGGAGAACTTTTTAAACACAAAAGTTCTGGGAGAAGTTCTACACAGAAGTTCAAAGAGCCAGATGTTTAAGATCTGGGTGAGTGATTTAGACGCACAGAAAGTTCAGGATATAACAGCAAACATGCAGGAGAAAATAACGTGTGCTTAAAATCACCCAATATCTATATTTCTTCCTCTTCTTCTCCTCCCCTTTCCCCTTTAAGACTTCAGTTGTTTAGGAGTTAATCCTTGACCCTGTTGCCTGAAGAAAGGGGTTTCCACCCATAGTCCTGTGTTGGTAAATAGGTAATACCCATGAAATCATGTTAACCCAGGTGCATGTCTGAGAAACCCTAGTAATGATTTCCGAAGTTAAAACAGAGTGAGCGTACCAGATTATCACAGTCTGATCTCTCTGGGTTACAAGGATATAGAACACAGTGGCAAAACAGAATACTTTCAATTCATTGCACCTATTCCTTGGTCAAAGAAAGAGATGGCTTTTGATGGAAAGCATCCATACCTAGAAATTTCCATGAAAAATGGAAACAGAAATGCAGACCGATCCAGAACCCAGGGAGTGAGGTGATCTCGTAAATAGACAGGGCCCAGACCATGTAAGGCTTTATAGGTCAAAACTAACACTTTGAATCGGGCCCAGAAGACTATTGACAGCCAGTGCAGAGATCGGAGCACTGGTGTAATGTGCTCCCGATGGCCCAGTCCCACCAAGAACCGGGCCGCCGCATTCTGTACAAGCTACAGCTTCCGAGCCATCACCATAGGTAGCCCCACATACAGCGTGTTACAGTAGTCTAACCGCGAGGTAATAAAAGCATGGATGATTGCGGCCAGGTGAGAAACCGAAATCAATGGCTGAAGCCGCCACATCAGATGTAACTGGTGGAAGGCACTCCTCACCACAGCCTCCACCTGGAGATCCAGGCGGAACTGCACATCGAGGAGCACCCCTAGGTCCTGTACCTGGGAAGTCAGTGAAGGACAGAACCCCTCAATCTAGAGAGCCTTCATCTCCAACGACTTACCCACTAACATCACCTCCATCTTGTCAGGATTCAGTCGCGTCGATTAGCCCTCATCCAGTCCCCACAGCTGCCAAACTTCTGGTTCCCTACTGTCTCCACATTACTTCAACCTTGGTACTGTAGATTTTAAATAGCAATGTTATGTTACTTGCCAAAATACAGAGGATTGAAGCCAAACCATGCCCAGGGTTCTGTTTTATTGAAAAGATCTGATGATGAAAATAGTGCCCTGTCCTTTCCTGGGGTGTTCAAAGAAACACCCAATGCACATAAACTAGAGGAAAGCAATGACTTTCGGCAGTGCACTACCTTTATTTCACATAGCCAATTAGCTCTCTCTTCCTTACTGTGCACCAATTAACAATTAGCAGATAGAACAGCAGGAGCCTTAACTTGCTATTATTGTGCCATTCTTTGTCATTCCCTTAAAGCAGCATCTTAATTATTAGGGTTTTATCATTTGCTACAATGTCACTTAGCATAAGCAAATAGGCATCACAGCAAGAAATATGGTTTATTGCTTCTGGTACACCCTGGTGTATTTGTCCTCAGTTATTGGGGGTCTCTTCTTTCTACTGCTGGTAGAAGTCCTTCATTCTAACGCCACAAATCTGGTTTCAATACTCTTATAGAGTGTCTTTAGATGGGCTCCTGTTCTGTCCCACCCCAGGGTGGCCCATCCATGGTCCTTCTCAAATGGGCCATGATGGTGGAGGGATGGGTGTGCGCCTGCGGTGGGTGGAGGTGGTGTGCGCCCGTTCCCACATTAATTTTGAGTGGAACGAGTAGTTAAGGAACGTTTATTTACCCTGTACTACACCAGTAATAGATACTACTGATGTACACTAGTGTAAATGAGAACTGAATTGGTTAAAATAAGATGTAACCATGACCTACTTAGGCCTGATTTGCCTTGCAGGCCACTTTAACATTTGGTTCCTGGATTCCAGATGTTGACCCAGCTAGCCCAGGCTCTCACTTCCATGGCCAGTCAAGGTAACAGTCCATGCTAGGGCCCACCGGACCAGGGCAAAGCAGGCCATCCCGGAGCTTGCACATCTGGTCCCAGGCCAGTCTACTGGCCTGAGCTGCTTCTGCCAAGGCCGGCCTTGTCATGGCGGTCATCATTGGTCACCATGGCTGCCTATCATGGTGAGGGCAGAGCGCTGGGCACTGCATGGGGGTGGGGATGGCCAGCCACATGTCCCCTGTGCTACCTAGTTGACCCGAGTCGACCTCCCCCGAGTCGACCTCCCCCTCCCTTCCCCTCTCGGTTGGGGTTCCCCAAGGTTCTGTCCTTGGCCCTCTCCTCTTCTCTATCTACACCCTGTCCCTTGGCAAAATTATTGCCTCCCACGGATTCCAATACCATCTCTATGCTGATGACACCCAACTCTATCTCTCTACCCCCTCTCTCTCCTCCTCTATCCGCTCACGCCTCGTCGACTGCCTCTCTGATATCTCCGCCTGGATGTCCCGACGCCAACTCAAACTGAACATGGCCAAGACTGAACTCCTCATTTTTCCTCCATCCCCCTCCTCTCCCTCTGACCTGACCATCTGCATTGATGGGGTCACCATCCGTCCTGTTCTCCGTGCCCGCAGCTTGGGCTTCATTTTTGACACGCACCTCTCCTTTAAACCTTACATTGACTCTGTGGCCAAATCCTGCCGATTCGCTCTCCTCAACATTGCCCGCATACGCCCCTTTCTATCTGTCTCCTCGGCCAAAATCCTTGTTCATGCCATGGTTATCTCTCGCCTCGACTACTGCAACCTCCTCCTTGCTGGCCTCCCTCGCTCCCACCTGTCCCCCCTTGTGGCGATCCAAAACTCTGCCGCCAAGGTCATTCACTCTGCCCGTCGCTTCGACCATGTGACGCCTCTCCTCCTCTCCCTTCACTGGCTCCCCCTTCCTGAACGTATCCTGTTCAAACTCCTGGTTTTCACGTTCAAATCGCTCCATGACCAAGCTCCCCCTTACCTCTCGGACCTAATCGCCCTACGCGCTCCTGCGCGCGCTCTCCGCTCTTCCGCTGTCCCCTCCCTCGCTCTCCCTCGCTTCTCCTGCTCGCCCAACCGCCTTCGTCCCTTCTCCCTCGCTGCCCCGCATGCCTGGAACTCCCTCCCTGCCGACGTCCGCCTCGCCTCCTCCCTCCGCTCCTTCAAATCCCTCCTCAAGACCCACCTTTTCCATGCTGCCTTTCCCAATGCCCTCTAGTCTTTCCCCTTGCTCTTACTGTCAGCCCTCCTCTGCTGACTGCTGCTACCGACCACCTTGTAACCAAGCCAAGTACACGCACCTGAGACTTCGCATCCGCCTGAATGTTTGTTTGTCTTCTCCCATGTCTCTCCCGCTGTCCCCTCTCCTTGTCTCCCCCTCCTTGTCTTTTAGATTGTAAGCCACAGGTAGGGACCGCAGCTGATTATATGTTCTGTACAGCGCCAGGTTGTTACTGGCGCTTTATAAATGTTTAATAATAATAATAATAATACCTATTTCCAGGCTGTGCTGCCTTCTACCCGGCCAGGAGTATGTCTATTCTGTGCTCCAGTGGGTGCACAGGCTGCCCAAGCTGCTGTCTGCCCAGGCTGCCCTGTTCTGGGCCAGTCCGGGACGTGGCAGCCCAGCCATTGTGTAGTTTTACCCATAATCTCCAAGTACAACTAAGGTTCAGATTGCAAAGGCCACTCTCTTCCACTAACTCAGTCCTCTTGACCTTGAGTAATGTTAAGCATAGCATTGGTTTGGTTATATTGTCTCTCTGACTGCCTGTCTATCTTAGGAACTTAGATAATGATGACACGATCATAATAAAACAATGATATTTTAAACGTAATAATAATCTTTTAAACAATCCATTTAAAGATAATGATCTTTTAAACAATCCATTTAAGATACAGCCTTACTACAGACCACATGGGGACTGCATCTTGTTTTGCCTAAGATATGCTGTGGGAAACCCTTTGCCATTCAGACAGCAAGAAAACAGCTGTTCTCTTCATGCCAGTGACTGAACACTTTTTTCATATGTCACAGGATAAGAAATCAATCACAGTATCAATGACAAGTAACCAAAGTCAAATTCATTTTTATTTATTATTATTAATTATTATTAATAATAATAACAACAACAACAACATCATAGCACTTTCACTCTTCAGGTGAAACAGAAGTGTAAAATAGCTATTGGGTAAAAAACCAGACATGGCAACAGACCACTGTAGCCTGCTGTGTCACCATCTGGCCCGGACCTCACCTACACATATCTGCATGCCGATGTCATGTGTGTTTTTACCATTTGGGTCCATATTGGAGAGCTGTCCAGAGATATGGGAGGGCCATGTCCAGAATAAAGGAGATATACATCACATCAGTATGGAGACTTGTTTGAACCATCTCCAAGTACATCAAATCTAAACAAAAGACATGTAGCTAAACACCCACAGTTCTCCTTAGTTGTTTTCTGTATCTCCGCAGCTGCCTTGCTCTCTTCCCTTGCCCTACTTAGAACTCAGTAGACTAGACTAGAACTTAAAAGGCTATCTTTTAATTCACCTCCCTTTCTCTCCTTAGTTACTCTGTAAGGAAATACAAGGAGAGCATCTAGTCTTCGTTCACCTTGCGATTCTCTTGGAATGCTAGTGCATTTAGTCGTCGGTGTTCCTAATTCTCGTGGCAGCCAGGTGACAGCACTTGGGGTTATTAGAATGAAGAAGAAAAAGAGAGATGGGGAAGAAAACGTAACAGAAAGGTGCTGCAGTACATACAAACACAGAGCAACCTTTCACTCCCCATTTGTATCCCATTTACTCTCACACTACTACTGCACATAATAACCAGAGCTCAGGCAAAGGAAATGGAGGGGAGGAGGTTAATGCACTCTGTCAGCCTAAGTTCTCCATCTGTAAAATGAGGGAAATGACTATTCCCAGGGTTGTCTGGAGGAGGAATTCATTAAGGGATTGTAAAGCACTTTGAACAGTGAAAGTGCTATGTTGTATAATTATTAACAACAACAACAATAATAATAATAAATATAAATTCAAAACGTGCTTTAGCTACTTGCCGTTGATGCTGTGTTTGATTTCTTATCCTGTGATAGATGAAAAAACTGTTCAGTCACTGGCATGAAGAGATCAGCTGCCCCATCCTTTATATCCATTCCAAATTTACAACTCTGTAAAGAATTCAGTTAAGCTGATTGGCAGGGTACAGCTTGAGGTTACTGACAGTGAATGCCTCCTCAACTAGTCTGCATCATGCCTCTTAAAGTTCTTTGGAGGATTAGTCACATCAGAGGTGTGAAATTCAGCGTTTGGTGGCACGCTGGTAGAAGGCCCCCCACAAGAGCAGTTCTGTCTGCTTAGAGTGGTTTGTCAGTGAATGGCAAGAGTGGCATTTTGGAGAAAGAAAAGCAAGCACGGGGAAAAGCGTCAGTTTGTGAGAGGAAATTACAATAGAACTGAATCTGCAAATAGCGTGGCAGGAATCTGACACAATAAATCATTCAACTTTTATGGGTGGAGAAATGAAATGTGAAAGTGGTCCCATTGGGAATTAACACGAGCTACAATTTCCAGTTGCTTGACTAGCCACCATCTGTCAGTTGCTGTGCCGTGCCGTGCTTTGGCCTGGCAGTGCGTCTGATAGAAAGCTACTTAGCTGAATCATAATTATTGGAACTGACAGTCTGAACACGAAAATATGAGCGTGAAACCTCATCAGAATGCCATGTTGCTAAACTCCACCAGCACAAGAGGCAGCAAGAGGGCAAAGGCCATGACGGCAGAAGCCATGTTATAAAATTATATATTCATAGTTAAATTTTTCATTAGGTTTTTGCTATGAACGAATCCAAAATAATATTCTCCCAATGAAAAATTTCATCAGAAAACAACTCTCCTGGCAAATCCAAAAAATTTCATTGGAATGTTTCCAATTCCAACCAATTCTAATCATAGGATATGTAACCAAAGTCCAATGTAACTTTCTAGAAATGGTGCAGGAGATGACAGCCAAAACAAATATTTTAGCTCTGTGGCCAGGAAGAAAAGATTAGATCGTAAGAATTCGATGCTGTTTGGTTCTGTTGCAAAAATGTGAGAAGGTCAAATCCAACCATAGAAGATTTAAAATGTTGGAATCTAGCTCAAGCAAGCCATTTAGGAACTCTGACTTCAGGGGAGCTCTCGTCTGTCAAAAAGGAATATAAGCCAGGCTGATCCTACTGCTCCCACCCACTCTGCCTAGCTATAGAGAGGCACGGGGGTCAGAAGACAGCAAACAATGCCTACCCTTCATGAATTTTCAGTTGACAAGTCCCATACAAGCCACAGGCAGATGCTTTAAGTCTATTTGACTTCCACATATTAAATTCAAGGAGGACTGAGCCCCAGGAAATATTTCCAATTGGAGTGTTCACCCCCCAAATGAGACAAACCTGGAAAAGGCAAGTATTAGCTTTTTGGGGGTTGGAAACAAAAGTCAGAAAAAATTGGATGATATTTTTGGCTTTCATTAATGACTTTTCTATCCGACCCCCCACATTGGCTATCATTGAGTTTATTGAATGAGTGGTTGCCTTGCAGCTCTGGGTGCATCTCTATGCTATCAGTTTCCTGGACCCATGTCAGTTAAGTTTTCATACTGGGCATGGCACTGAGACTGCACTTGTGGCCTTGGTTGAGAGTCTCTGCTTGGAAACGGACAGGGGAAATTGTACCCTGCTGATTTTGTTAGATCTTTCAGCGGCTTTTGATACCATTACCATGGGGTGTTGTTGACACAGCTGCAGGACCTGACTGGGGTGCACGGGACTGCTCTTGAGTGGTTCCACTCATTCCTGGCTGGGACAACCCAGAGAGTGGTGATGGGCGGCAGCTTGTTGTCCCCTCGGGAACTCCCTTGTGGTGTCCTGTAGGGTTCCATCTTGTCCCCAACTCCTGTTCAATGTGTATCTGAGGCCCCTGGGCAAGATTGTTCAGAGATTTGGAGTGAGGTGCAAACAATATGCGAATGACACCCAGATCTAGCTCTCCTTTTCATCTGACCCAGGTCCTGCAGTCTTGGTGCTTACCCAATGCCTGGCTGCCATTGGGGACTGGATGTGGGTGATAGGGGTGTGCACCAGGCCCCCATGTTGTTGCCATTTTTCATTTTCATTTTCGTTATTCAAAAATGTCATTTCTGTTATCGCTATTAACGACAATGTCATTTTCATTTTCATTATTATAATTTTTGTTTTGTTATCGTTATCGCTATCATTATTGATATTGGTACCATTTCAAATGAAGATTTTATTTTTGGTATCAGTATCGTTATCGATTCCCGTGCACAGCTAATATCTATCTCAGTCTAAGGGAGATAGTTTTCCTTTTCCCTTCCCCTATCTAGTATCTAATTAATTATCCATAGAACTATTCTAATCCAATCTATGTCTATAATCTATATCTATATCTAATTTATACTACCTATCTATATATAATGTGCAGGTGGGAGAAGAGCAGGGAAAGGTAGAAGGTAAAATGTAGGGTATGAGGAAGGAAAGGTATTGGTGGTAATACAATGAGAGCTAGGGAGGATTTTTTGTGTGCAAGCACCACAGTTCTGTAAACACAACCTGACAAGCAGAGCTCTCACAGAATGGAGAGAAAAAGCCTGAAACTCCCATTATAAAGGGTTGCAGTGCCCTCCACAGAGCCCCCCGATTGGTTGTGGGAGTCAGCAGACATTGAGCAATCGCAGAGTGCCATGAGACTGCTGGGGCCTGCTTGTGCTGCTCATTGGCCAGAGATACATCCACCAGATACTGCTGAGCTGCTCGCCCCTCCCAACACAGACACAGTTCAAGAGTTCAACCTTGTTAAGACTCCGAGATGTCTACTCCCTCCTCCCACTCCACATTTTCCAAAACACAACTGCCACAGCACTAATAACGACAACAATAACGATATTGTCATTTTCATTGCATTGGAGCCCATAGCTCCATCGTGGGTGATGGGTCAGGATGGGTGGAAGTGGGTATGGCGCAGGATTGCGAACGCACCTCCACCCATCCCCACAGCATTCCCATGGGCATCTCCACGCAGTGAAACTGCATGGAGATGGGTGAAGGCATCTCATATAAAAATGGCCAAACTCTTGGCCACAACACATGGCTTCTGGGGTGGGACTGGGGTGGGTGGGGCCCAGAAATTTGTTTTCTATAACTTAAGCCCTGCTCTTCATCAGATATCTCTTTTATGTACTTCAGTTATTTAGTATTTCAGTTACTTCATTTAGGCACATGTGAAATAGTTAGCACTAAGTAACCGAAATAATGAATAACTGAAATACCAAATAGCCAGAATAACAGCTATCCGAAATCCACTATTCTTTTCAGTTCTACCCTAAACCTTGTCATCTGTCTTGAGAGAAAAGCAGGAGTATTCTAAGCTGGAGTGGTGAAGGCATGGTCACAATGAGGTTGATCCCATGCCCTGCGTGTGCTGCATGGTAGGCGTGCATGTGCAGTGCACCCCCATTACGGGGGCATTGTGCTACATGCAAGCCGCATGGATCTGCACTGTACGCGCATGGAACCCATGTGCAAGCCGCACGCAGGCAGTTTGAGGTTGCAGCCAATGACAAGTATTTAGGCATACAATGTCAAATTTGCCTCCTGTGTCAGCTTTTTAACAAATCACTTTTGCAAACCCTCGACCCTACAGAAGTATTCCCATCCCCTTAAATATAAATATTTTTCAAAGAAAAAAAACCAAGCCATATTAGCTTGCCTTGTGGCTGATCCAAGGTCTGCGTGTGTGTCCCGAAGAGATACTGGGATACATGTAGACCACATGTATGACAAATATGTAAAGGAAAATGTTAAGACAACATGTATATAATGTGAACTGAGAAGTCATTACATGAATGATGTTTTGCAACCAGGAAATTCCTGACACCTTCTGCAGACCATTAATAACTATTTAACAACCAGTTAACAACCATTTAAGTACAAATGGATCTCAGCCTGGGGATGTCACTGGACCCACAGCTCACCTAGGCGGGAAAAGGAGACAAAGAACTCTGACAAGGTACTTAAGCGGCAGTTCCAGAGCCATCTAGAGATATCCCATCTTACCAGCCAGAGAAGGGCTGCACCGAACAAGCTATAAAGTAAGGACTGATCTCTTGGAAACTCTAAGGCTGCATTACCATCAGTGGCATCAGAGCCCTCCCTCATGTCTATCACAGCCTCTGAGGTCGCCAGGAGTGCTCTCTTTTGCAGAAACCATCTACCTGCAAAGTTTCTACAGTCAGGGCACACAGAGAGGTGTTCTTGGTGGCAGCCTCACAATTATGGAATTCCTTCCCCTCTGTCTAAGCCCAAGTCTGCTCATCTTCAGGAAACAATGTAAGACCTTTCTGTTTGGGAAGGCATTTCACAGGCAGTAGAGATGTGCATCACGGAATCAGATGAATCCATAACAGCCTGAAACGGGTAGTTAGTTACGAATTAATCTGTACTGAACCGCAACACATCTGTTGTGGTTCGGTTTAACACCTATAAATAAATAAAAAATAACTGTGTATGCGTGAAATGGCTACCAAATGGTTCTGCGCATGCGTGACCTTTTTCTAAAATGGCGGCAGCAGCATCACCACCATTTTTGAAAAGAGCAGCCAGTCTTCACATCTGCAGTGACCATTTTGCACATGCACAGACCGGTTGCCCTTTTCCAAAATGACAGCAATGCTGCCAACACCATTTTGGAAAAGACACTGCATGCACAGAATAATCCTGCAGCCATTTGTGCACGCATAGGTGTTTTTAAAAAAAATTGTAAAAATGTTAATTGATTTAAATATGGATCCGTGATATGAATCTGTAATTAAATCTGGAATTACAGATCCAGATCCATTATTCCCTCTGGATGCCCACCCTAGCAGGCAGGGATTGGGTGGGGGAGTTAGGGGAGGAGTAAGGGGTTACGGAGATGTTTTTATTGATTGTGAGTCTGTAGCAGGGAGCAGTCCTGTGAAGTTTCTGCCCCTTTAAGAAGTGGGATGCGTGGGCCAGCCAGAGGGCTGAGCACGCACAGGGGCATGGCAAAGCCAGCCCCATACCTGGGGATCAGCCTGTGAGGCAAACAGACTGAGAGACCCTGTGACAGAGTGGGCAGGATACTGGCCCTTTAAGGCAGAGGAAAGGAAGCCTGACCACGGCCACTCTGCCCTCCTCTCTGCCTTGCTCTCCTTATATACAGGCAGTCTCTTCTTGGGAGCTGAAATGACCACATCTCCATGACAAGGCTGTGCCACTCTATGCTCTCCAGGGTGCTGAAGAGAAGGAAAACCAGGTACTAAAGAGAGGCTGTGCCCAGAAGGGAGCCTTTTGCCTGGGGAAGGCTTGGCCAGAGACTGGGGCTTTGAGGCCTGGCTGGATGGGCTTTGGAGGTTGATGATAAGTTTGCTCCTGAGCCTGTGAAATAGACTGACCTGAGCCTGCAGGGTGGAAGCGACTGAGCCAGCAGTCCCAGAGATTGTGTACACTGGATTGTACTAACAAAGGACTGTGGACTTGTTACCCTGTAGACCTCCTGTGTTGGGTCCCATAGGAGTGTACCTCCTTCCTCAGGGGGGATTCACCAACGCTTGGGCTGAATAGGTGTGGTAGAGGGATGAGCTAATTCCCCAGAGACACCCCCACACCCCTATATGGCCCTGGGAAGACCCCCTGCTACAGAGTTGCCTTGAGCATTTATGGGAAGGGCAGCATGTAAAACTAAATAAATAAATACATAAATAATTTGCACCCCCATTTTGGTAAGAATACTGTATGGAAAGGATTGGCTGAATGTTCCCCATGAATGCTCCATTAAGCTAAGTGTATGGGTCTGCCACACGTATTGTTCCCATCTGCAGGACTCCCATCCCCTTCACATTGTTCACTCCCCTCATCTTAAATCTGAAGTGCATAAGCATCTGGACTGAAATCCAAAAGGCCTGGATTGCAATCCAAAAACCACTTCAAGTCCTATTGTCTTCAATGCTTTAAGTTATGAGTAACAGAGAAATAGCAGCAACAAAGCCCGGGGCTGTATTCTTGATATAACTTACTGGAGTAGTTCTCTTATTTATCTCTTCCACTGGCCTATTCGTTACCTTTGGGATAGTCACTTTGCTACTCTGGGCTTTGTTTTTTCCCCATCGGTAAAATGAGGGCAGTTCCTTTTCAAAGTGGATCAAGGGAAGAAAAATAAATTGGGTATTGTTGATATTGGCCACGATGTTAATAACAAATGACCCACAGTGCTGGAAAGGTCTGGAATGGTGGCGCCACGGGAACACTTTTTGTCAGCACAAGGTAGAGCCGAGGGGAAAGGGAGCACCATGAGAAAGCAGTTCCCATGCTCCCCTCCAACAAGAGAGCACGGTAGGGATTTAGTTAACAGGCTCTTTGTAATGCAGAGGCATTGCTTAGCCCCTGGATGAGTGAAGCATCTGGATGAGCTGTGGAGGCTATAGTGGTCTGGGGTAGAGAACAGAGCAGGAGACCCCACTGTTCTGATCTTCTTCCTCTGGCTCTTGCAGCTGCCTCAGCTCCCGCTCTCACCTTCCATGGCCGAAGCAGTGAGCCTGGGGCCCCACTCACTATTCCCCCCCCCCCCCCCATCCCATGCAGCCACTTCAGCACTTGAGTCTGAGGTGACTTCCTTGGATGGGAGGGGAGAGAACATGGTGGGAGATTTGTCCATGCAAACACTCACTCATTGCTTTGGGTGTCCCGACCCACAAAGAGTGTGGCCCTTTTTACACAGACCCCTACTAAGGGCACGACCCGTATATGCGCCGCTTTGGGGGCGGTGCAGATGCAGATTGGTGCACACCCCTCCCCTGACCCATCTCATTCCCCTGACCCGGGGAAACGGGCAGTCTCATGGCACTCTGCGATTGCTCAATGTCTGCTGACTCCCACAACCAATCGGGGGGCTCTGTGGAGGGCACTGCAACCCTTTATAATGGGAGTTTCAGGCTTTTTCTCTCCATTCTGTGAGAGCTCTGCTTGTCAGGTTGTGTTTACAGAACTGTGGTGCTTGCACACAAAAAATTATCCCTAGCCCTCATTGTATTATATCCCTAGCCCTCATTGTATTACCACCAATACCTTTCCTTCCTCATACCCTACATTTTACCTTCTACCTTTCCCTGCCCTTCTCCCACCTGCACATTATATATAGATAGGTAGTATAAATTAGATATAGATATAGATTATAGACATAGATTGGATTAGAATAGTTCTATAGATAATCTGGGGTGTGTGTGTGTTGCAGATGCATGGGTCATGCGAGCAAGCACCTCCACATTTACCCGGAATGCTCCCTGTGTGGATGATGGGTGTCCATGTGTGGGAGAGTCTCATGTAAAAAGGGCCTCCAGCTAAGCAGGTCTCTGGTATATAAATAGCTGATGGGATTAACAACTGTCCAAATGTAATGGGAAGAGCTCTTCCTTCACATGACCTACCAAAGCCTCCCCTTGTCAATTCCCGATGCTCACTGTGCCTCAGCTAAACCAAATGCCGTCACTCTCTTTTCCTCACACAAGCTCCTCCCCATTTTTTCAATGATGTGAAGATCTCGGCGGCTACAATTAAGGAGAGAGCATATCTCCTGCACCCCAAACTCAGAGGATGTATTTCCTCAGTTCCCCTTCCACGGTTTTATGCCCATGTATGTAGCTAAATGGTTGAGGTGTACACCAGGGGCCCATGTCATTTTTGTTTTCATTTTTGTTATTTAAATTGGTCGTTTTCGTTTTCATAAATATCAAATTGTCGTTTTTGTTTTTACTTTCATTTGTTTTCCATTGTTTTCCATGTAAAACACATTTTCAGCTGTACTTTTTTGTTTTTAATTATATTTGGCTGCAACTTTTAGTGATTTATATTTCCAATGGAAGGCATTAAGTGTACCAATTAAATTCCAAAAAGATTGGATAAAGGAATCCAATTCTATACGCAGTTGAAATATATTTTGCACAAAACTTCATATACATTCTTAGCTGTAACTCCGTTGCCTCACATTTAATGTAGATGAAACTTGGCACATTGATACCTCTTCCCATATTTACTATCTCTGCCAACTTTCAGAAGGATTGGATAAAAAAGGGTCCTGGTGGTATAAGCAATTATCTTATGAATGTATGTCTGACTGTAACATCTTTTTAGTCCAACCAGTGTACATGAAATTTGGCAGAGCTGTATATCACACTTTCACTATAATCTCTGCCAAATATCAGAAAGATGTGATAGAGTCCCAATTTTATATGCCTGCACAGCGTATGCATACTCTTGACCTGATCTTCTGTTCTGGCCTTGAGGCGGGTGATCCATTAGTGGGGGATGTGAGGGTCACACCCTTGTCATGAACTGATCATTATCTCCTACAGGCCAGTTTCTCAGCGCACCTCCTCCAGAAGGGGAATGGACCAGTTAGGTTGGTCTGCCCTCGGAAGCTGATGGGACCTCAGCGGTTCCAGGAGGCTTTGAGGGAGTTAAACTTAGACCCAGACGGCCACTCTGTGGATGAGCTTGTCCAGCATTGGAACATCTTGTGGGAGGGGGGCATCAACAAGGTGGCTCTGAGACGTCTTCTCCCTCCGTCTCATCACCACAGGGCCCCTTGGTTTACTGAGGGGCTGCGGTGTATGAAGCAGGTAGGTAGGACACTAGAGCGACGCTGGCGTCGGACTCGCTCTGAATCTAACCGACTTCTCCATAGGACCCACTTGCATTCCTATGTTGAGACTGTGAGGACAGCAAAGGAGTTCTTTGCTGCCCTCATAGTGTCTGCAAAGTCGCGTCCAGCAGAGCTGTTCCGGGTTGTGCGGGGGCTGGTCAGTCCAGCCTCCCTACGCCTGGATGGGGACTTGTCACAGGCCTGCTGTGAGAAGTTTCCACCTACTTTGCAGACAAGATCGCTCAGATCCAGAATAACTTTGACACCGGATTGGAAGCAGTAAGCAAGGGACATGATGTTATGGAGGCACCGTCTGGTCGATCTTTCTGGGATGAGTTTCAGGAAGTGATGCGGTGAATGTCCTGGGGTCTGTTAGAGCCACTAGTTGTGAACTAGACCCGTGCCCGTCCTGGTTGGTGAAAGCCTCCAGGGAGACCTTGTGGACGGTGCTGGCAAGGGTAGTGAACGCGTACCTTTGGCAGGGGAGATTGTCACCCAGTCTCAAGGAGGTGGTGGTGTGCTCCCTGCTGAAGAAGCCATCTTTGGATGTGGACGCTCTCGCCAGCTACCGTCCCGTCTCTAATCTTCCCTTTTTAGGGAAGGTCATTGAATGGGCAGTGGCACTGTAGCTCCAGGCGCATTTGGACAGCATCGGTTTCCTGGACCCTTTTCAAACTGGGTTCCGCCCCGGCTATGGTATAGAGACGACGTTGGTGGCCTTAGTGGATGATCTCCACCAGGAGATGGACGCAGGATGTTCAACATTCTTGATTCTGCTAGATCTCTCAGACGCATTTTACACCGTGGACCATGGGCTGCTGCTGAGACGGCTGCGAGACCTGGGGGGTCTGGACGGGATTGTCCTAGGGTGGTTCCGCTCATTCCTCTTGGGGAGAAGCCAGCGGGTGGTGCTGGGGGCTGAAACATCAAGCCCCTGGGCCTTGACCTGTGGTGTTCCGCAGGGTTCGGTCCTGTCTCCGCTATTATTTAATGTATATATGAAGCCCCTGGGGGAGATCGTGAGAGGGTTCGGGGTGCGATGTCACCAATATGCTGACGATACTCAGCTGTACCTCCTCGTTTTCAACGGACCCAGGTCCTGCTGTCTCATTACTTTCCCAATGTTTGGAGGCTGTGGCAGATTGGATGTGGCAGAACACAGACTGAAGCTCAATCCTGATAAGACAGAGGTAATGGTGGTGGGTAGGGCAAGGAAGGTACTGGCTCCCCTGGTAGGGGGTGGGGTCCACCCTCCTGTAGCCCAACAGGTGCGGAGTCTGGGGGTGGTGTTGGACTCAGGGCTCCGGTTGGATCAGCAGGTAGAGATGGTGGCTAAGGCCGCCTTCCGTCAGCTGTATCTGGTGTGGACACTGCGGAGGCTGTGTCCATACATTTCTAGGCCCGACCTGGCCACCCTCATTCATGCCTTCATCACCTCAAGGCTAGACTACTGCAATGTGCTGTACGTGGGGCTTCCCTTGTTTCTGGTTCGGAGGCTGCAGCTGGTGCAGAATGCGGC
>QEPC01005327.1:152691-174243 GCA_003113815.1 Sphenodon punctatus
CAACATCTCTCCCCCACTTGTTACTGGGAAGTCAGAAGCATCTGTTTAGGAAAGAGCCAATAGAGATTCTCTTATGTCCTCTGTCACAGTGCTGCAGGATGTGATTGTGATGATAATTGGCCAGCCTGGATGTGTAAACTATGTATCCTGATTGCTGGGATGCTATCCCCAAAGTCCCAGTTATGTCCCTTCTATGCCCGCCTCAGGGCCGCTCCCTGTTCCCGCCTCGAAGCCACTACCAATTGTTCCTGTAAAGCTGGAAGCATTCAGTAATTGGCCAGTGAATGTGTCTGTCAGTCTTTTGGGATGCTACACATCCTCCCTCCTACATACTCCCTCCCCTTGCCATGCCAGGTGCCTGCCTCTGACTGGCACTGCATGTACTGCTATTTATCTGAATAATCCTCTTCAAGGGGACAACTTCAGTTGCTTATAAAATTGGGTCCCTTTATCAAATTGTCCTGTAGTTTGGCAGAGATGACAGGGGAGGTATTTGATACATTCCTGCCAAATGTCCTGTAAACACTACAGAATGGAATATACAAATGTTACAGGTGGCAATGTATTTTCAAATTAATATCTTATACCATCAAGACACTTTATCCAAACTTTCTAAAAATTGGCAGGAGTGTTAAGCTTGTGAAAGGGACATACTATTCAGAGGATTCATGAAAAGTGGATGGAAGATAAAGAAGATGTAACCATGAATGTGTATGGAGCTTTTCTTAAAATCACAACGTTCAATTGCTTCTAAAATTGGTTCTCTTTATCCAATCGTTTTGAAATTTGGTACACATAGTGCCCTCCATTGGGGGTACAAGCTCCTCAAGTATCATCAGAATTATTGAATAATAATAAAAATGACAGTCAGAAATACTTTTTTCAGTTTTTCCCATTATTTCAAAAACGAAATGTTGTTTTCATTTCTATTTTCATTATTATTATTTTTTGTTTTTCATTATTGTTATTGCAATAATGAAATGACAATTTTGTTATCATTATTGTAATAACAAAAATGACATGCACACCCCTAAAGTAGGGAGAAAATCACAAATTGAATCCGTCGGATTTTTTCCTCTTGTGCTAAGAGGAATTGCGCAAGATGCCTTCTTTAATGAACTCTGGAGACAGGTAACAAAGTCAGGCTCCAAATACCTTAAGTTAAGTATAACCAGCAGTCTCCTCATGATGCTGTCACACCAACGATTTGCTGTTGCTTGTTGATTTAGTCTAGAATGACAGGGCCCTTAGGAAGAGGGTGGGAAATGGACATTGACAGTAGAGAAACTGTTGGAGAGCATTAGCGGGAAACCAATCATTTTTCTGTTGCCTAAAAATAAGGTGATTTTAATTGACATCCAACCAGGGATAGCTGCAAATGCTGATGTAATTTCCCAGGAGCATCAGCTGTTTACATTCCAGACTCTTTCCAGCTGCTTTGATTTCATCTAGATCAATGCTGTAAGTTCACAGAAATATAAATATTGGATTTTAGCCTATTTCTAGAGAAGCACATGGGTCATTAACTCTAACTCAGATCTTGCAAGCTATTCACTAATTCTCCTGAATAAAATTAAAAGGAAAACTAATTAAAATGAAAACTCATTATCCCTCTTATGTGAGCTGCTATTCAGAAGGTGGAAAGATTGTTTTCTCTCTCTTTTTCATGGGATGCAAAGTCACCCCTGTTGTTTTTGTTAATACAATGTGAGTGGGAAAACGCAGGCAGTGATATGGAGTTTGACTCTCTACGTAGTGTCAGGACAGGAACCTGAATTCTGTTCTTGGGTTTGCTACTGACCTGACCCAAGTTGTTGATGGGTCAAAATAACTGGCCTTTTTCTTTTCAGATTCTGACCTTGTATGATTTGCTCAAAGAGTGTGTTCCAAAGATTGAGTGCAATCCATCTCCATACAAGTCAATGGGAGTTTGGACCATTGACTTCAATAGGAGTTGGATTGCGCCCTAAATATTTGAAATTCAGAAGTCTCTATTTTTGTCAGAAGTTCTCAGACTGTGGATTGGGACACAATGTGGAGTTACATCAAGTAGGACTGAACGAGCAGCAAAAATGTTTACTTGTCAGAATTTTCACTGGGATTGATTTCTCAAACATTTCCCAATACCTATGTGATTTCTTGATTGTCACAATACAAAGAAACACAGTCTCCGTTTACAGACTCTCCATTTACCATGTACTGTTCATTTACTGCTTAACTCATTGATGAGGATACCATTTGACTTCTGGGTTTGTTATTTCTCCATTTCTGAGCCAATCACTGTGTGATTAACCCGCCTCTTCCTTAACCTCCTCACAGTGCCGTTAAATTAACCTCAACTCCAGTGCCTCTAACCAGAATTGTTATGCATTTCCCCCTTTGCTTTGACCACTCTGCAACTGCATACCAGATTCGTTTACAAATCTGCAATCCAGTTTTCTTAATAATTCCTTTGCTAGTCTGGGTGGATTTTGTATTTGAGATGATAAAACTTCTAGAACATTGTTGCAAGTCTCAATGTCAGTTGGGGCTGGATATGGGTATGTACAAACCATGTGGCCTCAGAGGGCCCCATATGTTGACCAACAGCATATCAGATTCCTTTACAAATCTGCAGTCCAGTTGCAGATTTGTCAAAGCAAAGGGAACAGCACAGAACAACATTTCTGATTGGAGGCACTGGAGTGGAGGTTAAGGTGCACTGGGTGTTTTTTTTTGGGGGGGGGGGGAGGTTAAGATGTGGGCTGTTCATTCAGTGATTGGCTCAGAAATAACAAACCCAGAAGTGTAAAACTATTTTGGCAATGTGGTAAATGAACAGCAAGCAGTAAACGCTAAGCAGAAAGTCAGTAAATGAGATCCTGGTAAGCAAATTATTGGTAAACTGAGAATCAAAATCTTGATTGAGACATTGTCATGTACCAAGAAGTTCGTGATTCAACCAAGACGGTATCAGAACTGGGATTTTGAAGATTTCCCATTTTGGCAAATTTAATTTAGTCCTAAACATCCATGGATGGGGTCATAGTCCTCATTGGCATTTGCTATCCTTTGTAGGTCTTTACTGTCTGGAGTTGCAGGATTATTTAAGTGTCAAAATAGAGTCACACAGGCAAAGTGGGAACCAGTGACTTAAATAAAACACCCAGTTCTTTCAGCCTTTCTACATAGGAAGGACCTATGAGGAAAGGTTGAAAGAAATGTGCATGTTTAGTCTCAAGAAGAGTAAACAGAGAAGTCTCTATGAAAACTGGAGAGAGGGCATAAGAACAGTAAATTGTAAGTCCCTCAGGGCAGGGACTTTTCTTTAAGCATGACTGGTCAGTATCAGTACTATATAATGAATTATTCATAATGGTAATGATATTGATAGGCCCTTTTCACAGACACTCGAACACTGATAAAATGGGTGTTACATTTTATTATTCATGTTGCAGGGCTGCAGGTGTGCTCTATGGATGCCCTGCAACATGTATAATAAAATGTAACACCCATTTTATCAGTGTTCGAGTGTCTGTGTGAAAAGGGCCATAATGATAAATTTAATATAGCATGTAAAGTGGGGTTTTTTGGGTTGTGGGGTTTGTTTGTTTTTTTTTTTTTCAAGGACAGAGGTTAATTATTCACCTTGGACCTTAGCCACGGAGGGTAGGATAAGAATCCATGGACTTGAGAAGGAAGAATTAAATTAATTATTAGGAAAAAACTTTCTGACTACAAGTATGGTCAGACAGTAGGACAAGTTTCCAAGGGAGGCTGTGAAATCCACATCAGTGGAAGTTTAAAAACTAGGTTGGTTAGACATCTGGTGTATTCACTATTTAATGTGGTTTAACATTATTTCTGTGTCTCAGCAGGATAGACTAGATGGCTTTTTGAGGACAATACCCTTCATGTCCAACAGTTCTATGATGGACAGTAATTTCTTTTGCCAGACTGGGTGGATTTTGTATTTGAGGTGGTAAAGCTGGAACATTGTTGCAAGTCTCAATGTCAGTCAGGGCTGGATAATATGGATATGTGCAAACCTTGTGACCTTACAGATCCCCATATGTTGGGGCAGAGGCACAGGGAACCTCCAATATATGGAGTCAATGAATAAACCTGAAATGGCAACATGGGTATGAGAAGGACTAACATAAAATATGGGCTACCAGAGCCTCAAATTCAGGAGATCTGGTCCGTGGAGAGCCCACGGAGATTCAGGAGGGGGCTCCATTTCACATGGGGTCCCAACTTCCCTGGATCCAGCCCTTATGTTGTTTTGTTTATTTATTTATATTTATTTATTTATTAAATTTCTACCCCGCCCCTCCTAAAACAGCTCGGAGCGGCTTACAATAAAAAAGACAATCACATATAAAATATATCTAAAAACAGTTAAAACGTATCAAAATACAATATTCAAGGTATTAAACAGGGCCTGGGAACTCAATAAAACAATAAATAGGGTAAGGGAGATAAAACCCTCTAACCCACCCTCCCCAAAGGCCTGGGCGAACAGACAACTTCGCCAGAATGTCAGAAGGCTTGGGGGCAGGCAAGCTTCCTCCGGGAGGGAGTTCCAGAGGCGCGGCCCGGCCACCGAGAATGCCCTCTCCATTGTGGCCCCCCGCTTAACGCGGGGGACCTCCAAGAAGGCACCCCCGGCAGACCGAAGGAGCTGCTCTGGGGCGCAGAGGGTGAGGCAGTCCCTGAGGTACGAGGGGCCCAGACCGTGAAGGCCCTTATAGATCAACACCAAAACCTTAAACCTGGCTCGGCACGCTATCGGCAACCAGTGCAGAGTCCGGATCACAGGTGTTATATGCTCCCGACGACCCGTCTCTGAAAGGAGCCGGGCCGCTGCATTCTGCACTAGCTGCAGCCTCCGAACCAGGAACAAGGGAAGCCCCACGTAGAGCGTGTTCTTTTGGCCTTTATCCAAATACAAGACGATGAGCGCTCTAGCCCTGGTCCTGCTGAAGGCAAGCCCTTTAAATCCCCCCCATCCCAGGTTCCTGTCGAACTTTTACTCCTGTTCTGCTGACAGTTATGTGACCTTATTTTCCATTGTGTTCAAAATACAAGATTCAGGCATGATTCCAGTCAAAAGTCAGATCCTAGTCAGAAGTCAAAAGCAGTTTTTCCTTACCTTGCCAGCTTATCCCAGCCTGATACACACACACCCCAACCCACTTGCCCCCTGCCCCCCATCCTTCTCCTGGTCTGTACTTAACCGCTCACACAGCCCTCTTGCTCTTCTAGCCCAAATGCTACCTTCAGTTCCTGTCTGGCCACTACTTTTCACCTCAGTCTCTTCATTTGGCCCACTTGCTCGCCCAGCCTCACTATTTGCCCTGGTCCATTTCCCTGTCTAGCCCAGCCATTGTCTGCTCACCCCCCCCCCCCCCCCCCCTATACACCCATACCCACCTGCCTTCTCATTTGGTCATTGATGGTTTCTTGCTGTCCTTCCACTGCCCTTGCAGAGCTACAGCCAGAGGGAAAGCACCATTCTACTGCCCTCTGGCATTTGAATTTCCCATCAACTGTGGAAAATAAGAGACAGTGTAGCCTAGTGGAAAATGTATTACTTGGAACTCAGAGACCCAGAGCTAAATCCCATTGTAGCCATCAACTCAATGGGTGGCTTTGGGCAAGTCATTTTCTCTCAGCCTCAGTTCCCCATCTGTAAAATGGGAATAGTTGTGTTCTTCCTCACAGGGTTGTCAGAAGGGTGAGCTAGATAAGGATTGTAAAGCAAGATAAACACAGAAAGCCTTATATAAATAAAAATAGAAATGGCAGTGTCTCTTCCCACTTGCCCACCTAGCCAAAAATGTAAGTATAGCAGGCTATAGAAAAAAGTACTGGAATAGCATTCTGGCTCCTCTGCATGTCAGAGGGGGTGGGGGGAGAATCCTCTTCTCGTTTGACTTTCTTAAAAGAACTTGGCAGGCAGGATTTACGGGACCTTTAAAAATATTTTAGAAATATAACAGGCTTCTCTAAGATCTCCTGTGGAAAGAAATGACATGCATAAATTACTTTCAAGGAAGAGTAGCTATATCTATCAAGTTGTAGTTGTTTATCCCAATTTTGTATGAAACACAAGGGAATAAGACACTTAGTGAGGTTCAATAGTTTTCTGATAAAGTTTTCTGTTTAATCAACTTTGTTCCCCAAGTAATCTTTGATGTTGTTCAGCTGTCTCCTGAAATCCTTGCAGCCAATATCCTGGGGCCAGTCTTGTTTTCAACCAATTTTATGCTTCCAAGACATCATTAATACATAAATAACAACCAAAGTGTATCAAGAGTTTTAACAAGCACTTTACCAGTGTTCTCTATCCGTTATGGTAGAATTCTACAAGTGAGTCTGAGGAGGTTAGTGCAGAAGAGAGGTAAAAGGAAAACGCTACTGCCAATTAAAATATGTGTTTCCTCCCTGAGAATGCAGTCTTTAAAACTGGAGGGTCTCAACATTTCTGACAAAGCCCAGTGAGAAGCTGGGAAGTACAGCACTAGCAAGTGGTTAAGCTACTTTCACAAGCTTAGACAGGTGAGTACTTCCATAACTTGGATATTTATTTATTTATTTATTTATTTATTATTTATTGACTCTGGAAAACTGAATGCTCCTGCATAACTGCAGGATCAAGCCCAGAGTATAGACGGGGGTAAGTTGCTGTAGGATTTTGACCCTCAGTGAAAGGTGCAGCTCAAGTACCTAATTGTTCCCAGCTAGAATAGGGGAGGAAGCTGCTGATCTAAGAGGACCTACTGAGAGTTTGATTAGGGAGAGGTAAGTGCTCAGACAGAGGCTCTCTCTGAGACTGGGGCTTGCCAGGCTAATTCACCAAATCATAAGGGACTCATGGAATAGTCGGGCCACAGTCTCAGCACAAAACCCTGTGATGTACAATAGTCATAACTTTATGCTTGCATATGTTTGGTTTATTTGCAAAGTGCAAGCCAGCATTTAACTTAATTTGGTGCCAAGCATGGCTAGCTCATCCGAAGTTTTATGATGCTTGCTATGTGGAGTAACCTGGCCCAAAACAGGGCAATGTGCAGCCTTGGGGCCAACCCCATCTAATGGGGAGAGGGGGGGCGCAGGGCAAGCCACGTTCTCCACCATAGAGCCACAGCCTAGAGCTGTCATGGGAGCAACAGCAGCTCTATGGTGGAGGGAGGGCAGTGTGCAGGCAGATTGCGGCAGGTGGGACTGCCAGCCCACATGCTGGGGTTCTTGCAGAGATCATGCAAGGTGGCTGCAGTGGGGGTAGAAGGAGCAGCCCCGGGGTCTAGCGGACTTCCAGCCTGTGTGTTACCACTCACTGAGTGTTGTGTGACATACTTACCACTCCTGATGTCCTTGATGTTCCCTTCTTACTGGTCACCTGATGCAAAGGGTGGGCCATTAAAATACAGGGGAATCAGCAGTCATGTGAATGCATCGCTGCTGCACAAGCAAGCATTGATTAAAGAATAAGGCGCAAGTTTGCAAATGGAAAAGATGTTGTGTGAATGAGGCACAAGGTGCCCTTCCATGTGTTCCTCAATGTTCCTTTATGTTCCTTCACCATGAAGCCTGAGGGAGCTGATATAGTGCTGCTGAAACACAATAGAAGGCAGGGCATTAGTGTGAAGCCATTATTGATACATAGTAACCTTTAGGGATGGGCAAATGCAGTTCGGAAGTTCAGAGGTTGGACCGAACCGAACGGTCGAACAGTTCAGAAAAGTTTGGATGAGTTTGGGGGTGGAAAAAACGTGACTGGAAGTGGGAGGCAGCTGAGGAGCAGACTTCCTGGCACCAGGGGTGGAGACCAGGGGTGGTTTCAGGGTCAAACAAAAAAAAATTTTGAATATGGTTTTGGTATCAATAGCGCTATTTTTGGTTGTTCAGCTAAGTTCAGCCAAACCGAACAGCTGAACCCGAACTCAGATTTCGAACCGAACGTCCAAACATCCGAACCATGTTCTGTTAGCCCATCTCTAGTAACCTTCTCTGCTACCTCTTCTCTCTTTTCTCAGTCTCCCAAAAATGCAGGGAGTGAAGCATGAGTTAAGAACTGAAGGAAAAGGAAGGCAGCAGCTGCCTCTACCGTTGCCACTCCCAAAGCATCTACCGATAGCCAAAAGGAGAAAGTCTTTCCTACACAAGAACACTTCAGCAACCAGGCCAGAATTGCTTCCAGATTTGCAAGAACTGCTTCAGCCTTTGACTGCAGCTCCCATGGTGGTGAATTAACCTTCCCATGTAGAGTCATTCAGTGCCATATTCTGTTAAGAGTTCCTAACTGGTGTCTGCTCTCTTCTGTACAAGGAGGGATAGAGTGGTAACAGGAGAAAGAGACTGATGATTTCTGTTGAGGGTGATAGATATACTGCAGCACTTTCTTGAGAATCTTTTATTTATACTTTAAATAAAGCCCACTCAGACTAGACATAATCTGTAAGATGGGCTCTTTTCTAGGACGTTAATGCTTAGCACATTAAACAAGACGTGTAGGCTGTCAGTATGATGGGTCTGTAATTAAGGCACACATTTTCTGGCCTAATTTCCTTTATTGAGACCAGGGTCATTGGGAAGATGCCTGGTTCAGATGCAAGCATAACACTGGGATTGTATAGCAAAAGCCTTTTTGTAACTTTCCTGAACCAAAAAGGAACCATTACTCTAATTTTTATACAAGTAATAATGTATGGGAGATGTTACCCTTTGGTAGAGTTCAGTTGCTCTAATGAGCTGTCCCTCTTCTTTGTATTTGACAATTATGCTATGGGGAACAGCACCAGGACTAGTAATTGCGATTTCCATAACTACAATGCAGTTTTATCTTCTACAATTGATGGTATGTACCATGATCCAGGAAGGGAGCTCTGTTAGATGGTTATTATTGGAAAATGGAGGGGATAGCTTTCCCTCAAATGGGTAAGGAAGGGGTAAGAGACTGATTTAGGAATAAGGCTGCATCAAAATGTTACCAGTCAATAATGTATTTGTCCATCTAGAGATAGGTATGCGACCTGGGTTGGTAAACACTGTGGATGACCAGATAGGGGATATGTATTGGTACTGTAATTATCAGGGGTGTGCCCAACATAAGTCGGGTTGTTATGCCAGGGGACAAATGCTGGCTCTATGATCCCCGTGAAGGGCAAGCCGATATAGAATATAAAGAACTAGGGTAATTGAATGGGACCTCAGGCCTGTAAACAAATATAAGCAACCAATAGCTCTAAATGGGGTACATGATATATTATGTATTTACGAACACCAATAGAGCTTATTGTCGGGGTTGAGTGCTGGTGTCATAATCCCCGAGAAGAATAAGCCACAAATGAGACTGTAGGTCCATGCAATTATAATGTAAAACTGGAGATTGCAAGCAAATTATATTTTAAATTATATTTTACTATTTGTTGTATTTGTTAATATTTGTGGTCTGACATAGGTTAATGTGAATATACATTTGCAGATAAGTAAGAACATAAACTCAAGAAACTTAAAATGGTTATATACACTTGAAGGTATAGGGGGGATGTGTCAGTTGATGTTCCCATTGAAATGTGGGAGATGTATTTTTTTTACATTTTTTCGATATTACATTAATGAATAATGATGTCATTTTATTGGTTGGCCATGGCGAAAGCTTGAGCTTAATAAAACTTATGATGATGATGATCTTCTACAATTGGGTCTTATACTTCTCAGGCCTTAAAGAATTCCCACCATTCACACTGACCAAAGGCTGACTTTCCCCCTTTAAAACCAGGAAGTTTTGCTCTTCAGCTTAATGTATCGACCACTAGAACCGCTTTCCTACGTGCATTAATATGCGCTCGTTGGTGCCACGAGGAAGTCTGGGACTCAAAAGACCTGCATCTTCTGTCTCGTGAGAATGGCAGAAATGCAGATCTTTGCCTGCAAACATGTTAGGGGAAAGGTACTCTGCCGGATGCATATGTTTGCAGGGAAAGACTTGCATTTCTGTCATTCTCACGAGACAGAAGATGCAGGTCTTTTGAGTCCCAGACTTCCACATGGCACCAACAAGTGCTTATTAACGCACGTGAGAAAGCAGTCTGTCATTCCTTGGTTCATCCTTCTGAAATCCAAATTCAAATTCCTTCTACCTGGAGTGTCCATTTTTGCCAAGGACCTATGTTCACTGCATTTTCCCATTGGCAGCAATCATGGGATCCTGATTATTGCCCTTCTCTAAATAAGCAGGCTGTAATTATTACTTTATCAACCCAGGGATGACCGCAAGGGATAGTGGGTGCTCCCCGTACCACCAATATTTCCTGCTACCTCTTCCGCTACCCCAATTGGAGAAGTAGAATACATTACGTGTAGCAAAGTCCTTGCTCCCCGAGCAACAGTCTTTGCCATTCCTTGGCTCAGCTGAGCAAATCACTTTAGCATCATCCCTGAATCAAGCCCATCTGCTCTGAAAGTCTCTTCCAGAGGTCAGTCACCAAGCACAATGCACACACTATTGAAGGGAGGAGAGCAGAGGACACTACAGCTACACCAAGTCAAACAGGCCATGGTGGCAGCCAAGAGCACGGGCCTAAATTTGTTCCCCTATATATGACTGTGTTTTCCTGTGTTATAATACACATAGATGGAATAGGCCCACGTGAGTAAGTATCCAGACCAGTTTATATTACCGTTCTGCCTGTTTCCTGGTTTACTCACACCAGCTACTGTTGCAATAGGAGGTAATGCATCATCCTCTTCTTTCCAAATACAGAAACAAAGTCCAAAATACAATAAGAGTTTGGGATGCAACTGAAGGAAGACGAACACTTAGCCTAAAGAAAAGAAGATTAACGGGGAGACATAACAGTTTTCTAGTGTCTACAAGCTTGCCACAAAAAAAAAAGATGGTGACCATTTGTTCTGCACTGTTACCAAAGACAGAACAAGAGGGAATGGGCTTTGATTACACCAAGCTAGATCTCAGTTAAATCTTAGGAAAAGCTTTCTAATTACCAGAACAGTCGGGCAATGGAATAGGTTGCCATGGGATGTTGTGGAATCAAGTAAACCCACTACCCATTTCATCTCTCTCTGAGGGAAGGGAATGGATCCCTGGGGCAGAGCCAGAAATTGGAAAAAGGTGAGTTAGAAAACAGCCACAGGCTGGATTTGGCTACAGGCCAGAGATTTCCCACTCCTGATGTAAATAAACAGCTAGCTGGGAATCCTAAGAATATCTCTTTTTTTTTTTTTTTTATCCAACTTCTGCTTCGTTCCTTAGCCTTCACCCAATTCCAGCCTCAGTGGCTGCAGTCCCAACTCCCGTGCACGCCGCCACATGCATGAACCACATGGAAGGTTGCAGGCCTTGCGCCAGGGGTGCGCATACTTCACATGTGCTTCATGCGCTGGTCTGCAGGGCTTGGGATCGGCCCCACCGTCTTTATGTGGAGCAGCTACACCCACTTGACTAAGGACATTGAGCCTCTCTGAAGTTGTTTTAAACTCTATTCAGTTTCCATAAAATCAAATCTCATGAGAATGCCTGGCAGACCATCATTTGGCTCACCTGTCTTGAGATATTGTATTCCTGTCCCATGGGTGATTTGCCATTGTTAATATATTAGAATCCTTGGGTTTTCAATAACATCCAGTACCTCAGAATGCTTTCCACAACTCTGACTCTTGCACAACTTTGGGTGTTAGCAACTGAATTTCGCTGCCATTATATAAGAGAATCTGCACTTTAAAAAAAATCCATTGTTGTGAGATTATCCTGCTACTGGTACCATAGTTCCCATGCTTTTATGACTCAAGTTGCATACATTTTCAGGATCTTTGACTCTTCAGAAGTCTTTACTTTAATGCTGAATCTTTATAGGCAGAAATAAAATCATGTTGATTTTAATTTATTTAAACACCTATGTGATTTGGAAGAACAAACTCATCCAAATACAAAGAGCAGAAATGTGATTTGAATCTAAGCCAGGCAAAAACTGATCTCGGCACTAAGTTCATTTGTTCTGAATAGTACATAGCATGCTACTCAAGTGCTAAATAGCATTTAACACAGTCTGTATATCGACAGTTTGATCTTTGGAACCTTTTGCACCGAAGCCCCAAACTGGGAAAACATGTGAAACATCAAATGAACACATCCCAACAAATTCTTGGACTCAAATATTCTGAGTCAAATTATTTTATTGACTAATATATCACATTACATCTCTTTCAAATAACACTCTTCCAGCAAGCATGAGGGAGAGAGTGGGACTAACAAACCCCCCGCCCCATCAAGCAACAGACTGATCCATAGCACCTGCGGGACCTGGGTGGGCTATTTAATTCCTGCCTCCAGCCGCTGTCGGGGTGGTGAGCCGGAGCGGCAGGCAGCAAGCATGCGGGAGAGAGTGGGACTAACGAACCCCCCCCCATCAAGCAACAGACTGAGACACAGCACCTGTGGGACCTGGGCGGGCTATTTAATTCCTGCCTCCAGCCGTGGCGGTGCTGGCGGCATGCGCCAGGGGCCGCGCGCCTAAGGGCTGCGCGTGCAAGGGCGCACCCTTGTGCGCACGGCCTTAGGTGGGCTGCTGGGGGCACCGGGTCTTTAAGTTCCCATCAAGCTAAGTTAAGTTTCCTTTACTCCCATTGTATTCCAGCTAAAGTAAGGGGGTGAAGGCAGGGGAGATGACTTCCTCAGATTTGGCAGGGCTGCCTGCTAAGGTTTTTAAGCAGAAGTCACTGGAGTCCTTTTTTGGTAGGTCTGCGGTGAGGAAAGTAGCGGTGCTGTCATCGCTGCCAGGGCCCTCGCTCTCAAATCGCTTTCAGCCTCTAGTGGGGCTTGAGGAGTTGAAAAATATTGCCTGCAAGGACCCCGTGTATGAAGTAGCTCAGGATTTTGGGCACCCATTAGTAGGGTCCCCACCCATTATGGGACAGGTGGAGCAGGCTCCAGTGACGGATGGGAAATTAGCAGCCTTCCTGGCAGAGTACATAGTACTCACGGCTGAGACTTTACAATGTATGTTTACGAAGTTAACACAACTCCAGGGTAAAATGGAGGATATCGAAAGGCTCATCCAGGAGAAGGCCGGGGATATCCCCTGGACATTAGAACCAGGACCCTCTATGTCTGCTCCCACCCTAGGGACGAGAGCTTCGGAGTCGGTCCATCAAGTTCTGTCCATGCCAGTGTGACCTGAGTGTTCACCCCCGACTCTGACCCAGCAGGCCCACACTCCTATCATTTTAGTAGAGGATGCTGGGGCTTTTGGGTTGCTGAAGGACTCGCTAGTGTTCACTATTCTCTTGCAAAGAGGGGGCTGGCTACCAGGTGGGATACTGCCTTAGACGTAGCTGAGCACTTAAGACCACTCTTGAGAAATAAGAAACTTGTGATCACTAGGAGAGAGATCTTGTCTGTAAATCAACTGGTTACGTCTGAGGACAGACAAATGATCGTAGTGTCCTTCTCAGTTATGAGCATCATTCCCCATATTCTTGCGCTGATAAAACAGCCAGAAAGACAGGCAGTTTTTGTCTCACGGGTTTTTCAGAGTTGTCCCCCTTTGCAGGGGGGGCCACTAGGGGACTCACCCGGGCAGCCAGTAAGGAGGGACCTGGGGACAGCTCGGGCTGGTCAGATACCCTCCAGTTCTCTGGCTCCAGATATTCCACCTAGAGCCACTAAGCCCAAAAGGGCTGGAAGCCCTCTGTTGACCCCCGGAATTCTTGGACAGGAAATAGCAGCTAGAGATCTAAGAATGATACCTGCTTTACCACCAAGAAGGGGGGCGCCAAGGGGGGCCTCTCCATGTAAAGGTTCCCAGCCAGGGAGGGTGATGGTTCCGGTTTTGCCCACTTTACCCCAGATGACCTACAGAGGTGATTCTTGGAACGACTGGAGTCATTGCAGCGCCAGTTAGGGGAAATGCGAGCTGTGGAAAGTAAGCCCCATTCAGCTACCCCACCACCGGTTGCCTCGTCTTCATACGCATGCACCCAGTCATTTAGTTGGCAGTCTCCAGGAGGAGGAGGTGGTGGTACAAGAGTAGAGGCACAAGCGGGGATAGTAGTTTTTAGTTCAACCCCTCGCAGTGGGTCTAGTCAGGGGCCTATGCCCAGGGAGGTTCAGCCCGGAGGGGGAGAGGTGGCAGCTAATAATGTGCAGTCCTTGAATGGCTCCCAGATGAGGGCGGAGAGGGCCCCAAGTGGAGAGGTCACCTGAGAGGAACCTTGGCCCAGATAACTTTGATACCCGGGGGATTGCCCGGGATGAGTGTTCTGTAGGGACTTCACCAACTTTGGCAGAGCCTTGCCAACTAGCTCCCCCACCTATTCCGGGTAGAGTATTGAGAACATGAACTAGACACCTCCAGAGGCACTGACAGGAGGTCCAGGAGGATGTACCCTTTCAATTGACATCCTGGAACATCTCAGGGTGAAGGGCGCATTATACAGACCCGGAATTTTATAATTTTCTTGCCCTACATGACATAGTTTTATTACAAGAAACTTGGCTGGTGGATCCCCCCTTTAAGGATAGTTGGAGGGGTTTTGATATGTTCTGGGTGGACGCAACCCCCTCCTTAGCCCAGGGATGGCTGAGCGGCAGTGTGGCGCTACTAATAGCATCTAAACTTTCAGCTAAGTTAGAGCAAATAATTTTGGCCTTTTTCATTGTCTCCTCCCCTGTGGGTTGGAATTACTGATTGGCACTGCTTATATCCCTCCAGATGATTCCCCTTATTATGACCCAGTACTTTGGGTTCAGATAGGGGACTTTGTGAATGAGGTCGTGATTCAATTCCCGGAGGCTTGACTAATAGTGGGAGGTGACTTCAATGCTAGAATAGGGAATTCTACAAGTACACAGACTGTGCCTGGGTGGGAGGATTCATCAGATAAAAGCTCTGTTATCCCGCCGTGCTTTTCAAAAGATAGAGTTATAGGACAGCGGAAGCACCTATTTGAAAAGTTATTAGCTGAATTAGACCTTATTATAATCAATGGGAGATCTGAGGGAGATTGGGAGGGAAATTTCACGTACCACTCTTATCAGGGCTCCAGTGTCCTGGATTTTCTACTAATCCCTCCTTATTTATTCCCTTTAGTTCGTAGGTTTCAGGTTGCACCATTAGGCGTGTCCAACCATTTCCCTCTGGAAATGGATTTGTGGGTTTCTGAGAGCTGTATGTTTGGTAAAGGGCTACCAGGAACAGGGGAAGTTAGTGCTCCTGCCTACCGACACACAAAATGGTTGGAAGACGTACAAAGGGCTGTCACTAACGTGATGGAATCACCTGAGGTAGTTGCTTTGCATTCAGGCTTGGTAGCACAAGGATCAGATATTATTATTGAGTACAATAAATTGTTAACATTATTGAATCCTGTTATTACCACTAGAATGTCCCACAATAGGAGAGTAACTCCCGCTTCTAGCACCCCAGCTTGGTTCGACGCTGAGTGCCGTAAGGCAAGGGCTCTATTAAGACTTGCGGTAAGGGACTTGAGGAATAGGCCTGACCAAAACTTAAGGCTGAAACTGACTCAAGCACGGAAAAACTATCGTAACCTATTGACGGTAAAGTTACGAAGCTCACAGAAAGTCGCATGGGCCACCCTTACTAAGGCAGTGTCACGGACGTAAGGGAAAGGATAGGAAAGGGAACAGGCAGGGCCCCAGGAGACTATACTACAAGACACAGAAACAAGACAACACTCAGACAACCAGAGGCAACTATGCTTATCGCCAAAACCTAGCTTGGTAAGACTAGGGTCCCTCAGGGTGTAGGGTGGGCTTTCCCTCAGAACTAGAAGGCAACCCTTTTCATCATAGGGACTAGGCGAGCAGTAGCTGTCTGCCTCGGAGAGACACGACGTACAAACACGAAGGGAAACCACCCACTCAGGGGAATACACAGGGCCCAGGGCACCGTGCAGTTTCTGTGAAGGGAAAAAAGGGGGAAGGGGGATAGATCCTGGGGGGAAGGGGAGGGAGTATAGGGGATAGGGATAAGGGACTGGGAGGTGCAGGGGAACGGGCTTTCTTCCTTATATCAAGGTGGTAGGAAGGCAGGGAGAAAGGGAGGCTGGAAGGGAACAGGGCAGCAAGGAAACAGGTACCCACACTAAATCTCACACTGAATACACTTAACCAGGAAACACCAAGACAATAGACCCACGTATACTCACTCACTCAGGAAGGGGTACACAGGGACCAAGCGCTTATCACACTTCTCCACTCTGACACAGAACTCCAAGGCAAGGGGGCCAGCTTCTCAAGAATGATTACCGGCGGGGGAGTCAGGCCCCGCCGGTACCTTTTATAGTTTCCCTTGTTTGCTGCCTCTAGTTCCCTGGGCGGGGCCCAACCACCCTGCTGCCTCAGCTGATGCTGCTTTGGAAATGCAGGGGGCGTGGTCAGAGGCACGCTCCCCTGCTACGAGGCCACGCCCCTTCGTTTGTCCAGCGCCGCACCTGCGTCCCCTGCCGAGCTCCCAAGGCGGGCCTGGCTTCGTGTCAGCGGGCCTGTCGTTCTGGGGTGCTTGGCCTGGGGAGGGCGCGTGCCGACGAGGGGAGGGCGCGTGCCGACGCGGGGGGGGGGGGCGTGCTGACAGGCAGCTAACGAGAAAGATTCTCAGAAATTCTGGGCGATTATCCATCAATCAAATAAGGTGGGAGAAGGCCAGGATAAGTATGTATTACACCCTGAGGTATGGCAATCTTTCTATAAAGCTCTTTTCTCCAAAGCCAAGGTAGGGGATGGCGAGTTACCTATCGCACCCCTAAATAGGTTGGAGAGTTGACCCCCTGTTTTGGCGGAGGAGGTAGTCATGCTCATAGGATAGTTTAAAAATGGAAAGGCCCCAGTGCTGGATTTTATTACCCCTGAACTCTTGAAAAGTGAGCCAGTCAGGTGGGCAGGTTGGTTGGCTCCTGTATTTTCCTATATCAACGAGACAGGCAGATTCCCACCCTTGGCTCGCCAGCACCATCGTCCCTATATACAAAAAGGGGGACCCCAAGAACCCGGCCAACTACAGGCCTATTCGCCTGTTGTGTGTGGTAGAAAAATTATATACCAAATTATTGCTGAGCAAACTCCAGGCATTGTTGGAGAGGCAGAAGATTTTCAAGCCAGAGCAGGCAGGATTTCGAAAAGGTATGGCCACAACTGACCATATCTTTGTCTTATCAGCACTGATAGACAAACTGGTCTTTGAACGAAGGAAGCTTTTTCTTTGTTTTATAGACCTGGAAAAGGCCTTTGACTCAATTAGTAGGGAACGTCTCTGGGCCAAGCTGCATGCACTGGATATAGATCCAAGACTGTTATACTTAATCATTAAGCTACGCACAGGGAATTCTCTGAGGGTGCGGGTGAATCGAGAGGGTGCCCTGTCTGAGCCAGTGCAGGTGAAAGTGGGAGGCAGGGGTGTTTGTTAGCTCCCAGTATTTTCAACCTCTATGTAAATGATTCCATCCATTGCATGAAGGCATTTGATACACATGCTCCCAAGGTTGGGGACCACCGTGTGCCATTACTGCTATATGCAGACGATACGGTACTAATTTCCCAGTCCCAGGTTGGCTTGAGGTGAGCCATGACGAACTTTGGAGAATATTGTTGAGCAGAAATGCTGACTATAAATTTTGCAAAGACCAAGGTGCTGGTTGTGCGAGCGGGAGGTGTCCAGAAATTGCACCACTGGGAAATCAGAGATAACCCTATTCAACAAGTTCAAACTTTCACCTATTTGGGAGTGGTCTTCTCAGCTCACAAGGGATGGAAGGCCCATTTTACTGCTGTACAAGAGAGGGCAGGAAAATCTACGGTGGCAATCCAAAGATTCTTCTTTGGGCATGGGGGGAGGTCGATTCTCCCTGCGTTACATTTATTCAGAGCAAAAGTAGCAGGACAATTACTATATGCCTTGCTGGTGTGGGGACTGGCGTTTCTTTCCAAACTAGAAAGCCTGCAGAACAAGTTTTTGAGAGCTATCCTGGGGGCTCCCAGAGGAACACCCCAGGTGATATTGAGGACAGAGACTTGTTGTCTCCCTCTCAGAACCCATGCCCTTCAGGTACTGCTGGCTTATTGGATCAGGCTGGTTTGTTTCACTCCGCTCCTTAGAGGCTCACTGGTGGGTTCATCTATCACAGCTGGCCTAGAAGTCAACTGGAAGGCTACGGTGTGCCAGGAAATATTTAAGTTAGGACTCTCCCCAGAATATATAGGATATCTTGGGCTAGATGCTGCCAAGGCACTGCTTAAAAGGAGATTGTGGGGTCAGACCCTCCAAATGGAGGACGCTCTCTTGGCCATACAGAGGGTGGCGCCAGATTTCATACCTTATAGAGCTTCTCTCTCAGGCAGCTACTACCTCTTTACATGGCAGGATGCCAACAAGCATACAGCCTTCTTCAGAATGAGAGCTAATTTTTTCCATCAGCACTATTGGAAGGGCGATATGCTGGTATCCCACGTGAGCAGCGACGGTGCCCTTTATGACAGCTGGGGGAGGGGGACACGCTAGACCATATAATTGGCCACTGTCCTGCTTTTGCAGGCCCTAGATATAAGTTTCTGGGGAAATTACTGCTAGACAACGGTCCTTTAGGGGGAGGCTGGCAGAGGTTTCTGAATCCTATTGACTCAGAAACCTCAAGAGCTGTGGCCAGCTTTTGCTGGGCAGCAATCCAGATTAGAATGAGGGCCTTGTCCCCCCACTCCGGGTGTATGACTGTGGGGACCTTTAAGATTCATCAGGTTCTGATGCACTGATGCCATAATCTGTAATTCCAACTGTATAATATAAGAATAGGAAACCGTGGACATCGTATATAGTAACAATGCTGAGTACGCTGTGTTAACTTGTGTATTCTTGTTTACCAAAATTTTTATATTCGTTACATATATTTGTTATATAATTGTTATGGCTATTTTGCTAAACAATAAAATGTATTATATTATAACACTCTTCCACCTTGCAAATGCACCACTTATTCCCTCATTTGTGGACCTTGTCCCATAGCAATGATGTGTCTCTGTCACACAGCCACTGACACCCTTGCATTTTGATGACCCCTTTCCTGCACTCTTTGCATTAAAAGGCAGAGAACACATGATCATCAAGAAGCACAGGAAGTGACAAAGTTTTCACACAACACTGAGAATGTGTGTTTGTGACGCTACCCACTCTCAAAGTGCCTGGTGTAACTATGTCCTTAAAGAGAGGACACACTGGATAACAGGAACGTGACTTGAAAAGAGAGGATCATTTCCAGATAATCTTTTGGATTGCTTGACAAGGCAAGCTACTAAGAGTACGACTTGTCATATCCTTAATCCAATTTTTCCAGGAACCCTGTGATAAAATTTCTCCCTGACATGACAGATTGTTAGAAAAGGTACCTTCAGCAATGATGCGGGAAAGAGTACAATGATAAATAAATAGTATCTGGCAAAACCCCAGGCAACAGAATATTTGTAAGCAAAACTGTTTCCTACAGGACAGAATTATGGAGCGTTCTGCTCTAGGCAAGCGATTAGACCTTTCCTGTCTCTCCTCTGCATAAACATCATTGCTGAAGAATACACGCACAGATGATTAAATGTTAGACATGATTAATATGTGTAATGTTATAGGAAAAGAGACTTGGTGGCGTGGAAATCATTTGTTTCAATCAAGTCTAACATGAAAGGATTCTCAATAGTCATAACCCTTGAACAGAAAGCACTTCTTTGTTTAATTTCAGACTCAAATCTCTGTCACAGAGGTTATGTCATTGTTTATTTGTGTTCCAAATCATTTCTGCAAAGAAACTGGGGTTTCCCGCAGGCACCACATGCACCAGACTGCATGGTGGCACCTGCCGATTTAGAGGCCTGAGACCTAGCCATAGCCTGATGAGAAACAATTGCATTGTGACTTCACAGCCCTCCATGGAGGTGGGGCTATGCCAGAAAATGGGTGGAAGCATACATTAGTGTAGCAGGGAACAGTCCTGTGGGGATGCTGCCCCTTTAAGAAGGGGGCTGTGTGGGCCAGCCAGAGGGCTGAGTGCACACAGGGGTGTGGCAGAGCCAGCCCTAGAGCTGGGGATCAGCCTGTTGGGAGCACTGGCTAAGCAACCCCTGGGACAGAGTGGGCAGGTTAGTGGCCCTTTAAGACTGAGTAGAGGAAGCCTGGCCACACCCACTCTGCCTGTATAACAGGAGAGACAAGGGGGTTTAAGGCCTGGATGGGTGGACTTTGGGGGGTTGAGGTTGTGTTGTGCCTGAGTCTGCAGAGATGGAACTGGGCCTGCAGGGTGGAGGCAACTGAGCCGTCAGCCCCAGGTACAGGGGACATGGGTTGTGAACTAAGACCCTCAGGACTGTGTGGTGTGTCCTGAGAGGGTACCCCCTGCCTGGAAGGAGGGGGTTCAGCTGAGGCTCAAGGCTGAAACCACGTAGCAGGGGGTGAGCAATTCCCCAGTGTGTGACCCTAGTGCCGTTGTGTGGCCCTGGGGAGACCCCCTGCTACAATTAGTTCTGCCCCTTTTCTAGCATAACCTCATCTCCTGTGAAACATCACAACTCTGGGGGCCTGACCACCAGGCGTGGTGCACAGCTGAGGGTGTCAAGTGCAATGCTCCTCCTGTGCCCTCCTACATCCTGCTGTTCGTGGGGGCACAGGAGCAGGGCACTGGGCAGCATAGCTAATAACTAAACTTATCCCATGCCCAGGTCCAGCGCTGCCACTCTCCACTTCTTCAGGGGTCCCCAGCAGCAGCTGCTGCTTATTTTCAGTGAGGAGGGGGCCATAAGGGAGGAGCAGCACTGGAGCCCTGTAAGGAGTCCCATAAGGGACAAATAACTGTAGAATGTGCTTGGGCGGCTTGAGGAAACTGTCCAAGCGCATAGAATGGGACACTGTAGTTTCACGTTCTATCCATATGGGGGAGCGAGGGGGGGGGAAGGGCGTGGAGCTCAGTGAGCCGATAGGGCTCTATGATACAGCCCTACAGGCTCACTTTTTAGATGGTACCTGGGTGCCTGCTGTAGGCATGAGGGGGTGGCCAATAAATTTAACAAAATAAATAAATAAAAATGCACAATAGGGCAAGCAGTGTGGCTGAGGGCAGTGGTGGAGAGGCCTACCCAGGACTTCGTGGATGGGGTACGGCTGCAAGCAGCCACTATGGCAAACCAGCTGGTGGAAAAGTTCTAGACAGTTGAGGTGGAGAAAAAGAAGGTGGAGGCATACTCCCAGTACGTCTCTGCCAAGATGGCTGACCTGGAACTCTACTGCCAGTTGGTCTACAGCAGACAGGCGGCCATGGCAGGGGCCATGGACTTTGCCGTACAACACGGTTACCAAATGCCGGGGCACGGGGTGCCCGCCCCTAGGTCCCATGCACCCCTTTTGCCTTTCCCCCAAGTTCTGGGGGACAGGCTCAAAGACTAAGACTCTGTAGACCCCTTAAGTTTCCTTTCAATGTTTGTTTTTGGTTTTATAAATGTGGTGGTGTTGTGGTTGTTGTTTGAAAAGTTTTTATAAAAGTTCTATTGTTGTTGTTACC
>QEPC01005327.1:180102-206697 GCA_003113815.1 Sphenodon punctatus
CCCCCCCCCAAATGTTGTCACAATTGAATAAGAAACAAAAAAGGTATAGCCGGAAATATTTTTTCAGTTTTTTCCCTTTATTTCAAAAACAAAATGTGTTTGTTTCTATTTTCATTGTTATCATTTATTGTTTTTGTTATTGCAATAATAACAAAAACAACAATTTTCATTATCATTATTGTAATAACGAAAACGACATGCACGCCCCTAGTTTCTTGATGAGAATCATGGTTCTTGGCTCATTCTGGCAACCAAGAATGATCCAAGATCCAGCCGGGTCTTGGCTGCATTCCTGTCGAGAAACACAAGGAAAGAAACCAACAAAAAAAGAACGGTGCATGCGCAACTGGCTGCCAGGGGTTCCTTTGGAAAAGAGCCGCTGTTCTGCAAATGCACAGCAGCCATTTATGCATGCGCAGACCAGTTGCTTTTTTCTGAATGGTGATGATGCTGTCGGCACCATTTTAGAAAAGGGCTGCGCATGTGCGAAATGACCTGGTGGCTATTTGCACATACACAGTATTTTATGTTTACAAGCTATCTCACGAGTTTTAATACTCGGACCTAAATCTCAGTGAGATCTCAGTCCCCAGCACAAAATCTCACAAGGTATCTCGCAAAAACAAATAAGGACTTTCGTTGAGCCCTAGTCTCTGCTGCGATCTTGTAAGCTAAATTAATAATTCGTGCTAGGGCTGGAACAGTTATCCACGACAAATATCATACACAAAAAGTTTGCCCAATTTAAACTGATAAAGACTAGGACTGAAACTCAATCTCAATTTTCTCTCAATTCTCAACAAGAATCACAATTTTCAACTTGTTTTTAGCAAGAATCAGAAATTGAGAAAACCTTGGTCTCAACACTTTCTTGGCCGAGAATTTTTCTCCGTTTACCTTTTGCCATTTATCTTAATTTACTGAGTACTGTACAGCAATTTACCATGTATCGCTCACCATTTACGGCATTTGTTCCAGTAATGTGCATGTGCAAAATGGCTGCCCCTTTCTAAAATGGTGGTGATGCTGCAAACAACACATTAGAAGTGAGCTGCGCATGGACATAACAGCTGTGGTGGCCATTTTTGTGCATGCACATTATTGGGTAAGCAGTTCATGGTAATTCAGCATATGGTACATGGTAAACAGTACATTTTGACAAGATTCTCGCCAAAATCTTGAATTGTTACCAAGATCGTCCTGAGATCTCGGTAATGATTTTCTATTCTGGTGGTATTTTTGCAAGAAACAAATTATTCTTGTTTCAACCCTAACCAAATCTTCTTCAGATATCCTTTTCAGGTCAGACACTCAGGTATTTTTGATATTTGGTTATTTGTAGGGGTAAAATGAGATTTTGCCAAAACCAGACAACTCGTTCCTGATAGTGTCATATTCAATTCAAGAACCTCTTGGTTCTTGGTAATAATTTGATTGACATTTTTTTCTCGATTTACCAACTTTCTGCTTGCCAGGATCTCATTTACCACTTTGCCGTCCATTTCAAATCCCAAGAGATAATACTGACACAATAGCAATACCGCATTTCTTGCACTCCATTTTCCTTGAACTTCCTTGTCATTCATTGGCTGGTAAGCAAATTATTTTACTAATCTTCAATCCAATTACAGATTGGTCAAATCAATGGCAAAAAACATAGAACAACAATTCTGATTGGAGGCACTGGAGTGAAGGTTAAGGAGTATTAGGGGTGGACTATTAGCACAGTGATTGGCTCAGAAATGCAGAAACAACAAACCACAAAGTAAAATGGTACCCTCAGCAGTGTGATAAGCAGTAAATGAATGGTATGCAATATGTGGTAAGCGGTCAGTGTAAAGGAAATCAGGATGGTTCCTTGTAATATTGTGAAAATCAAGAAATCATATTAGTGTTGGGAAAGTGATCCCGGTTCCTGATACAGTGAAATTACATGCGAGCAGCAATTTCGTTGCTCGTTTAGCCCTAGTTATTTGATTACTTGATTTTCACTATTTATGCATTCAAGGTTGCCAGAATAAAGCAACTGAACAAATGTGACCAGCCGAAAAATGGATACAGAAATATCTGTTTCAACTGCTGGTATTTCTAGGCTATTCAGAGGGCTATCGGAAAATATGAACAATATCTGTGAATACAAAATCCACTATTGATTTCAACACTACCCCATGCTACTCAGATATCAAGGCGAGAGTTGCCTTAAGAAACACGTGTGTTAGAACAGGACAATTAGCTCTGCAGAGAAGAATGAGAGAGCTGGTAACAAAGAAGCCAGACCGTGTTTGTGGATTTAGCTACCGTGCTAGTATGCTACCAGCCTGTAGGGCTAGACATTGCTACATGTGGAGTGCAGTAGTATTTAGTTAGGAGATTAAACTGTGTACTAAATCCGTAAACCATCTAATTATTTGATCAAATCGCAAGCTCTCCCTAGCTTTGTGTTTATACAGGCTGGATTAAGGCTGTCTAGTAAAGGAAACTGTAGCAGGGGCAGGCTAGTTAAGGGAGCCTGGCCCTTTAAGGAGGGTTAGCACTGGCTTGGGAGGTGTAGGTGCTGAGGCAGCGTAGGATAGCACCCTAATATGCCTTAGCTGGGCTAGCCTCCAGGGCCAGGCAACCAAGTGGCTAGTGTGGGCCAAATGATCCTGGGTGTGGCTGAGCCAGCCCGGAGACTAACAAGTTAAGACTGCCACTGAGTCAGAGAGGGGAGGTGGTGTGGAAGAGGCAGGAATGAGGAAGGGCTCTGCCTCTAAGCTGACTACAGGAGGGACTGGGCCCAGCCAGTAGAGCCTGGGGAACAGCTCTACCTGAGGGTTACAGGGGGAAGCTAACTAGGATGGTAGAGACCAGGAAAGGCTCTGCTCTCTCTAGGGTAACTGGCTGGAGGAGAGTTGTGCCTGGCCAGTGGGGCCTGTATAGGAGGCCCAGATACAGAGGCTCATACATGGTCTGAGTGAAGTGGGACTGTGCTGACCAGAGGGGCTTGGGTTGGGAAGCCCTATGCCCAAAGGTATAAGGACTATGTAAACAGACAGAACGCTGGTGGAGGATTGTAATACTGAGAATAAAAAGACACTTCTATTTGGTGAAGATCCAACATGGTCTGGGTTCCCTGGGACTGGACCTTGCAAACATGTTCCCATTGGAACCCTTACCCAGTTACAGGAACTTTGGGCCTTTGGCACTGTGGAAGGACAGGTTAACTCCTTCATCTCCTGTTTTGCACCTTAGAATAAATACATAGGAATATTTTCTGAAAAGTCTTGGGTTCCACCAATGTGCAGAATTCAGCAAAAAACAAGGCAGAATGGAAGCTCCTTTGTGTTCGTATTTGCAGAGAAACTGAATACTTGGCTTCTACTTTTAGCCTCTTCTCAGGAAAACCTCCCACCTGCCCAATCCCTAAGTAAGCATTTTCCCATTTGGATTCATGTGTTTCATGCCTCGAGAGGACGTAAATCTAATGCAGTGATTTCCAAATGCACATTTTCCTGAACCTTCCCTCAGTGTCTAGTTCATTTCAATCAGACTTGCTGCAGATTTAATCCATATGAAAGAAATCAGTCTGTCTGCTAAGTGGAACTGGAAGCAAATCCATCAGTGACAAAGGGGCTGGAATAGCATACGCTAGTTCTGAATTTAGACAATTCCTTGGATTAAAGCAGCACCAGGCGGGGGTGTGGGGATTGGCTGGGCCCTCCCCTTAGAACAGTGCAAACTCCTTCTCCTCACTGCTAGGCACTGCTTTCTGCCTGCCTGGGAGGGGGTCTCATCCCTAGCCAGGCAGAAGGCAGTGCTCCACAGCTATTCCCCACCCGCCACTGAACACATAGCAGTGGGGAGGGAGATGGGCAGTGAGAGCAAAGGTGAGACAGTCCACGAAAAAGGGGACCCAGTACAAGGGTCTAGGTTGTCTGGGACATGTGCAGACAGGTGGGGCGTAGCTATAATAGCTGCAACAGGTGCAGCTGCACTGTGGGGGGCTCATGAGCCTGGGAGGCCCAGAGGCATACAGAATGCACATGCACACTGGAGTAGATTGCCCCAGTAGAGGGCCCATTCTGTCGTTGGCACCAGGGCCCATTTTCACCTAGCTACATCCCTGGAATGGAGACAGGTTAGGTTGCCAGGGGTGGGACTCCAGGGGGATTACCACGTATTGGATTTATCGATATCGAGTCTCCTGATATCGGATTTATTGGAATATTGGATTTTTAACATTGCCGATTTTCTCGGATTTTTAACTTTGCAACCATTGACTTCAATGGGCAATGTTAAAAATTGAATAAAACCGGCAATTTAAAAAATCCGATATTCCGATACCAACAATTATTGGTATTATCGGATTAATCTGATACTGCCCATTATCAGCATGATCTGATGAATCTGGTACCGATAATCCCACCCCTAGTTGGCACCTTGCCATTCATACAGACTGTCTATATATACCTAGATCTGACCCAGCTCTCATTCTCCCCCATTCCCCTTTGCCTCAGCCTTGCTTTACATTCACAAATAGATCTTTACGTATTCATGTCTTTGAAGTAAAAACTAATGCGAAAGAGAAGGATGACACATGTTCAGTTCAGCATTAAATGTGTGCTTCCGCCAAGGGGATGCAGTTTGTCATTTCCAGTCATCTTTGTTTCCAGGGGAAAGGATGCCAAACGTTAGTCCTAGCAGACACAACATGGTGAATAAAATCACACTGAAGTAAAAATGGATTAATGAGTTAGCTATCAAAGCAGAAGAAACTAAGTAAACATTTGAGAACATACTAGAAACCTGTTAACCAGATCTTGGTCATCTGGACACTTTATTCATCCAGAGACACTGCTTCAGTGAGTGAAGCATGTAGTGTGCTTCCAGGTCTCCCACTCCCACTAACTCCACTCCACCCCCTGCAGGCCCCTCAGCCCCCTTATCCCACAAACCCAGGACTCACTAATTCAGAATAGGAAAGCCCAGGGAATAGGGAGTTTGGACCAAACTCGGTCTGTTCGGACGTCCGAACCGAACTCTCGAACGACTGAACAGCTTGGGCGAGTTTGGATGAGTTCCGGGGCAGTAAAAATGTCTTTCCAGGGCCAAAAAAAAATTAGGTTTCGGTTTCGATTTCAGTTTTGCTATTTTTGAATGTTCGGCCAAACCGAACTCGGCTGAACCGAACAATCAAACCCGAAATCAGGTTTCGGACCAAACATCCGAACCGCGTTCTGTTTGCCCATCTCTACCAGGGACAGTAGGGTCTGAGGTGAGAGGAGACAGCAGAGTAAGAATCCCGTGCTGGGGCCTGGTTTCCTGTTATAGTCTCTCCCATCCATCCAAGGACCACATTCTCTCTTGGCTCACAGTGAGCCTGGGTTGGAAGAGACTGGAGCAGGGAGGTGAAGATTGCTTCTGTTTCTCTCCTCCTGACCTCCTTCCCCCATCCCTTACAACCACCTCAATGCGTGGGCGGAGTTGGCTGCAGGAGACGCATGGGGAAAGAGTGGAACAAGAGGCATACTCATTTGGACACTCATTCATGCAAATGCTTTTGATATCCCCAAAACATCCAGATGAGCAGGTCCTTATTATATCATCAAGCATTTGGTTGGAGTGTGGCTCTGAAAAAATTGACTTGTGTGTAGGGATGTGTGAACACGGTTCGGACGTTAGGAGTTCGGCCCGAACTCAGCCAGTTCGGATGGCCGAACCAGATGGCCGAACCGAACGTCAACCCCCCCCCTGAACAGTTCGGCCACGTTCGGATGAGTTCGGGCGTGTTTGGGAGGGAAAAACAGGGCTGGCAGGCCCAGGGAGGGAGGGGGCAGCTGAGCAGCAGACTTCCTGGTCCTAGAGGTGGAGAGAGGCTTGAACTAGCAGCCAGCCTGCCCAATCACCATCCCTCTTTTTCTCAGACCACTGGCTTCGCAGTCTGCGATTGGCATGGGCGTAGGCTGCACCGAGCCAATGGGGCTTGTGGCAAGGTGGGCACAGCAAGTAACAAAAGTCATTTGGAATATATTTTGGCAACCATGCTGGACCCTAGGGTCAAGGGCAGCGTGGCATGCCAGACAGCGCTCTCTGGGCATGGGAAGAGTGACCTGGTGGAGAAGGTCCGGCAGGCAGAGTGGGGTCTGGAGAGTGTGAAGCAGCAGCAGCAGGATGCCCCTGGGGATGGTGGAAGCAGCCATCCCTTTCAGCTGGTGGAGTCTATCCCTGCCCCCAGCCCTAGCAGTAGCAGCACCAGCAGCACCCTTATTACCAGCAGCACCAGCAGCTCGTCTGTGCAGGGCACTCTGGCGATCATGGGCTCGTGCATTGCAGGGCAGACAGCGTGACTGAGGGCAGTGGTGGAGGTGGTGCCTAGGCAGAGTTACGTGAAGGAGTAAGACAGAGCCTCAGCAGCAGTGGAGAGCTACCTGGAGGAGGAGCAGTGCAACAGCAGCGATCCCTTGACCAACTGGGCTGGCAAGACCGACGTGAGGCTGGCCCTGTCCAAAGTGGCCAAGAGTCTCTTGTCCTGCCCACCAACGAGTGTCCCCAGCGAGCGGGTGTTCTCCATGGCAGGGAACAATTGCTCGCTGCACCGCCTGAGACTGGGGGCCAAGTTGGTGGAGCAGTTGCTTTTTATTAAGGTGAACCTTCTGCTGCTGGGATTCCACGAGCTGCCCCTGGACATGGATTGATGGTGCAGTGGCACACACCATACCATGCCAGGGGCAGTCTTGGGATGGGGCTTCTCCTCAATCTGGGCTGCTGCACACACACACACACACACACACACACACACACACACACCTGCCCCCACGCACACGCCTCATTGGAACACACCTGGGGGTCCCTGTGGAGGCATAATTGCCCATCAGGATAGTAGGTGGACCTCTCACCCTCTCCGAGACTAGGTCCCTATCATCATATGGTGCCAGTAGTTCCCAGGAGCTTGAGCCACAGTCACGCACCCAACACCATTCACCACTCTGGAGGGGGAAGGGGCTATGAGGTGGGGGTGGTGCAGGGACTCGGGGAAGTGGTAGAGGCCAAGGCACAAGGAAGGATCAGGGGTGAAGGGGGGGTAACACACACACTGTAGGGAGGAAGGAGGATAAGCCCCAAGAGGGGGAGGGGCTCTCACGCACATTGGCCACACTCTCACTTGTACCGACAGGAAAGGGGGAACAAGGAAACACCACACAAAAACACCGTATAATCAGAAAGCAGATTCAAATAGCATCCAAAAAACCACACTTAGCTCTCACTTGGGGCCGGTCTCTTCCGCTCAATCACCAGCGCCGAGTGCTGCCCAAGGCCCCTCAATGGGCGAGGCTTCAAGGGGTACCAGCGGTGAAATACCCAAACCAAGCCGGGGGTCTTGGTGCACAACGCACATCGTCCCACATACTGGTGGACATTGACTGCCATTTAAGTCCACCAGAACGAGCAGTGGATTAGTTGGAGAGTGCGGCATGGCCCTGGATGTCCAGCTAGGGGGGCGTCATGGTGGGCCCATAAGATGTGGGGCTGGCAGGAAGGGGGAACTACTATTTTTCCAGTTCACTTCCAGATCCCCTCTACCTTCTGCACTGCAGGATCCGGGGCTTCCTGAAATTTTTGCTCGTTAGCTTCCTGAAGTTGTTGTAAGTTTGGGTACAAGGCAGCGAATACTTGAGGGTTTAACAGAGTCCCCTGTCGCTTGTTCTCATTGCCCGCCTCCTCGCCATAGCGTGAGAGGGCATCAGCTAGTATGTTTAGCCGCCCAGGTCGGTATTGGATATGGAATGAGAACCGCGCAAAAAACAGTGCCCAGCGGGCATGCCGGGCATTGTGAATTTGGGCCGTCTGGAGAAAAGTCAGGTTTTTGTGATCTGTGATCACTGTCACTGGGTATTTGGCCCCTTCCAGGTAGTGGCACACGTCTCAAAGACTGTTTTGATTGCGAGTAATTCCCTATGAAACATGGTGTAATTTCGCTCCGTGGAAGTAAGTTGTCGTGAATGATACGCACAGGGCAAAAGTTGAGAGGAGTTTGGAGTATCTTGGAGCAACACTGCCCCAAGAGCGGTGCTGGAGGCATCAGACTCTACATAAAATGGACGGTCAAAGTTCGGGTGATGTAGAAGAGGGGCTACTGTGAATGCATGTTTCAAAGTCTCAAACCTGTGCTGTTGTACCCTACCCCACTGGTAGGGTTGATTTTTTTTTTTTTCAACAGCTGCGTAAGGGGAATCATGATTGCAGCGTAATTGGTAGGGATGGGTGAACAGAATGCAGTTCGGATGTTCGGTCATTCGGTTCGAAAGTTTGGGTTCGATGGTTTGGTTCAGCTGAGTTCGGATTGGCCGAACTTGGCCGAACAGTCAAAAACAGCATATCGAAACCGAAACTTAAACAAAACTGAAACTTTATTTTTTTTGCCCTGAAAAGACGTTTTTCCTGCCCCAAAACTCATCCGAATGAACTGTTCGGTCATTCAAGAGTTCGGTTCGGACGTTCCGTTCAGACGTCCAAGCAGACCGAGTTCGGTCCGAACTCCGAACATCTGAACCATGTTCGCCCATCCCTAGTAATTGGGGATATATTGTCTGTAGTAGTTGGTACTACCAAGGAACCGCTGCAATGGTCTGACAGCTCTTGGGGTTGGCCATTGTTGTATGGCGTCTACCTTTTTCATATCCATCTTGATTCCTATAGGAGTGATCATGAACCCAAGGAAGTCAACGGAGGTCACATGGAAAACATACTTCTCTGCCTTACAGTAGAGCTTGTTTTCGCGGAGCCGTTGTAGCACTTGCCACACATGTTGCACATGTTGCTCCATCGAGGGGGAGTAAATGAGCAAATCATCTAAGTAGGCAATGACAAAAACATTCAAAAGGTCCCGTAAGATATCATTAATAAAATGCTGGAACATAGCCAGGGCGTTGGCAAGACCAAACGGCATGACGACATACTCATAGTGTCCTTATCGTGTATTAAACGCGGTCTTCTACTCGTCTCCGGAATGGACTCGGACTAGGTTGTATGCTCCGCATAAGTATAGCTTAGTGTAAATAGTGGCTCCTTGCAGGTGATTAAGGAGTTCGGGGATCAGAGGAAGGGGGTACCGATTCTTGATGGTGATGGCATTTAAGCTTCGATAATCTATGCAGGGGCGTAACCCCCCATCTTTTTTGGCAACAAAAAATCTAGGTGCTCCTGCTGGAGAGCTAGCGTGGCAAATAAAGCCGTCCCGGAGCACTTCATCCAGATATTGATGAAGAGTTTTCAATTCAGGGGTGGAAAGGGCGTAGATCCGCCCAAAGGGTGGTTCTTTGTCCAGGAGGAGGTCGATGGGGCAATGATAGGTCCTATGTGAGGGAAGTTCTTCTGTTTGAACCTTGCTAAACACTTCTGCCAGGTCAGTGTATTGGGGAGGAAGAGGGGGCAGGCATAATGTCAACCCAATCATTCCTGCTAGCCCTGGAGGACGCTCGGGGTGTTTCCCCAGACAGATCTGCTGGCAATAGGGGGAGTCAAAGTGAAGTTGCTTCATTTTCCAGTCTATTCTGGGATTGTGCTGTTCCAACCAGGGGAGTCCCAACACTACGAGGAACAGCGGGGTACCGACCATGTCAAAACACAGGGCTTCCCCGTGGTCCCCCGCTTGGCATGGCAAGTCCTGGGTCTGGGTTGTGATCGGTCCAGAGACCAAAGGGGAGCCGTCAATTGACTGGACCCACTTGGGGGTGTAAGGAGGCAAGGCCCCGCAAGCCACAGCAGCCAGCCTCCGACACCCCCCGTCGCAGGCCCCAGCGCGATAGCCCCGAGCCCCCCCAGGAAACCTCCGCAAGACACGCCCCTGCCAAACCAATGCAGCAGTGAACCGCCCAGACAACGCACCGCCGCTCCAGGGGGAGGAGCTAAGACGCAGACCACGTTGCCGCTGGCCACGCCCCCTCCCTTGCGCCGCTCTGCGCGGCTCCAGCAACGCCCTGGGGGACGGGGATAAAAGGCTGCTGCTGGAGCTAACACGTTGCTGGTGATCGGAGCCTGGTGTGCCCATGAGACTGGCCCCCTATTGTGCCTGGTGCTAGGAGCTTTGGAAGCCATTGCCTAATCGTGTGTGATTGAAGAGCGTGAGAGCAGCGTGCGTGTGCATGTGAGTGGGTGAGTGGGGTGCAAAGGATCATTGAGGTGAGTGCGTTACCCATCCGCGTTGGGGGGAGCACTGGTGCCTGTGTGTATCCCCCGAGTAAGAGACCTATCCCTCCGCTTCCCCCCCCTGGGTCCTCTGCACATCCCCCTCCTCAGGCTTCTCACTGTTCCAACCCCTACCCTTTTCCTCGTGTGCCTGGGAGCAGTGTGCAGCAACCAAGGCCTGTGATTGCCCCCGTGCCCGATGATGATACAGGCTGGGGACTCACCATCCTGGTAGCCCTATTCCAACCTGAGGGCTTGTTTTCCAACCAAAGCCTTGCTGCCTTCTACTGCTCGAGCGAGTGGGTGTGTGTGTCTCTGCCTGGCCCCTCAGCAAAGGCCCCCGACTGTCCTACCCCTTCCCCCCTTTTCCCCACAGAGGGTTGGCTTTGGTCAGGTTCGGATGTTATGTTGTCGCACCAGGGTGGTGTCCACAAAATTTCTGGATGCCCCTGAGTCTACCAAGGCCCATACCATGAGAAAGTGGTGGGGTCTGACCTTGATCATAAGGGGAAGGCGCAGGTGTGTATGGGACGCTGTCACGGTTGACGGGGCAAACACTACGGCTGGGGGGTCCCCAATCCATCCCGACCCTTGACGTTTCCCTGGTCTCTGCGTTGAGGAGGCAGGGAAGGACATTCATGAATAAAGTGGGAGGGCTCCTCACAATAATAGAACGAGCGAGAACATTGGCGTCTTTCTTTCTCGTCGGTGGATAGCGGCCCACAAGACGCCCCCAGCTGCATTGGTTCTGGGTCGAGGGTCTTCAAACCGGCAGGCGTTGGCATGGGGGTGGATAAGGTGCGAAGCGGGAAAGGCCGGTTCTCCTGTCGCCGTTCTCATGCCCGTTCCGCTAGGTGATCCTCAATCTGCAGCATTAAGGTGGCGAGTTCTTCCCAGGTATCTGGAAGAGTGGTCAGGGCAAGCTGATCCTTCAATTCGTCCTCCAAGCCCCGTCTGAACATGACCCTTAAGACGTCGTTCGGCCAGCGCGGCTCTAGGGCTAGCTGGAAGAACTGCATTATGTAGTCCGTCAGACCTCCCTTGGCCTGTTTGAGGGGGGAAATGACTGTTTCCGCATCCCTCACCCGATGAGGGTGGTCGAACAATACAGCAAATTCTTTCAAAAAGTCTGCATAATTGGTCAACAGGGGCCTGTCCCCTTGTAAGAGGGTAGTTGCCCATATCAATGCCGTACCCCACAGGTTCCCTATGATAAAGGCAACCTTCAAGGAATCCGTGGGATAAGTCTGGGGTTGCATGGAAAAGGCTAATTTATAAAGGGCCACGAATCCTTGAAAAACCTTATGATCCCCAGTAAACTTGTCTATACGAGGCCTCCTAGGCTACTGGGGCCCCGCCATCACTGAGGCCGCCACCGGTGCCACGGGGAGAGGTGGCAGCAGTGGAGCCACTGGGCCCTGGGTGACCGTGGCGGCCAGGGCCTGGTGCTCCGCCCCCAAGTCCCGCACTTCCATGACCAGGGATAGCATGGCTTGAATGAGCTCTGCTACCTCCTGTGTGAGCTCCGGGGGGGGGGGGGAGAGGAGGGCCAAGCAAGGGGAGCTAGGGAGGCTTGTGATTCTGTCAAGGGAGGGAATAAGGGGTTCTGAACCAGACAAGAAGGGTTTGCCTCCACACACACACGCCCCCACACACACGCCTCAGTGGAACACACCTGGGGGTCCCTGTGGAGTTATAATTGCCCGTCAGGATAGTAGGTGGACCTCTCAGAGAATAGGTCCCTATCATCATAGGGTGCCAGGAGTTCCCAGGAGCTTGAGGCTGCAGTCACGCATCCAACACCTTTCACCACTCTGGAGGGGGGAGGGGCTACGAGGTGGGGGTGGTGCAGGGACTCGGGAAAGTGGTAGGGGCCCAAGTCACAAGGAAGGATCAGGGACGAAGGGGTGGGGTAACACACACACTGTAGGGAGGAAGGAGGATAAGCCCCGGGAGGGGGAGGGGCTCTCACGCACGTCACCCACACCGCTCAGCCACACTCTCACTTGTACCGACGGGAAAGAGGGAACAAGGGAACTGGAAGAACGAAAACCCAGGTGACAGAGCAAGAACCCCACCCCCCCCAGAAAGAGAGAACTTCCCTCATATCCCAACCAAAAAACAAGTGGAGGGTGGTATAAACAATAATACTTTTATTATAATTAGAAATATCTCTGCCTAAGTGAGAGATCTATATAAGAATGAATATACACAAACACATATAAACCATAAACCATATAAACCATGAACAACACGAATGTGTGTAATTAAAAAACCATTATACAAAAATCCACGTAGGGAAGAAGGAAAAAAGACCCAGACGCGTTTCGGGGCCCTGCCCCTTTCTCAATGGGTCATACAATATATATATATATATATATATAAAAAGAAAGGATAAGTACCACTTATTATCGTGGCACACTCCACACTTCCAGATGGCTTCCTTATCCTATGCCAACACTAAGAGATGTAGCCCGACATCAACACAGGACTGAAAAGCAGTGGCAGCAGATGCTTAACTGGGAACTGCATCCAGGCTACAGTAAAAATTGATCTGGGGGATTTTTGTATAATGGTTTTTTAATTACGCACATTTGTGTTGTTCATGGTTTTTATGGTTTATATGTGTTTGTGTATATTCATCCTTATATCCTTCATCCTTATATAGATCTCTCACTTCGGCAGAGGTCATTTCTAATTATAATAAAGGAATTATAGTTTATACCACCCCCCGCTTGTTTTTTGGTTCAGAACAAGGGAACACCACACCAAACACAGTATAATCAGTAAGCAGATTCAAATAGCATCCAAAAAACCACACTTAGCTCGCACATAGGTTCGATCTCTTCCACTCAATCACCAGCGCCGAGTGCTCTTCGGCGCTGGTAATTGTATCAGATGCCTCGCCCCCTGCGCAAGCGTGCTGACGCACCGAACAGTGTCGAGGGGGAGGGGCCAGTTCCCCGCTGTCAGCGAACTCTCTTCCCTCCATCCGGCGGCTGTTGTCCTGGCGGCAGAGTTCTCTGTGTTGGGGGAGGAGGGTCTGATGCCACTGCCAATGGCGATAGCCCCCGTGGGGAGGCCCGGGGCCCGGGACCAGGCCCCTGACCGGGCCCCTGAGCCAACGACCGGCCCCACCGACAGGTGCTGGCACAGGGGGACATGACAGTGGCCGAGATCAAAGCCTGCCTCTGTCTTCCTTCTGCTCATGCCACACTGCCTGCCCGCCTGCCCACCCAGGTGGCCAAGATCAAAACCTGCCTCAGTCTGCCTTCTGCTCATACCACACTGCCTGTCTTCCCATGGCCAAGATCAAAGCCTGCCTCAGTCTGTCTTCTGCTCATGCCACCCTCCTGTCTGCCCACCTGCCTGCCCAGGTGGCCAAGATCCAAGCCTGCCTCAGCCAGCCTTCCCATGCTCATGCCATGCTGCTGTCTGCCCACCTGCCTGCCCAGGTGGCCAAGATCAAAACCTGCCTCAGTCTTCCTTCTGCTCATGCCACACTGCCTGTCTGCCCATGGCCAAGATCAAAGTCTGCCTCAGTCTGTCTTCCCATGCTCATGCCAAAGTGCCTGTCTGCCTACCCTGTGGGAAAAGGTGAAGCCCCGCCCCAGCCTGCCTACCTCTCATGCCAAGGTGCCTGTCTGCCTGCCCTGGCAACCCTGGGTGATGTGCCCCACTGGCCTGGTAATACCGCTGCTGCTGCCTGCTGCTCCATGGGTGCTCTGCCCTGGCAAATCCAAATGTGCCCACGCACTCCTACTGCTGTCATCTGCTGCTGTATGGGAGCTCTTCCTTGGCAAATTCTACTATCCTGGCTCCATGGGTGCTGCGCACAGGCAAATCTTGCTGCTGCCATCTCTGCCATTCCACGGGTGCTGTGCCCGGTCAATCCAATGTCTGCTGCTGTTGCTGCCAATGCTGTCTGTGCCACGGGTTCTGTCCCCCGACAACCCAATGTCTGCTTCTGCTGCCTCTGCTGTGCCATGGGTACTGTGCCCCGGCAATTCAATGTCTGCTGCTGGGTGGCCATATGATTCACCATCGGACAAGGATTGACCAATTGGCAGAATAGCTTGTTCAGATCCAGAGAGTAGGATGCAAGCCTGCAACGCCCGGTCAAGCAGGGGTGCCAACCACTGAGCCCTGACCAGGCCTCTGCCGCAGCTCCACCGATGCCAGCTTGCAATGCCCTGCCCCCTATGGGTGCCAGCCACCAAGCCTCAAGCCTTCCCGGCCTCTGCTGCTGCTGTTGCCACTAGGTCTCAGACAGACAGCCCTGGCACCACGGACACCCCCAGGGACCAAGTGCTGAGCCTGCCTGCCTGGGCAACCCGGGGTGCCAAGCTTTCCTGGTCTCTGCTGCTGCTGCTGCTGCTGCTTCTGGGTTTCCAACAGCCTGCCATGCTTCCCCGGGCACCCCTGGGGGTTCCTGGAGCACCCCAAGTCACCTGGCAGGACCGAATTTTCCAAACATTCGGGAGGTCCGAACTCTGCTGGACCGAACCCATGAACCTGAACTAAGTTTTTAGTCCCAACGGCCGAACATCCAAGCTCTGTCCTGTTTGCACGTCCCTATTCCAAAGCTGCGGGGCATCTACTGAGAATGGCTGTCTGCAGGTCTGAGTTGTATGAAACTGGGCCAAAGGTGGAACCTGCAAGAAGGCACTTTTGGCAGATCTTAAGGGCTGTGAAGAGAGTTAAGGAGAAAGGCGGTCCTTCAGATATGTAGGGCCCAAGCCATTTAGGGCTTTAAAGTTTAAAACCAGCACCTTGAATTGAGCCCGGAATGCTATCGGCAGTCAGTGCAGACGCCTAAGCCCTGGTGTAATGTGCTCCTGGTGACCCACCCCATCAATCTACCACATTCTGCACCAGCTGCAGCCCCCAAACAGTCTTCAAGAGCCGCCCCATGTAGAGCAGATTGCAGTAGTCCAACCTTTAGGTATCTAAGGCATGTATGGTGATGGCCAAATCCATGTTGGAAAGAAAGGGATGCAGCCTTCTCATCAGATGAAGTTGGTGAAAAGCATTCCTGGCCACAGCTGCAACCTGCCCTTCGAGGTGCAGCCAAGGATGCAGGAGCACTCCAAGACTATGCACCTGAGTAGCGACTGGGGAGACTGGACTCCATCAATAATGAGAATCCCAATCCCCACTCCCCAGGCCACAGGGCTGGACAACCATCATCACATTAGTCTTGTCTGGATTCACCTTCAAACAACTCACCCGCATCTAGTTCCTAATAGCAGACAGGCACTGGGCAAGCACCAAGACTGCAGGGCCTGGGTCAGATGAAAAGGATAAGTAGATATGAGTGTGTCGTCCGTATATTTGAAGACAATGCACCCCAAATCTACACAAAATCTCCCAGGGGATTTAGATTCACATTGAACAGGAGGGAAGACAGACTGGAACCCTGTGGGATTCCTCAAGAAAGGGGCAGGGGGAAGAAAAACACTCACCCATCACCATCTGCTGAAACTCTCCAACAGGAATGAATGGAGACACCCAAGAGCCATCCCGTGAACCCCTACCAGGTCCCACAGCCATGTCAACAATACCTCATGGTCAACTGTATCAAAGGCCACTGAAAGATCCAAATGGGTCAACAGGGTTCAATATCCTCTGTCATTCTCTTGGTGCAGATTGTTGACAAACACCACAACTGCCATCTCAGTGCTATACCCAGGATGAAAGCCAGACTGACATAGGTTTAGAAATCCAATTGCATTTAGATGTCTTTTCAGTTGCCTGGCAACTATCCATTCAATAACCTTCCCTAAAATGGGAAGGTTAGAGACTGGGTGATAACTGCCCAAGGAGTCAGCATCAAGTGATGATTTTTTTAAGCAGGGGCCAAACAACCGCCATCTTGAGGGCATCTGGAACCCTGCCCTCCCAAAGGGAGGCACTGACAGTCTCTGACAGCAAAGGCCCCAGTTTCTCATGACTTGCTTTTACCAACCAGGATGGGCAAGGATCTAAATTTACAACTGGTTGCCCGCATTGCCCCACGGACATCTCCTGCCTCAGCGGGTAACACCAACTGAAACTGATTCAAATAAACAGGACAAGACTGAGTCTCCATGGCTGGAAACTCTGACTCTGCCAAAGAATTAGCAGCCCCCAAGTCGAGGTGAATATGAGCAATGTTTATCTGCAAAGTTCATCACAGACTTAACCACAGGATGGAGACAGCTGACATTCACCAGGCAGTTCATCTCCCAGAATAGCTCTGCTAGATGGGACTTTTCAGACACTATGGTAGCAGAGAGGAGAGCAGTCCTTGCTGCCACCATAGGACTTCTTAATAGATCACCGTAGTCCTTTTTAATTGACCTATGGCACAATTGGTCGGCTTCAGTGTGAGTCAAATGCCACCTGTGCTCCCACCACCTCACCTCCCACTTCATCTGCTGCAGGTCCCCCATAAACTAGGAAGACCCATGCTGAAGCGGACACTTGGGTGCTACCATGTCAATGACCTTGGTCAACATGATATTCCATAGCTTGACCAGGCCATCCACAGAGCAGCTGTCAACATCAGTGGGTATATCCCCTGGAGAGTTCTGGAATCCAGTTAGCTCTGGGATGGGCCATCCTAACTGGTCCACCCTGTACTGATGTCCAGGGTCACCTCTGGAGCCCTTCATAAAAATTGAATTTACATTTGCTAACCTCCAATCCTCTGGCACAGAGGAGGATTTTAGTGGTAAGTTACTTTAACAGGGTGGTGGTCTCCAGGTGTAAGTGGATGCAGGATTAGGGCCCCACAAGCTGCTTGTCTCATGGAATTAGCTGTTTAAGTCCTTTATTTCACAACACAGTCTTCTTACAGGCTTCCCTTAAGCCCAGGGCTCCCGATAAGCTTAAGGGGAGCCTTGTAAGAGTGTTGCCTGGCTTGGGAACCTGAGACTTTGGCCGTTTTTAGATGAGGCACTGAAAAGCACCTCCTGAGCCATGCATTGAGAGAAGCTGTACCACGCTGTGCTGCCGGAAGTGACGTTCTCCCTGTTGCCAGCAACGACGGTGTCCAGAGACATGGTGCTTTGCAGAGGCGCATTCTAGAGACCTGAAAATTGAGGTCTTTAGAATGTGCCTCTGCACAGCGCCACGTCTCCGGCCGCCGCCGTTGCCAACAACGGGGAGAACGTCACTTCCGGCAGCGTGGTGCGGCTTCTCTCTTAACGCGCGGCTCAGGAGGCACTTTTGAGTGCCTCGTCTAAAAGCGGTCTGAGGCTATGTGAGTTAAGAGACACTGTATGGGACACTATGGGCTTAGCCGAGCAGCCCTGGCCCATGGTGGTGGAGTCAGCTAAATTGTGGTGTGGCCATGTAGAAGGATGGGGCCAGCTCCAGCAGTGGTGACGGCAGTACCAATAGTGCCTACAACTACATACAGGCACTCTGGTGGTGCTCGTGTGTGAGGCTCTTGCAGTGGCCGCTTCCAGAAGCACTGCATTGTTCACCTTAGGCAGGACCCCAGGATTTCCCTGAAAAATTGAGCAGTCCCACTTCAGGTAGGAATGTTAGATGGTATGTATCCTCCACCAGAACACAACCACCAAAAAATGAGGATGTTGGAATTCCACTGTGTTTCTTTAAAAAAATAATTCCCTCCTTCTCTTCTCTGAATAAGCCTTGCGGGTCCATGAAAAATACATTACATGGACCTACTTTTGTGTTGGCTGAATAATACCACTGACTTCAGCTTATTAACTCCTGATTCACACTGGCCTGGGAAGAGAACCAAACTTCATGCAACTCATTGCATCAGTGGTTGGGAAATAATCCAGCTTGTTTGTTGGAGGGGTTTGGGCTTTAAGAGTATAATATAGCACAGACCATCTCTCTCAACTCTCATTGCACATTTTGGAGTGGACAGAGGAGACAGCCTTTTGCTAAACCTCATCAGAGTTAATGCCTAAAATATTTGCTTGGCTTGTTTTGAAATCTCAGAGGAGACTCTTCTGTTTTCTGAATTCCCCACTGCCTGGAAAGGATCATAAAAATGTCCCTGAGCTAGTGAACTCTGACCTGTTTTCTATTATAATAAAAACAACAACATTAAACAATTCGTTGCCATCCGGGCTGCTTCTAAAATGGCGTGTTCTTCAGAGTCCTGTGTGCCTCAGAAGAGGAACCATGCTGCTTGTGTTCCTGAAGAAGAATTCATCTGAGTCAGAAGACTCCTTTAAACTTGCCTTTTCAATGCTTCTGTAGAATTGACTTTTCTCCTTTTCATTTCCCATGAGAGAGAGTCTCCTCAAACTGCCGTCCAACCCCTTAATTCTCCTTTGAAAAGAATTCGCAAGGTGGGTTCTGACCATCTCTGTGGAGAAAAGAAGAAAATGACACTGCAATTCTGAGTTTTAACCTCTTCCTAAGTCTCACCTCTAATTCTTGAGTTGCGAAGGGACCTGTGCTAAATATAAACCTTCCCAAGCAGCCTAAGAAGAAACTCAGTCAGGGAGCTTCTGCTTAGAGAAAGCTGTGAACTGATACTCTGATGACATATTTCAAAGTGCTGTGTTTCAGTTAAACTGGCACTGCTAAGCCCCAAACTGTGTGGACTTGGGGGGGGGGAGGGGGGGAGGACTCCTGGATGACTCAGAGACAGGTGGCTTGAGATAACGTTTGGCCTTCCAGCATCGGTAATGTGGGGGAATACATCAGCCCTCTTAATTTCTTTCATTTGGAATGTGTGACAGAATCTGCATCCTCAAGTGAAGCAACTGTCTTGTGTCTTCCTCCTCCAGAGCTGCAGTTCATCAGAATGTGCATTGATCTTGGATTAAGTTGATCAATAGTCAGTCCCTTTTGAAATCTATTGTGCTCTGTCTCTCTCTCTTTCTCCTGACCCATCTATAGAGGCAAGTAGACAACCACCTTGCTAACAGGTAATGTTTGTTTATACTCCTTTTTATTGCTGCTGTAAAAGCATATATCATTTTGAAAGGAAATCTCTGTTGGTTTCATTAAAAGCACAGAGATTTCTCATTTTAAACAGCAGGGTGACACATTTGAGCCTTTTGGGGTGTTTTATTAGCACTTATAAATGTAATGGTCTGGTTACTGATAAGTGCCAAAGGGAAAGCCATTGACACAGAAATCTGGACTCAACATTAACATGAAAAAGGAATTAAGTTATTACATCGCAGGAATTAGTAATGAGGCCTTTCACAAGCTCGGAGGCACAGTAAAATTGTAGATGGTTGAGAAATATGCCTGGAAGTTCCTAGCATTAAGCGGAGAGACTTCTGGATTTCCCCCCTCCACCCTTAAGGAGTCTTGATTGCTGTGTCAGAGAAACCTCTGCCTTTTCCCACAGGATAAGGTGCCCCTGAGAAGCCACAACAATCTCCATTATTGTCTTTCTTTTCTGCTATAATAAACATATTTATTTACACTAGTCCTTACAATGAGATCCCATGCGTTTGTTTAAGAGCAACTACAGCTCATTTGTTTACAACAAGCACTCGGGAAAGCCAGCAGAATTGAGACATGGGACCTGAGAAACCAGCAGCTGACAAAGCAGTAAATCCTTCATGTAGTCCTTGGTAGACAAAATATTAAGGTTTGGAAAGATAAAGTGGTTTGAAAAATGTCTTTCAATGGACCAGCTGTTGTTGGTGGAAATAAGCAAGCTTTCAGGATACACAGGACCCTTCCTCAGGCATGTAGTGTAGTCAGGAGAAATATATAAACTGAGCAAATGTAGGGCAGATATATATATGAGGGGGGATGGAATAGGTGGGAGTGGAGAGGACAAGGTACCAGGTTGGGGGAAGGTGGGAGAGAGAGAAATGTGCCAGATGTTTAAAAACAGCTGTAAAATTAATTATTGGTGTAGGAAACCAAGAAAGAATAGGTAGTGGTTAAACACAGAGAGGGCAAACATCTGGGTTGGGGATATATAGTGGGGAACAGCTTATCAGGTGAAGGGAATATGTATATCAAAGGAACTGAGGGTGAAAACAGACATGACGCTAACCACCCTTGGTGGTCATTTATGCATATTGCAGGGCTGCATAGGGCACCAGTACAGCCCTGCAACATGCATAAATAACCACCAAGGGTGGTTAAAGGGTGGTTAGCGTCATGTCTGTTTTCACCCTGGGTTCACAGTAACACAAAGGCTGTGTATTTTGACAGTCTGTTACAGAGGCCGTTTTTACACGGACATCCCCAACCCCGCTGGGTGTGTGGTGGGGGCGGACATCCGTGTACACGTCATGGTGCTGGGTGGGGGGGATGGGTGTGCATCTGTGGGAACGCCACAGGCGATGGGTGGGGCTGCGTGTGCTCTCCCGCACAATACCCACCTCCACCCATCACCCACCCACGGACCCATTCGGCAAAACGGAGGAGGCTCCATGGGTGGAGGTGGGTGTGCACCCATGGGAAAGGCCGCACACCGGCCTCCACTTGCCGCCAGTGCACACCCATCCCCCCACCCACACTGTCTCTTTAAAAGGGGCCAGAGAGGGAGACAAAGTAGTTAGAATGATATCTAGGAACTTGGTACAGAGGATACCAACAATTTTAAATGCAGTAGACTGTGAGATATAATAGATATTTGTAGTGGCTGGAGATATATAGGCTCTTATTAAGTCCATTATTTTTGGTGTCAACATTGACACCAAACACAATGGTCTTAACAAAGACCTAAATTTCTCCAGCCACTACAAAAATCTGTTAAAGTTATGAATTTTAGTTCCCAGGTCCATTTTCTGAGGGTGTTGTGTAAGTTTCCTTTGAGGATGGGGACTGAGAGATCTGATATGGAGTTTTGGAAAAGCAGAGAGACCTGTTGTGTACACTCTAGCTGACTAGGTTTAACTCTTGGTGCATTCCAGTGTTCTAGACTATCAGCAAAAGAAGCACTTACAGGAGGTATAGACATGGTCTCCCCAGGCTTACACAAATGCACAGTATTGGCCAGGGCAGGCAGATAACCTGACTCTCCATTAATGCCTTTGAAAGAAATCAGAGAGGGGATATTTATCTTCAGCATGGTTTTACAATTACACAGCATCTTATTGGACGCTAGCAGAGCAGAGAATGTTAATCTTTTCCCGTTTTTTAATGGACCCTTTGTAGAAAGGTTGAAACTGAATCCTATGTGAAGAATGGATTATCAGGATATATGCTAATAGGGAAGGTCTTATGCTGTTGGATTGAGAGGAGAGGTTCTCTAATGCTTTGGGAGCTTGCTTATCCTGTAATACATGAACATTTCCAAATATTAATTACTGTCTAAAGGGATTCTTTACCTAATCCTTTTAAAGGATTTTTTTTTTCGAGGCAAGAAGATTAATTTTGATCCAAATTTCTCTGTGAAAGGGGAGATCAGTTTATGAAAGCACTTAGGGAATCTAGGATTATGATGCAAGTCCTGCCTGCTTTTCTGGACCAACACTTCTCTTGATAGAAGATGTAGCTGAGGAGGAATCCCCTTCAGCTGGGAGTAGGTTCTTTACCCTCACTTAAGCTATCTGTTCTTGAGATGGATCCATTGCAATCCATTAAAATGAATGTGAGTGGCCCACCCAGTTCTTCATACAAATGTGTAAGATCTTTTGTGAGTAAACATCATGTTCACTCTGAACTGAAGTTATAATTCCCTGAATATTTAGGTATGACTATTCCACTGGTGGCAATAGGCACTACTTGACTTGTTTGCTGAGACTGCCAGGAAGGTTGGGAGGCATCAACTGGACACAGAGTCTAAACAACATTTTCATGCCTTCCTGGTGAGTTTTATCATTTGTACCATAGTAGTGACTCGATGCTCCAAACAAGATTTAGGACTGAATGTGACAAGTGATGGCCTTGGAGCAGAAAGTTAACCATCGTAGCAAGCTACAAACACTATGTCTTCTCAAGGTTATGCAGAGACACTCAGTTTTGTTGTTGTTCTTATTAACCCTCTGGTGGTTGGCTCTTCTGCCTGCACCCTACCACCATGGGAATAACCTTCTCACTCTCCAAATCCGCCTTCTACACCCAGGTTGGGTCTGGGGTTCTGGCCTCCTCCTCCCCTATAACTGGCCCACTCCACAGGTATACTTTAATACCTTTTAATATCTAGGGCCTCCCATCTCACATTACAACTCACCTCAGGTCTTGCCACCTCTTTCTTTCCCATCTTGCTTTCCCCCTACTGGGTTTTCAGGATGCTGGTCCACCTGAGCTGTCTGGCTATCCCTCCCAGGACCCTTTCCTTAATACATCATTAATCCCTTGTGAGTCTCGCCCCACCAGGCATATCATTGTCACAGACTCAACTTCCCAGGGGTTATAATCTCTAATATAATTTGTCCTTAGTCCCTTCAGCTTTTCCAGGTGCCAGCCTGAACATTGCACTGAGTTCTCCTCTCCAGGGTGACCCATCTGGCTAACCGTCAACTCAGCCAAGTGGTTGTTTATTTATTTTATTTAAATAAATGTATAGATTTTTATCCCGCCCTTCCCTCAAAAAGGCTCAGGGTGACTGGTTAGTCTGAGCTGGGTCCAAAGGGCTAATCTTAACACCTGAATTTGCTCTTGTTGTTCTTGAACCAGTTCTACATACACCACTATGCATACCTCTTGGGCTTCATGCTGTTTTCCCAAGGCTTACAAGTCCCAGCTACCTACCTCAGTCTGCATCTCCCCAGTCTGCACTTCCACACTGTGTGGTCCCAGAAAACCCCTTCCCCTGGGGTCTGTCTGGGTCCCCCTTGTTCTTCTACTGGTGATGCCATTCTCAGTGGCCATACTGGTCTCATCAGGTGACAGTCTCGTGGCCCCTATATGGCTTCTGCCCTGGGGTCCCTCAGCTCTGCGGGACTCCTGACACATAGCGGGGTCAGCCAGGGTGCCTGCATTCTCCACCATATTCTGTAGCAGGGCTGATCCCCTGGGCCCTGAAAGCTCCATTCCATTAGGACTACTATCCTGTCTCCTCACCTCACTTCTTTGTCTCATTTCAGTCTCTGTTCGGTCATTCCTACCATAGGGCTCCATTATCTGGTTGCTGGTATTATCTGGTCACCTCCAGCTGCCCTTAGCTCACGCCGCTTCTTTGCTGAGCCTCCCCCTTGTCCTTGGTCTCCTTTGTTGGTGGGGAATAAAGCCAGCCCTCCTCTGCAATGGCTCAGCTCCAGCCCTGCCAGACAAGCCTCTTTCTTGTCCTCAGAAGTATCTCTGCCAGCCTACTTCCTTCTCCCGCTGGCCCCTCTCACTGGCTAACGTGGCTCTTCTCCGGTTTCACTGTCTCAGCTGCCACCTGGAAAAGCCAGCTCCATCCTGCAATTCCACAGTCCTCACCCTTGCTGTGTCCTGGTTAATATCTGGGCCATGACCTCAGATGACCTTAGTGGCCCCCTCTTGCCTCACTTTCACTTGTCCTTACCATTGGAGTAGGGAACTCCTTAGCCACCCTGATACAGTCTTATACCCAGGCTCCTCCAAACCACTCAGTGTTGGGTAGTGTCTTTCTCAAAGTATCATATAACAGTATCTTTTAGCCTTTTTTGGGGCGGGAGAGGTGGTTTCTGGGCAGAAAAGAGGCACTTTTTGTAGTCCGTATCTAGATGTTATCTTTTAAGCAATTACTTCCATGTGGTAACTCTTAGATTTTTAATAAGATACTAGGAAAAAGATAGTTTTGAGTCCAAGAATTCTCCTTGTTTGGAGAACAATGGGCTAGGACAGTGAACTTCAACTGGACAGTGATCTTCAGACTTTTTTTCCCTTTGGAGACCAGTAACCCAGGTATGTAAGGTCTAAGATTAGGACTAAAATGAGATTTTGCACAAATGGGAATTAATTCCCACTGAAATCACTGTTCCTGATACTGTCTCAGTCAGATCGAGAAACTATCAGTACTCATCAATGTCTCAACTGACATTTCATTTTCCAATTTAGCAATAATGGGCTTACCGGAATCCCTTTTACTGCTTTGCCATCAATTTCAAATCCTGAGAGGTAATACTGACAAAATGCAATACTACTTCCCATCTACCCTGTATCTCATTGTCATTCATTAGCTGGTACACAAATTCCTTTACAAATCTCCAATCCAGTTGCAGATTGGTCAAGGCAAAGAGAACAATAACAATTCTGATTGGTTGCAAGATAAAATTACAGTCTGTCTCCAATTCAATCACATCACATAGCACTCTCCCTCCACTCACGAAGTCTACCCACAAAAGAAAGGAATGGAGGCACTGTTTTAAAAGCTGAGTTTGGGCAGACAGGGTGGGGAGATTAAGGGGTGGACTATTCACAGAGTGATTGGCTCTGAAATGTAGGAAAGTACTAACAGACAGAAACCAAAAAGTAAAATGGTACTCTCATATTTGTAGCTGAGAATGTTTGTTTTATGAAGTTGGTGTATCTTTGGTGTTGTGTTCCATTTTCTTTTAATTATTCAGTCCAGAGGCAGAACTTGCAGTGACACTACTTTATTGTCTGTATTTTCTTAGGTCTATTTAGGACTTAGTTGTATTTTGCAAGCTCCTGCAGACTCCCAGGGAGTCTTGGATTTCCCACGTAAACTGTTAGGTGGGAAATCAACCTAACTGGATTTCAGCTGTTTTGGGAGCATCACTGGTTTGGGAGAGGGAAGAATGGGACAAGAGGCTGGCTTGTATGGGGGTAGCTGGCTTGGGCCACAGTTTTTGAAATCCAGTTCAAGACTTTGGATACCACATTTTCCAGGAAATTTTGGGTTCACTTGGAACCGAATTACACAGCCCTAGTATTTACTCTACTGAACTGTATGTCTGGGGGGGGAAGGGGGTTGGAATTCTCCAGGAGTACTTGGAGGCTTCCTCCTCTGAGCAGTGTGCATCTGTGGGAAATTGTGAGATAATTTTTATTTTTTTAAAAAATGGTATTTAGAGTAAACCCCCCATCCCATCCCAAACCTTCCCCCATCTTTATAGAACTAAAAACCTCCAGGCCCAGATAATTTCAGCCTTCATATGGGACTCACCCTATTATACTGTCTATAAATAAAGAACTTGAGCTGGAAATTCCCCAAGAATGTGGCTGTTTAGCCAGGATCCTGCAGAGATTTACCCCAGGTACCCTTGATCCTGTTACAGTAACCTCCTGTCCCAGGTTTATAGCAATCCAGCCAGTCTGTGGAAAAGCAAGTGCTGCTATCTTCCAGGATTTTATTCTCAGGCTGCTTGCCCACATTGCACAATCTGATGTTCATTTCTATCTAACGTGAGATGGTGTAACTTGGGTATGCGCATTTTTGCATCAGGCAGTGAAATATCTGTGAGTTTCATCACGGATGACAGCGCTAGGAAATCCAGCCCTGTCACTAATGTGAGTTGCATTTAGCATTAAATTTGCATGGGTGCATGCAAACTTAACGTTAATTTAACTCATCACTGTGAAATTTGATCTGGCCGTGTCCCCTTTGCCGACCTGCTAGTGTTGGGTGGGGGGAAAAGGAGGGAGGATTCAAGCCTCTAGCAGCACTTGGCAAAGGGGCTTTGGCTTGGCACCGTTTCCCTAGAGATTCCTCCTGAGGTGGGGTTGGGGACCCGTACTCCTGTCTTCTCACCAGGGAGCCCCCTAGGGAAGCGGTGCCCAGGCAAACCACTTTTGCTGAGTGCTGCTAGAGGCATGGATTCTCCCTTCCTTCTCTCCCTTCCTGACACTAGAAACACTCAACAAAGGGGCTTTGGCTGGGTGCTGCTTCCCTACAATGTTCGCTGGAAGTGGGACTGGGGCACAGGTCCTCCGCCTCCCCCAACCATGGAACCCCCTAGTGTCCCCAACCCTCCTCCCCCCACTAGGAGTTCCCTGGGGGTGTGGGTAATGTGAGCATGGATACACTATTTTTTATATTTCCAAATTATAAACATTATATTTTTTATAATTCCAAATTATAATTTTTTAAATAATTCCACTATTTCCCAATTCCAACTGCTCCTCCCTCCCCCTCTCGGTCAGGGTTTCCCAAGGCTCTGTCCTGGGCCCTCTCCTCTTCTCTATCTACCCCCTGTCCCTTGGCAAACTCGTTGCCTCCCACGGCTTCCAATATCGCCTCTATGCTGACGACACTCAACTCTATCTCTCCACCCTCTCGCTCTCCCCTTCTGTCCAAGCTCGCCTCATCAACTGTCTCTCTGATATCTCCGCCTGGATGTCCCAACATCAGCTCAAGCTTAACATGGCTAAGACTGAACTCCTTATCTTTCCTCCCTACTCTTCCTCTCCCTCTTCCCTGTCCATCCTTATTGATGGGGTCACCATCCATCCCGTTCCCAAGCCTGTAGCTTGGGCTTCGTCTTTGACACTCACCTTTCCTTTAAACCTTACATTGAGTCTGTTGCCAAGTCCTGTCGCTTTGCTCTCCACAACATTGCTCGGATTCACCCCTTTCTCTCTGTCTCCTCAGCCAAAACCCTTGTTCAC
>QEPC01005331.1:0-12174 GCA_003113815.1 Sphenodon punctatus
TATCTTGAGTACTCTGTATGGAAAGACAGTAAAGCTTTGGGTTATATAAATTAATACCTCACCCATAGAAAACAGGTTTTATGGAAGAAATAAATACAAAACATATATGGAACAGTCCAAATTTAATTTAAATAATGTGGATTTATTATTTTACCTGTAACTGTATCTTCAATTTGGATTTAAGAAGTCAAATTAGATTTACTTAAAATTTCCTGTTTAAATATGCATTGAATCCCAACTACTAAGTAATAGGCATTAGTAGAGGAAATACAGTAACTTTTAAACTTCAGTGCTTCTGTTCAACTGGTATTGCAATATTCTTGTTTGTCACATACACACACACAGGAAAGGAGGCTACATACAATGAATTTGGTTTAAAACTGGGTCAAAACTGGCCACAACACTATATTAACCATATAAAATTGGCAGTGCAGGTGAAGACATGGAAGGGGTAAACAATTCAAACTGGAACAAAAACCCATACCCCTTTCCATTCAACCTGTTCAGTGCCTCAGATCACTGATCCCAAATAGATTCCCCAATCCATTCCTATTCCAGTCACTCAGACCAACTATGGTGGGATCTTGAGGAAAGGGTAACAGTTCCTGTTCCAACTTGGCACAGAATGTATCCTGCTTAGTGCTTAGTGAGACAGCTCCCACCCTGCAAGGTTGGGTGAGGCTGTGGGTTGCTTATCCTCTGATCTGCTCCCTCTGCCCTTCTTAAAGTGGTGTCTCAACATTCATAAGCCATTCCGTTCAAGCTCCTGTTCCATTTTGTGTGAGCTCACTTTTTCACATTGGCACTGGACTGCCAAGTTGCAACAAGGATAATGAAGAACAGCACAACTTGAGCTCACCTGCAACTGCATAACCTGATCATCGGAGGGGAGTGATGACTGTACAAGGAAGGAGAAAAAACCCTTTGGGCTATGTCCAATTTTCCCAGTCCTAAGGAAAATTCCTTCCTGGCCCCAATTAAGGCAACAAGCAGAGCCTATAGTGTCAGTCCAAGTGGGCATTTGGGTGGGTCTTTCCTGTTCTGAAGCAGGATCCAATGCCTGGGAGCCTTCCTCCCCACAGAGCCTCTAAGTCCCCTATGTGGGCCTTGCCTTCTCACCTTCCTGTCATGATCCTCCGGGTGGAGTGACAGTTCCATTTCAAATAGATTCCTCCCTTCCCATCCCCTCTACCCCAGGAAACCTTTCCTTCCTGCCAGGACACAACAGGAAAAAGTGGGGTCTCTGCCAGCACCCTCTGAAACCTGCCTTTCTTTAATGTGCGGTGTGGACAATCGCTCTCACCTGCCCATATCGTGGGGTGTGTGGAGGGGGAAGATAAAATCATTGTAAAGAAACATTTTGATATTTTACTTTATTATATTTTATAGGTTAAAATATCCTGAAAAAAGTGGCTGTGTCAATTAAAGGAGACTTTAAGGGCAGACAATCCCTTTAGCACAAGTAATCCTTGTGCAAACGATAGTCCAGGAATAGTAATATCAGAGGTTCTCAAACTGTGGGTTGACCTCAAGTGGGATGGTTCCATCTGCCATTTTTTTTGGGGGGGGGACTCTTCTGATCAATACTTGATATGTTTTACATCTTTGTTGCTGTCTCAGGATTATATTGAAGTGAAAGTGGAGTCACACAGCCAAAGGGTTTAGAACCCACTCACTAAATTAAACCAGAAGGAACAATGTTTTGGAAGTCCTGGTATGGCCAATTTTGGCGCATCCTTTAGTGAATTAGTATTTTGGGTTACTCAGTGTATTGATTGCCATCTAATGGTAGCTGTTAACAGAATAACTTCAATAGGTGGCATTTTGGAGAAGCTAATTTCATGCTTTAATATTCTATATATGAAGAAATCACCCACATACTTTTTTTCTCAAGAAACACCCCCCCAAGAAATACAAAAAAAACACCACATCTGGTTTTCCTATTGTAATTTTTAAATTTATTTATTTTAGTAAAAGAGGGCATGTGCCTATCAGACAGCAGCACATTTCTATACTGCCAACAGCCCACAATCATGCAAGTTTCCTGGCATTTCTTTGTCTGGCAGTTGGTATGAAAATAGACACAACTTTCATTAGCTACAGTGGCAAACCACATCTAATTCAAGGGCTAGACATAAATGAGCAATGCTCAGTGACCTAAATACCTCATATATTAACAAAGCATATTTCTGTTAGAAGCCAATATTCTTAGAAATCATTTGCATACACTGAAGAATCCAAGAGGAGAAGGTGGTGGGGAGAAACGCAGCATGTTTTCTTTAAAAGATGTTGCTTCTTGCCTTCTCTCAACCCACCCCCACCCAAAAGAGTATAATAATTACAAACTATTCATTAGTCAACAAAACAACCAATAGCTAACATAACAAATAATGGGTTTGAATTTCCCTCCCAAAACCAAAACTGATAGAAATGTATTCTCTGTCATTCCTGGACCACTGCTGGTTCCATGACTGTCCTTGGGTATACTTGTACCAACTAAATATTGTTTCCTGTAAGCAATTAACAAGTGCCACATAATGAGCATCTACAATGGCAGCTAATTTACAGGGCAAATTATTGACTGAAATCACTGGGAGTTTTGCCTCTGACTTCACAGAAACTAGTCTTGCCCAAAAGGGATGCATGGGTGAGACAGATGATGAGAAATTCTGTATGTAGTACTTATTCTATTAGCAACTTGAAAAACAATCCTTAACTTGGACTATGTACAAAGGGCACAATGCTATGCTATTCTCACTCATTCACTATGCCAGTGGAAAGCTAGTGTAGTCCCCAAGAAGTTGAAACAAGATTTTAAAATACAGAATGATCTGCAATGGTATTATATAGCAGAATTTGTACAAGCTTCTTTACTGTGGAAGGAAAAAATATGGAGTTGTTGTAAAGTGAATGGAAAACAATGTGAAAAATGAAAATGGAAGATATTAAGGAATTACTGCATGGGGATCACTATTACATATTGATGTAGTTTGATTATGTTTACTTATTTTTGTTGTTGCACATTTTAAAATGCTTATTTGTTCCATGTATTTTATGTGGTATACAACACTTCCTCTCTTGCATCTATGGGACAGGGAAAGAAGGAGAAGAAAAAGGACTTAACAAGAAAAAAAAATCATGTCTGGTAAGCAGTTGATAGTTGTGAAATTACAGACTTGTATGGGGGGCGGGGGGGAATACAAAACAGGGCCTAGGCAATGATACATGGATTTCTCTTTGATCAAGCTGCAGAAATACAGAAAACATTCACCTTCATTATTACTTTCAGCCAGATGCTACCAGAGGCTGTGTGTAGAGTATACACAAGTTTCTACAATGGACAGGGATAGGATATCACAGTATGTGATTTCTTTGATGTGGTGTTACTGCAGTGCTTCCATATAGAAAATTCCAAAACAATGTCAAACAGGCAATCATCTTCACTTCTGAAATAATTTTCAATTATTTGTGGTTTTGGTTATGTGGACAGGGAGAGACAGTATTAAATACTGATGTGTTTGCTAAAAAAAATCCACAAAGCACTTAAAAAGGAAATTCAAGAGTACAACCCCTTCTAAAGCAAATTTCTTGTTGATGGAAAAGGATTGGATAGTGTCTATGATCTTAAAATCCACGTATGTTCATTAAAAACTGACAAGAGTGGAACAATATGTTGACTCCACTCATAGAATCCAGCTGTGTGTGGCATAAGGATTGTAGCATGGACATAAAACCGTCCATCAACTCCTCATTTGCAGAAAGCAGTCTCCCAGCAATTAAGCGGTAGTTTACACCATTCCTATTTCTTTGGCACCTACTGCCAGAGCATATGCAAACACCTGTTGTTTCCCCAGCCCCCATTTCCAATATACAATAACCAAGTGCCCGTGGGTGACTAAACTCCAGTGACATGTGAGCTAGGGGAACATCTTGAACTATGGGCCTTTTTACACACACCTTAAAGTGCTGGTCTTTAAAGCTTCTGGCTTTACAAGTCCACAAGTAAGTTCCGGATGCATTCTTCACACATACATTGCCCTGGAGACAGTTCCTGGATGCATTCTTCACACAAACAGTGCCCTGAGGCAGCCTAATGTAGCTGCCGCTGTAGACGTGAGGGGCTGCCATGGAAACCAAGTGACCACAGCTGCCTGGAGCAAAGCAGTTTACCAGAAGAACTTTTTACACACAAAGGTTCTGGGAGAAGTTCTACTTAGAAGTTCAAAGAGCCAGATGGTTAAGATTTGGGTGAGTGATTTAGTCACACAAAAAGTTCAGAATGTAGCTGCAAAAATGCAGGAGAAATGTATGTCTAAAAACACCCAATGATACTTCTGACTGGAATATGGCAAAAAGGCAGCTCTGGTGGCACTGAAAGATGTCTTCCTGATGGCACTGGACAGCACACAATCTTCAGTGCTCATATTGTTAGACATAACCGCAGTCTTTGGCCCTTTCTAGAGGAGATGTGCCCACAGAGGTCCACCTAGCTCCCACCCACCTGAGCACCCATCTGAAGGTGATGTGAGTAGGCATGCACTCCTGTGACCTACACACCACCCACCCATGCCCACGCATGTAGTGCTGGGGAAAAATCTGGGATGCTCTGTGTGGGGGCAGACTGAACCATGTGTGGGTAGGGGCATGGTGGATCAAGGACGTTGGCAGGGACCTGATTGAAGCTTCACTCACCTGTTAACAGGAACAGAGCCTTGGAGCGTGAGTTAGGGGTGGAGCCTGGAGCTGGTGTGGACACAACAGCAGAGGCAGAGCCTATGGCGCACCATTGGTGCGTACCGTGGCTGCGTGTCTAAGGGTCGCATGCACAAGGGTGCCTGCCCTTTGAGCGCCCTTAGACCAGCCGGGAGAGGCTGCTCCACAGTGCTGTGTTATCTCAGATTAGAGAGAGTGTTATCTCAGATTAGAGAGAGCTACTGTTGGCTATTTGCCCTAGGGCTGCTTAAGGTCCCAAAGAGTGTGATTACCTGTACTAGCAGGGTGCTTATTACATCCTACTATGGAGCTAAGGTCATGGCTATTGGCCGCACTGATGTCCTTGGCAGATGAAATTGAACAGGCGGAACAGCTGAGGATGATATCTAAGCCACATCCTACTGTCCAATCTAAACTTACCTCTTTTTTCTCTTCAAAGGGAGAAAGTGCAATAAGGCTCCCCCAGGTGGTAGATGTGGCCACTAGTCTAGTTCCCCAAAACTTCTGCTCAGCACAGAATAATCAATCTGTGCAATTTTCAGATATTCCTCCTTATCTAGAGCAATATCTTTCTGATCTTTATCATAAATTGGAAGATTTGGATGTTAGGGTAGAGAAAGATTTCGATACCAGGTGTAAAGAGTTGGAGGAGAAACTACTCCAAACAAACGAGATGCTGTTTGCGATGAAGGTGCTATTTGGAGGATTATGGCTAGAATTCAATAATTGTACAAAGAAAATTTATGCAGGTGAAACTAATTCCTGATATAAACGAGATGTAGCCATCCAAACCGAGATGAGTGGATTGAGCACTTCTTCTAGGTCTATCCAAACCTCACACGGAGTTAAACAGGTATTTTGCCTCAGGGTTCTCTTGGGATCCCTCATCTAACAATACTAAGAAGAGGTGCTCACCCAAAATCTGGCCACAGGATACCTCTTTAAAGTGGACCCCGGCCCTCTTAATCCATCTCAATAAAAAAAGAGTATATAGGTTCCTGAACAGTGGAGTTTTGAACACCACGGCACTCTTAGCTTTTTTTCAGGTTCAGATGAATCTGAATATTCCTATACCAGAAATACAGGGTTTCAAGTCATTAATAGATAGGGGGTGTTTTGTTAGGTGGGAACTATCCTTTTCCAGGATGAGATGCCCAGGCTTGCTTTGGAAGAATAGAGCTAAATTAAAAGGAATGGGGATTTTTCTTCTTAGCCTTGAAAATACTTTAGCTAGGAACCTTATGTTTCAGGGATTTGAAAGTCCTAAACCCTATGATAAGGAGGAGCCTGGTGATTTTAAAGTGAGAAGGAAGCTGATGAAATGGTGTACCCTAAATGAAACAGGGTCACCTGAGTCACCAGAGTTGGGGGATTTCCCTCTATGGATTTAGACCCAGAATCCCCATAGCCGGTAATCTCTCAAAGCCTGGAGGAAGGAGGGGTAGAAGTTGGCGGTTTTGAACACTCCTTATTAGATAACACAGTTATTTATGTGCCATCTATTGATAAAGACTGCCGGCGAGATGTATAAAAACCGCGATGACAATTGCCATTTGAAGCCCTTAGGTGTATCTCATGGAATATTGAGGACATGAAACCAAAGCAATTAGATAAAGAGTGGAGAGAGTTTATTGAAGCCTATCATGTTGTTTGTCTCCAGGAGACATGGTTATCCCTGGAAGAAATATCTGCTCTAAGGATGGAAGGCTTTGTAATCTATGGTAGTCCGGCCTCCTCTATGACTGGTAGGGGACATCCCTTGGATGGAGCTATTACATTGGTCTTCTCAAGCTTTTGTATGGAGGCCTGCCAAATAGATATATCTATGGATAATTGCCTTGTTCTAGAGTTGAAATCACAAACTTTGAGTAATTATATAATAATTAACATCTTTATATCCTCCAGAAACTTCCCCTTACTACCAATTAAAGATATGGAATCAACTCTCCAATTTTTTGGACTCTCTAGCTTCTAGATTAGTTTGTATCCCAGTACTTCTCCTGGGTGATTTTAATGCTAGAGTGGCAAACTTAGATGAGTTATATTTAGATCCTGGTTGCCACTCCATGCTTATGCTGCCATTGAGAAGGTCCATGGATGAGACTTTTAATACCCATGGGAAGAACTTAGTTGAGCTACTGGCTAAGCAAGGGTTGGTAATAATTAACAGTCGAACTCCCTCAGACCAATTAGAAAATTTTACCTTTGATAATTACCAGGGAACTAGTGTGATAGATTATGTGTGTATTCAGGGGACCTTCTTTTCCCTGGTTAAAGATCATAAGATTATCCTGAGGCCTGAGGGAAGTCATTTCCCCATGGTACTGGAGATGAAACCGCCTCCAGCCTCTGCTAAACCATCAGACAAGAAATTTGCCTCTGGAAGAATTAGCGTAACCAAATGGACAGCTGAGGCTAGTCTAGCTGTAGCATATATACTGTTTTCCCCAGAGGGACTAAACACCAGGGCTCTGATTTTAAGTAGTGAAGATTATGAGGCTTGTCTTGAGAGTCTTTATAAACTTAATTACCCAGTTGACTCCGTGTTTTACTATCTCAGATACACAAGCCAGTGCGAAGCCAGGTGGGAATAGTCAACCTTGGTATGACAGGGATTGTAGGATGGCTAAAAAGACCTTGGGAAGAGCCAGAAAAGTATGGTGTAGATATCGTGTGAAGGAAGACTGGGAGAAGTTTGTTGTAGCTAGGCATGCCTATTTTAAGTTGTTGAGAGCAAAAAGGAGACTCAGAGCTGATCTAACCTGGGCAGAATTACAAGTGGCATTAAGCACGACTAACTCAACTAAATTTTGGCAGCATATAAATCAGTGGTGTAATTCTAGGCAATAAATAAACTTCACCCACGTAGGGCCCCGGGGATAGATGGTCTTCCCCCGGAACTATTCAAGAAGTATGCGGCCCGGTGGGCCCCCCTTCTGGCAAAATTGTTCACACAAATAAATAGATCTAAGTGCATCCCCCATGTATGGAAGATGGCGGTGATTGTCCCTATCTTTAAATCTGGGGATCCAAGGGATCCCATTTCATATAGACCAATCAGTCTTCTCCCTATTATGGGTAAACTTTATACAAGGATACTCCTTACAGCGCTCGAGCAATGGGTAGAGGTAGAGAACAGATTAAATGAGGAGCAAGCTGGTTTTCGGAAAAATAAATCTACTCTGCATAATATCTTCATTCTCAGGCATTTAATAGATAAATATACTAGGATGAGACAAGGAAGGCTGTACCTTGCCTTTATAGACCTCACTAAAGCATTTGACTCTATAAGTAGAGAGTTGCCCCTTTGCTGTTTAGCCTCTATATTGATGACCTGGTTCCCACAATATCTGCATAAAATCCTACACCACCATGTATTAAGGGCAGGCCAGTGTCTCTTTTATTGTATGCTGATGACATCGTATAACTGTCCCAGTCTCGCCAAGGACTGCAGAAGTCATTAGCAGCCCTGGATAGCTATTGCTGGAAGAACTTGCTAACTATTAAAAACAAAAAGTTGAAGGTTATGAGCTATGTAGTCTCCCGCACCAAATGTACATGGAGGGTGGGAAACCAAGAATTGGTATATACTACGAAATACACCTATTTGGGTGTAATTTTTTCAACATCCAAGTCTTGGAAGTCCAATAATGAAGCTCTAGTACTAAGGGCTATACAGGGGGTAGGGGGACTATTAAGAATGATAAATGCTACTCAGAAGACTGCAGTTAGGTAGATTTTGCATATCTACCATCTTAAGATTATCCCTCGTCTGATATATGGAGCAGAGGTAGTGGCGCCGGGGTATAAACAAAATCTAGAGCTTCCGTATAATTTTTTTTTTACGTGCTCTGCTGAAAGTGCTTAAAGCAACTCCACTACCTATGTTAAAGGCTGAGACTGGAGTGCTCTCAGTGTTTGCCCAGATGGCGATTAGAATTATGCTGTTTTGGCAGAAAATGGCAATTGGCAACCCTCCGCCTTTGTTGAGGGATTCCTACTCTGAGCAAAGTGACCTTAATGATTCGGTTCAATTTATTTGGCTAAAACGTATTAAACAATTGGTTAGTTTAATGGGTATACCGGTAAAGGAAGATAATCTTCAGAATCTGAAAATAACAAAGTGTGAGCTCAAAGGTAGAATAAAAGAGTGGGCCTTTGCTAAGGACCTAGAGTTGTTAGCTTCCCAGCAAGTTGCACTGCTCTATGCCAAAACTAAAACCTTTATAAAGCTAGAATCATAACTGGTCCATTTGCAAGATGTTAGATTAAGGAGAGTCTATTCTATGTTTCGATTCAATCTTTTTGTCTCAGAAGAAGTGAGAGCCAGGCGGAAGGGGATTCCTAGATTAGAAAAAACGTGTGGTAGTTGCCCCTACGAGATTGAGACACTCTCACATATTGTCTTGGAGTGCCCGGTCTATGCTATTGTTATAGAAGTCTGGGTAACTCCGATTTTGGACAGCTCTAATTTAGCATATAATCGATATATGGAAATGTTATCAACTCTTTCAGAGCTTGACCAGATAAAACAACTAGCAATGTTCTTACTCCTAGTGGAAAAAGATATTATGAGAAGATGGAAGGGAAATTGTCTGTAGTTTGTTGGTATTTTATGTACTTGACCCTCGATCTTTTTTGGTTTGCTGGACCTTTGGACTTCTATGTATTCCTGCCGTTTTATATTTGATTTTATTTATTTGTATTTGTATTGGTATTGGTATTTGAGACAGCAGATGCTGTTGATTCAATAAATAAATAAATAGTATAAGATACAAATAAATAAATATGGTAGGGGCACACACCCATCCCTAAACTGTTTGATCCTCCCACCCCCTCACTGGACGTGTGTGAGTGCTCCACGCAGCACACATGGGTGAACCCTCCAGCCTTGCCCATTTAAAAAATGGCCTTTGACACAGATTACCATGAGGTGCTGCTTAAATGCCTGCAAACATGGTGAGAATGCAACAATATATTGGTTTCCATCATGTCTAACCTCCCCACTTCCACCTCCCCAACCTCCAACATACATATTATTTACCTTTCTCTTGTTCAGCATATATTTTGGACCTGTTGGAAGATACTGCGAGATGTCATGTGCTCCATATCCATTATCATCCCATGGTGCCCAGTTCTATTCTTCTTTTATATTAGTCATAACCAGGGATTATGGATGACAAACCCCTGGAAATGACATTCTTTGATGGGGTAGATGAAAATGCTTATGGTTCATTCACATGCCACCTCCAACTGTGAGGGAAGCACAAAGAGCACAGCCCACATTACCACCCTTCTCCCCACTCCCATGGTTTAAGTGTTATGTGAAGGCATTTTCTGGCAAGACAATACACACAACACTCAATCTATGGAACAAGACAGCACAGACTGTGCTCTACGCACTTTCGCTAAAGTCAGAAGTACTATATGAATACAGTCCAAGTGTGGGGAAACTTTTCACTTGCACAGGCTACTTCGGAAATCTGTACACCCTCACTGGTCTGGATAGGAATTGAGTGTAAAAGTTCTAAAAGGGTCTGTTCATGATGGAGGAAGGAAGGAGAGTGTCCAGATCATGTATCTATGCCAAGCTGGATTTGGCCTGTGAACTCAAGCGTCCCCATCCCTGGAATGTGACCATAGTTGGTTTGGCTAAGGCTTCATCGAGGACATTGGCCACAATCCCACTCTCAGTGGTCCCTATATGTGTGCACGCACGTGTGCAGTTTCCGCACAGCACAATGGGGCGGCAATGGTAGTGCGAGCGGTTTCCGTGTGGGTCCACGCTAGCAGTGTGCATGTAATTATTGTTATTACAATAATGATAATTAAAATTGTCATTTTCATTATCATTATTGCAATAATGAAAACAAAAAATAATAATATGAAAATAGAAATGAAAATGACATATTGTTTTTGAAATAAAGGGTTTGTTTATTGTCGCTCTAGCTTTCGCTGTGGCCAAAACTCAACATATAAACATTTACAATTTTAGATAACTAAATAAATAAATATACAGAATAAAATAACTACAACTGCTGTATATACAACAACATAACTTAGAATTAAACAACTTCCTTTAGCAACATAACACCTTATCAGCATACAGGGTATACATTTGCGGCTTTCCCGGTTGGGATACACTTGGGTCTGTAAAAGAGGGTAAATACCAGGCAAGATTTATCAGTGCCCTAATTACATACCCTGTTTCACCCTTATCCTCTCTCATCTAGCTAACTTTGCTAAAAACCCTTATAAAAGACTGAAAAGACTGAAAAACATATTCCTGGCTATACCTTTTTTGTTTCTTATTAAAACAAGATGAAACTTGGGGAGGGTGTACCCCCAAGAGAGGGTGTTATGTGTGCCAAGATTAGAAATGATTTGATGAAAAGAACCGATTCTAGAAGCAGTTGAATGTTGTGATTTTAAGAAAATCTCCATACACATTCATGGCTACAACTTCTTTATCTTCCACCCAATTTGCATGAAATCTGTGACACTTATGTCCCTCCACAAGATTAACAGTTCTGCCAAAGTTCAGAAAAATTGGATCAAGGGTCCTGATGGTATAAGACATTAACTTTAAAATACATTTCCAGCTGTACAATTTTTATATTCCAGTCTGCTTACAGGACATTTGGAAGGAATGTATCACATATCTTCCCTGTCATCTCTGACAAACTACAGGACAATTTAATAAAGGGACCCAATTTTATAAGCAATTGAAGTTGTCCCCTTGAAGACTATTATTCAGATAAACAGCAGCACATGCAGTGCCAGTCAGAGGCAGGCACCTGTCATGGCAGGGGGAGGGAGGCTGTAGGGGGGAAGATGGGGAGCAACCCAAAAGACTGACAGACACATTCACTGGCCAATTACTGTATGCTTCTATTCTTACAGGACCAATCGGTACTGGCTTTGAGGCGGACATAGGGGGCAGCCCTGAGGCAGGCATAGAAGGGACATAACTGGGACTTTGGGGATAGCATCCCAGCAATCAGGAGACATATTTTACACATCCATGCAGGCCAATTATCATCACAGTCACATCCTGCAGCACTATGACAGAGGACATGAGAGAATCTCTATTGGCTCTTTCCTAAACAGATGCTTCTGACTTTCAGTAACAAGTGGGGGAGAGACATTGGGATGGTCACAGCACAGAATGAGGATATTTAGTTGACATTTCTGCTGGCCAATTGGCATCACAAACCAATCTTATGCCAGAGTGACACGTAAGAGAATCCCTGACATAGGCTCGTTCTCTGCATATGCTGTGCAGGCATATACAATTGGGATCCTTTATCAAATCTTTTTGATATTTGGCAGAGATGAAGTGATCATGAAAGTATGATATATAGCTCTGCCAAATTTCATGTACACTGGTTGGACTGCAAAGATGTTACAGTTAGACATACATTTATAAGTTAATTGCTTATACCACCAGGACCCTTATTC
>QEPC01005331.1:21801-47437 GCA_003113815.1 Sphenodon punctatus
CACACACACACACACACACACACACACACACACACACATGGCAAGGGGTTGTTTTATGGAGATGGCCTTGTGTTTTTAAATTACAGAAGTATAGTTTAGAAAATCATGTAACTTCCTTGCTACTGTGACCTTCCTGCTTTTCACCCTGCTTTAGGGATCTTTCTTCCTGACCTCTAACCATAGCGTTCTTTCCAAAAGATCAAGAACTTTCTTAGTACGCTCCAGAAGACTGAAGTGAACCTTTGCTCACAGAGTTACCCTTTCTCACAACCCTGAAAGAAAAAGGCTTTTGACTTCCCAAATCTGGATTTGCTGTGAATAATCTGCTTTTGGACAGAATTCAAAACCATGAAACTACTTCACACACATAAACTTTTCTACCAAATCATTCTTTTTAAGTTACACAACTTCCTTTAATTTTAGTGATTTTTGGCAAGTCATACCATCTACTGTCATTTTAAATGGCAAACAATAATAAGACAAAGAATGATTGGGCAGTCCAATTAATGTGAACAATTAATGAGATTTGACTGCTTCTGTTCTGCATAACTCAAGAATCAGGTTACTAAATTAACAGAGTTGACAAATTTTGCTGGCATAGTTGTCTGTCAGGCTTTGCCTGGAAGCATGCAAGCTCCCCAAAGTCTACAAACCTTGCATGATGTGAGGGATTCTGTGAGTCTGGAGGTACAAGAAGTGACTGCAGGCCCGTCAACAAGGCGGATGGTTACCTGGGCAACCAGAGCTGGAAACGCAGCTCCCTCTGCACTGTCACCAGCACACGCAGGTTCATCTTCAGAGAGTGTCGGCGTGTTGCCTGGACAAACCCGATTCTCAGCGCGGGTCCAGGAGAAACACGCCCAAAGGGGCAGGGTTTAGCACTTACATACAGAGCACAGTATTTCCTCTTTGCTGGTAATCAGTTGCTGAGAGGCTGGTCCCCTATTTGTGTGAAAGCTAAATATTGCTGAGTCCTTTGGTGTCATTGTGAGGTTACTTATCCTAGGTTATTGCTCCTAGTATCCCTTCTTTTGTCTTCCCTTCTCCCTGGAGTGAGAGGGTGTATGACTGTTTAATGGGATTTATGGTGCAAAGGTGTGGGTGTTGGCTGTTAGGGAGTTCCCTCTTTCCCTCCTGGGCATCTCCCCCCTTGTGGTGGTTAGTGAGCTTGTACCCTACTCCTACCCCCACATCCCCAGGGGGCCACCTCCCTGTTCTCCCCACCTTGGAGTGCAGTTATGTGTGTGGAGTGAGAGCTGGAATTGTGTGGGCTTCTCCTCTGGACACTGTGCCTAATGATGATAGGTGTCTGACTCCCCAGGAATCCTGTGGCCACAATCCTATCCTGAAGGGCTGTTTTCCACCTGTGCAGGAACCAGGGGAGATTAGAGTGAATGTGAGCAGCATGAAGCCTCCATTCTTGCCCTTGCTCCCCCTGCCCCGTCACACTGTCTGAGGAAGTGCTATGCTTACAGTATCCTCTGAAACAGACTATTGAGACTCATAGTGATAACAGCCCAGGAGGAAGCGGAAATTGCCAGAAAGACTGCAGCATGACAAAGGGCATTTTCAGACAAGATACTCTCCATGAACTACCCATCACCCATTATACATGTTGCAGGGCTGCAGTGTTTCACTATGGCTGCCCTGTAACATGCATAGTGGGTAGGTAGCATGAAGGGAGTGTCTTGTCTGAAAATACCCAAAGTGAACTGAATTCAAGGTACTCTAGCAAAAAGTAGAAAAGGCTATGGCTGCCACAGAAGGAGGGAATGAGAAGGAAGTCATGCTTTACTGACCCAGAGGTCTATTACAAAAGTGGTAATGAATGATAGTTTGATGATGAACTGTGGCTCCTCCAAAGTTTAAAAAATGTACCAATCCCAGATTTCAAGGAAGACATGCCCTAGCATCATATTTTAGATTCACTGGTGATATACTGGAATGTAACATTTCTACTGTATAATCAAAAAGCTCAAACTGTCAAAAAGCCCACATTTTGCTGCTGAATATTTCAGAGGTTTTTTTTTTAATAAAAAAAAATACAAACCCACACACTTGACAGTACAAATCTGTTTAGATTCTTAATTTTTAAAAAATACACAAGGCCACCTCACATGAACTTATTTCCAATCTAAAACACATATTTAATTGTAGAACTAACCACAGAGGAGTTTTTAATCCACCATCAGGTTGAAAACAGATACAACAGATAATAAATAGGGATATGCATGGAAGGTGTGTGGGTGTGTGGATGGGATTTTGTAGTTTTGATTTCAGTTCTGCTTCCAGAGTGAATATTTGTGTTTTGGAACCTTTTTATTGGGGAAATAAATGACTGCTACAATTGGATAGAAAGCAAACCAACCAGGGAAGGGGGAGAGGAGGTAGCCTATGTGGTGGCCCTACAAAAAGAAACAAGGGACCCTGTGAGCTCCAGAGCACCAGACCAAGGGGATTGCATTCCTTTGCTCCATCCCAGGTAAGGAGATCATGTTTAATAGTGTAATTTATTCAACATGAGGATCTAATTCCCTCGGTGCAGTTCCACAATCCAATTCCACTTCCAGTTGCTTGTGGAAGCAGGACAATCCCCTGAACGTAAAAGTCTTCAACAATAAAAAAAAAACCTAAAATAAAAACACTAGAAGTGTGCACCAGGAACCCATGTCATTATTCATTTTTGGTTTTATTTAAACCTTTCATTTTCATAAATATCAACATTTCATTTTTGTTTTTGCTTTCGTTTTTGATTTCCATTGGCTTCAAATGTGGAGAGACTGTACCTCCAATGGAAGGCATTGTGTGTACCAAATTTCAGAAAGACTGGATAAAGGAATCAGATTTTATAAGCAGTTGAATTATGTTATTTTGCAAAATCTGCATGTATATTCCTGGCTGTAACTTCTTTGTCTCCCATCTAATGTGGATGAGATCAGCCAAAATCATACCCCTCTCTAAGTTAACTATCTATGCCAACTTTCAAAAGTATTAAAGGGTCCTGGTGGTATAAGCAATTAACTTATAAATGTATGGCTAACTGTAATATCTTTGTAGTCCAATCAGTGTACTGAAATTTGGCAGGACTGTATCTCAGAACTTCAGGTTCATCTCTGCCAAATATTGGAAAGATGTAATAAAGGGGCCCAATTTTATAAGCCTGCACAGCATATGCAGAGAAGGAGCCTATGTCAGGGATTCTANTTTTCATTTTTTCGTTTTTGTTTTTGCTTTCATTTTTGTTTTCCATTGGTTTCAATGGAAAACACATTTGTGGCTGTAACATTTTTGTTTTTCATTATATTTGGCTGAATTTGGAGGGATTATACCTCCAATGGAAGGCATTAAGTGTACCAAACACCAAAAATATTTAATAAAGGAATACAATTCTATAAGCAGTTGAATTATATTGTTTTGCAAAAATCTACATATACATTCTTAGCTGTAACTTCTTTGTCTCAAATTTAGTGTAGATGAAACATGGCAAGTGTATATCCCTTCCCATATCTAATATCACTGCCAACTTTCAGAAGGATTGGATAAAGGGTCCTTGTGGTATAAGCAATTCACTTATAAATGTATGTCTGACTGTAACATCTTTGTAGTCCAACCAGTGTACATGAAATGTGGCATAACTGTATCTCACACTTTTATGATCATCTCTGCCAAATATTAGAAAGATGTGATAAAGGTTCCTAATGTTATGCCTGCACAGCATATGCAGAGAAGGAGCCTATGCCAGGGATTCTCGTACGTGTCACTGTGGTATAAGATTTGTTTTTGATGCCAATTGGCCAGCAGAAATGTCAACCAAATATCCTCATTCTGTGCTGTGACCATCCCAACATCCCACTTGTTACTGGGAAGTCAGAAGCATCTGTTTAGGAAAGAGCCAATAGAGAATATCTTATGTCCTCTGTCACAGTGCTGCAGGATGTGATTGTGATGATAACTGGCCAGTCTGGATGTGTAAACTATGTCTCCTGATTGCTGGATGCTACCCCCGAAGTACCAGTTATGACCCTTCTATGCCCGTCTGAGGGCTGCCCCTTATGCCTGCCTCGAATCCACTACCAATTGGTCCTGTAAAGCAAGAATTATGGAGTAATTGGGAAGTGAATGTGTCTTTCAGTCTTTTGGGTTGCTCCACATCCTTCCTCCTACAGCCTCCTTCCCCCTGCCATGCCAGGTGCCTGCCTCCGACTGGCACTGCATGTGCTGCTATTTATCTGAATAATGGTCTTCAAGAGGACAACTTCAATTGCTTATAAAATTGGGGTCCTTTATCAAATTGTCCTGTAGTTTTGCAGAGATGACAGGGAAGGTGTGGGATACATTCCTGCCAAATGTCTTGTAAACAGGATGGAATATAAAAATGTTACAACTGGAAATGCATGTTCAAGTTAATGGCTTATAACATTGGGACCTTTTATCCAATCTTTATAAAATTTACCAGGATTGGTAATCTTGTGGAGGGACATATTCATCCCAGGTATCATGCAAATTGGACAGAAGTCCAATTGGTAGGACATATCAGCATGGTAATTGGCAGGAGGTTATTTGTGGGGGTTACTTCTTTAGTGTGCTTAGGGGGTGGTTGGGGAATTAGGGAGGTGAAAAATGAAGAGGGACTGGGTTAGGGATTGGGGGATTGGGAGTTATGATGGGGTGAGGGCAGGTTTTTTTTCCTCCTGCTGCGGTGGGTTTGGGGAGGGGTCCCCCCCGAGGGGTGTGTCCCCCCCCCCCGCTGCTAGAAAGGGACAGCCTGAGGGGAGTTGGGGCCGGGACCAGTCAGGGAGAGGGACATGGTCATTGGGGTCATGATGGGAGGGGAGATATGGGCCCCATTGGGGGGATATGAGATCAGTGAGGTGGGACAGGTGTTTGTTATCTGTCCCGGCGCTCACTAACCCCCAAGCAGCTGGGTCATGAACAGAGGGCCTGTGCCCTTGCTCTGATGTTGTTCAATGCGAGGTCAGTGGCCAATAAGGTGACAGCTGTCCAGGAATTTATCCTGGACTATGCATCCGGCCTCATATGTATCATGGAAACCTGGCTGGGCACTGAGTCAGACTCTATTCTGGCTGACCTTGTTCTGTCTGGATATTCTGTGCAGCATCAGCCACGATTGGAGGGATTGGGGGGTGGGGGAGGGTGGTGTAGCCATTATTTTTAGGGAGTCATGGTCTGTTCAGAGATATCCAGTGCAATTAATATCAGATATTGAGGGTCTCCATTTGGTGATTGATTTGGCAGAAGACAGCTTGGGAGTGTTGCTTGTATATCATGCACCTACCTGTACAGCAGTCTCCCTCCATTCTATAGCAGAGTTGATATGGGGGGGGGGTATTGCGGTCCCCAAAGACATTAGTCTTGGGGGACTTCAATATCCACACCAATGCCAAACTCAGGGGAGCAGAGCATGAGTTCATGGCCGCCATGGCAACCATGGGCCTGTCCCAGTTTGTCATCAGCCCGACGCATCAGGGGGGACATACCTTAGACCTTATGTTTTGCATCAGATTTGAGGTGGGGGTTCCATTAATGGGGGAGATATTAGCTGTGCCCTTGTCATGGATGAATCATTACCTCCTGCAGGCCTCTATCCTGGTGCTTGTCCACCCCCTGAAGAGTGCAGAACCAATTTGAATGGTTCGACCCAGGAGACTGATGGAACTGGAGCAGTTCTGGAATGCTCTGGGTGATATACCCTCTGATCTTGACAACCATTTCATTGATGACCTCATTGAATTATGGAATACTCTGCTGACTGGGGCCATTGATCAGACAGCTCCTAGGCGTCTGCTTCCCAGGTGACAGCCCCGCAGGCCTCCTTGGTTTTCTGAGTAGCTGTGGGTGCTGAAGCAAGAAGGGTGGTGGTTAGAGTGACAGTGGCGTCACTTCCATGCTGAAGCCGACCAATTTATTTATTTATTTATTTATTTATTTACTCACATTTATACCCCGTCCCTCCTGAAACAGCTCGGGGCGGCTTACACTCTCAAGGAATATACAAATATAACTATAAAATGTTTTAAAACACTCTTAAAATAATAACCATTAAAACAGGACCCGGGAACAATAATCAATAACAGAATAAATAAAGGGTGGAGGGGGATAAAAAATCCCCTAACCTCCCCTTCCCCCCTCCGCAAAGGCCTGGGCGAACAGCCAGGTTTTGCAAATTCGCCAAAATGTTAAAAGGCTTGAGGCCAGGCCAGCTTCCTCCAGGAGTGAGTTCCAAAGGTGAGGCCCAGCCACTGAGAATGGCCTCTCCATTGTGGCCCCCCCGGTCGAGCAGTCTCGGTGCTTACTCGGTGGCTGGCAGCTGTGGTGGACTGGATGAGGGCTAATCGACTGAGGCTGAATCCTGTCAAGATGGATGTGATGCTGATGGGTAAGGCAGTGGAGATGATGGCCCCTCCTTATTGACAGGGTGGAGGCCCAATTAGCCCTGGATGTCCCCTCTTTTTAAGTCCTGGTTTTTCTGCCTGGTGTTTGGTGGGGGAGATGGGTGAAGGGTGAGGGGAATAGGTATGGGGGGGAGGCATTGTTTTTAATCCTCCTGGTTATAAGTTGTTTTACGTATTTTAATGATTTAATGCTTATTTGCTTATTGTGCGCCGCCCCGAGCTGCTGTGTCAGGAGGGGCAGGGTATCAAGATTTTTTAATAAATAAAAGAAAGAAAGAAAGAAAGAAAGAAAGAAAGAAAGAAAGAAAGAAAAGTTGTAGCCAGGAATGTGTATGCAGCTTTTCTTAAAATCACAACATTCAATTGCTTCTAACATCGGTTCCCTTTATCCAATCTTTCTGAAATGTGGTTCATATAGTGCTCTCTCATAGGGGTACAGTCTCCCCAGGTTTCATCAGAATTGAATCAGAAAAAAAAAGTTATAGCCAGAAATATTTCTTTCAGTTTTTCACAGTATTTTGAAAATGAAAATTCATTTTTGTTTGTTAGTATTATTTTTCATTTTTGTTATTACAATAACAAAAATGAAAATTTTCATTTTCGTTATCATAATAATGAAAATGAATTCCACACCCCTACAAAATACAGTCCAGTCCTAAATAACACATTTGTTGAGGCTAACCGCCCCCCAGACCAGCACAACATAGCATGAAAATTGAAAGATGCTCAAACTGCCACACCAACAATTAAAAGCATCAAATTAGAAGTGGAAAATAGGGGGTACAAAGCACACTAACAATACCCCAGAATTGCAAAGCAATATTAGAATTATGAATACAGAAGCACAAAAGGGCTTTTGTTTGTTTGTTGACATTTCATCCAAACCCAAATGCCTAGTCTTAATAATAAATGGATCTACAAATATTTTTTGCAAGAACATCTTACATTACTTATATCAATATTCATTTGTTGGCAAGTAATATGCTTTGTGCATCAGTTTGTTTCCAAATAACAATGACTGCTCTGGATCTAACTCTGTACTTTCTTGTCTCATCATGTTTTTAAAACAATAAGAAAGGCACACTGCCTCTCTCATTCCCACCACTTAACAGCAAAACTTCTATTAGTCCTTTAGTGTTAATTTTTTCATAACTACATGGCTTGTCTTTTCTACACAGCCCTTGATTGATCTGATTACTGATAAATTGATTACTTTTCTTCTGTTTTCGACCATTCACTGTGTCAGACTTTTGCCTACCAACATGAGAAAGATTTTCCACAGGAGCAGTGAATTCCCACATGGTCTCTTGTCAGTGTTTTTCTAGACGTCTTAGTTAATTCTGCATCACAGGTTTCGACAGCTTGACATAGAAGTCAAGATTAGTTAATAACCAGTCTGCAAGTAAAAATATTTTATTACACCACACTGTCAACAAATATTTCTCCTGCTATTATTTCCTTTAGAGAGCTGGACTCTTACGCTTAAATAACAGACTTAAATTAGTCTGACACAATTGTTCCTTGTCAAATTATGATAATAAATTAGTTTCATAATTGTAAAATATGCGCGTTTAGTTATTGATAAAAACGACGTATGTATGGTAACGAATTTAGTATATATATTAAATGTATGTTGATAAAATATTAAATATTGCTCTAATTGTGAATTAATTTCTATGTTTTTTGGCGTTTATGTTTTGTTGCAATGCATGGAGTGGAAGGTGTTTTGAACTGTAATTGTACTGAATTGTGTTTTTGTGTGTATTTTAAGAAAGCTGTTGTACATTTAAGTGTATTTTTAAACTGTTAAGTTTTTTGCTTTAGTGAATTTCTTGGTTTTTTGGGAGGTGGCTTGGGATGTTGTGGGGGGGCAGGAGCTAGGGGCAGGGTTTGGGGGGTCAGGTCAGTGCACGGGATGTTGCGAGGGGTGGTGGGAGCTAGTGGTGGGCATTGGGGGGGCAGGTGTGGGGTGTTTGTTCGTGTCTGTGTGGGCATCTGTTGGGGGATGAGTGTGTGTGTGTGTGTGTGTGTGTGTGTGTGTGGGGAGATGTAGGGGTGGGGTGTCTGTGTGGGGGGGATGTGGGGGTGTCTGTGGGGGTGGGTGTCTGGGGGGGGGCGGGGGGGAGAACTAACGTACAAGGGGGGCACTGGCTAGTGGGCAGGGGGGCGGGGGGAGAACTAAGGGAGTGCCCCCCGTGCCAACCACCTGGCCCCCCCCACAGACACCCACCCCTCTGCATTTCAGTTCCCCGGGTGCCCACCCTCGCACTTCCCTCCCCCGCTAGGCAAACACACAGACGCAGACTCTTCTCTCCTCCACTCTCTCATAAACACACACGTGTCCACTTTTCTCTCTCACTCTCACAAACACGAACGCACGCAGACTCTTCTCCCCTCCCCTCTATCACAAACACATATGCACTGTTGTCCCTCACACACAAAAGCGCGCACACACACACACACTCTCATTGTTCTCACCAACAATGTGACTGCCACTTGCAGCATCACAGGAGGTTTAGGAGGGACTGTAGAGTTTTTCAAAAGGTCCCGCAACAGTGAAGGACACATGGGGGCCCGCCACCATCTTGCTGTTCCTGTCTGGGTATGATGGGAAATGTAGTCCTAGCATACACAGACAAGAAACATGTCGGTAGCCCCAGTGTCCCTAGTGGGGGCAGCAGAACTTGCAGTACCAGGCCAGTGAGGGGGGAGAGGGCCGGGGGACCGGCGTACTTCCTCTCCCCACATCCCCTCCTCCATAAGCTGCCAAGCCTGCCATAGCGGTCGGGGAAAGGGGGAGCCCGGGAGTAACAGCGTAAGGAAAGTTATGTGACTCTGCTTTTTAAAATCACGTAACTTTTATCAGGAGCCAGCTCTGTCACAAAGACTTCATGCTGTAGTCAGTTTCATGTATATTAACCCCCAACCCGGCCTCACTCCCTACTTTTGACTCCATATGAAAAGTCTGCACCTTTTGAAAAGTTGCAGACTTTTAAAAGTACAGAGTCAAAAGTGACTTTAAAAGTACGGAGTAAAATGTTTGTAAGTTTTAATACCAAGTGAAAAGTTTGTAACTTTTGACAACTTGCAGACTTTTCACTCAGTATGAAAAGTTGCAGACTTTTGACAGTACTTTTCAGTTTATGAAAAGTCTGCAACTTTTCATAGGAGTGAAAAGTCTGCAACTTTGCATAGGAGTGAAAAGTCCGCAACTTTTGAAAAGTTGCAGACTTTTAAAAGTACGGAGTCAAAAGTGACTTTAAAAGTACGGAGCCAAAAGTGACTTTAAAAGTACGGAGCCAAAAGTTTGCAAGTTTTCATACCCAGTGAAAAGTCTGTAACTTTTGTAAAGGTGCAGACATTTCACTTGCTCTGAAAAGTTGCAGACTTTTGAGTATGAAAAGTCTGCAACTTTTCATAGGAGTGAAAAGTCTGCAACTTTTGAAAAGTTGCAGACTTTTAAAAGTACAGAGTCAAAAGTGACTTTAAAAGTACGGAGTAAAATGTTTGTAAGTTTTAATACCAAGTGAAAAGTTTGTAACTTTTGACAACTTGCAGACTTTTCACTCAGTATGAAAAGTTGCAGACTTTTGACAGTACTTTTCAGTTTATGAAAAGTCTGCAACTTTTCATAGGAGTGAAAAGTCTGCAACTTTTGAAAAGTTGCAGACTTTTAAAAGTACAGAGTCAAAAGTGACTTTAAAAGTACGGAGTAAAATGTTTGTAAGTTTTAATACCAAGTGAAAAGTTTGTAACTTTTGACAACTTGCAGACTTTTCACTCAGTATGAAAAGTTGCAGACTTTTGACAGTACTTTTCAGTTTATGAAAAGTCTGCAACTTTGCATAGGTGTGAAAAGTCTGCAACTTTGCATAGGAGTGAAAAGTCTGCAACTTTTGAAAAGTTGCAGACTTTTAAAAGTACAGAGTCAAAAGTGACTTTAAAAGTACGGAGTAAAATGTTTGTAAGTTTTAATACCAAGTGAAAAGTTTGTAACTTTTGACAACTTGCAGACTTTTCACTCAGTATGAAAAGTTGCAGACTTTTGACAGTACTTTTCAGTTTATGAAAAGTCTGCAACTTTGCATAGGAGTGAAAAGTCTGCAACTTTGCATAGGAGTGAAAAGTCCGCAACTTTTGAAAAGTTGCAGACTTTTAAAAGTACAGAGTCAAAAGTGACTTTAAAAGTACGGAGTAAAATGTTTGTAAGTTTTAATACCAAGTGAAAAGTTTGTAACTTTTGACAACTTGCAGACTTTTCACTCAGTATGAAAAGTTGCAGACTTTTGACAGTACTTTTCAGTTTATGAAAAGTCTGCAACTTTGCATAGGAGTGAAAAGTCTGCAACTTTGCATAGGAGTGAAAAGTCCGCAACTTTTGAAAAGTTGCAGACTTTTAAAAGTACAGAGTCAAAAGTGACTTTAAAAGTACGGAGTAAAATGTTTGTAAGTTTTAATACCAAGTGAAAAGTTTGTAACTTTTGACAACTTGCAGACTTTTCACTCAGTATGAAAAGTTGCAGACTTTTGACAGTACTTTTCAGTTTATGAAAAGTCTGCAACTTTGCATAGGAGTGAAAAGTCTGCAACTTTGCATAGGAGTGAAAAGTCCGCAACTTTTGAAAAGTTGCAGACTTTTAAAAGTATGGAGTCAAAAGTGACTTTAAAAGTACGGACCCAAAAGTTTGCAAGTTTTCATACCCAGTGAAAAGTCTGTAACTGTTGTAAAGGTGCACACATTTAAGTTGGTCTGAAAAGTTGCAGAGTTTTGACTCACAAAAGTCTGCAACTTTTCATAGGAGTGAAAAGTCTGAAACTTTTGAAAAGTTACAGACTTTTAAAAGTACAGAGCCAAAAGTTTGCAAGTTTTCAATAATAACTCGGGTTTGGCTGCATCAATCAGGATAATATTTTAGAAGCAGTTGTTATTGATCCCATTCTTGAAGCCTGTGAAGTTTGGGGGCTCAACTCCTCCAGGGGGAGGAGATATTGATGATTCAACTACACGAGGCCAGTAGGGACGCAGCTGCTTCCCTGCTCGCCGACAGGAGAGAGGAGCTCAAGTGCGCATGCGCGAACCAGCAGAACGGAGGTTTTATCAATAATAACTCGGGTTTGGCTACATCAATCAGTATAATATTTTAGAAGCACTTGTTATTGATCCCATTCTCGAAGCCTGTGAAGTTTGGGGGCTCAACTCCTCCAGGGGGAGGAGATATTGATGATTCAAATACACGAGGCCAGTATGGATTTTGAACACAAGCAATTAACGTTTAAGCAGCAATAACTTTTTATTTTCCTGATGGATATTTTTCAAACTTTGTGTGTATGATGGTCCTCACAACTTACAGCCATGGTTTAATTTTCAGAAAGGTAGGTCAAGCGGTTTCGTCAAAATCGGGGCTTCAGCAGTCCCCTGTTTATAATGAAAGGTGGCTGTACATTTAAGTTTCAGGCAGCTGCTGCTGCCTGAAAATAGTCTAAAGGAAATCTAGGACCTCTGACTCTGTCTGTCCTTTGTATTTTCTCACTTACCATTCTCTAAGTCAATGAGCAAAATATTTTAAAAGATTGAACATGTTTCATTCATTCAGCATATTTGGATCAAGTATACTGAAGCTGCACCTCTTTCACTGCTGCTATAACAAGTTCAACTATTGTCCAATTTATATTTTGGCTTTGGTTATAATTTCCATTGTAAACTACCCAGTACCGTACCACTGGGGCCAATCCCAAGCCCTGTGGATACCCCACATGCACATGCATGTGGTTTCCTCGAGCCACAATGTGCCCACAATGGAGGTCCGTACAGTCTGAGTGTGACTGCGAGCGTGTGGCTGCATATGGGATCCACGGGGCTTGGGCAGGACCCACTGAGTTTAAGTGTAATATGTCACAGGCTTGCATATAAAATTGCCAGCAGATGGAGGACGAAAGTGAATACACCTCCTTGTTTGGTAGGTGAAAACAGGTAGGCCTCAACTGCATGGATTCAGAAGCAGCAAGGGCACTGGGGACCCATTTGGTCTGGGCATGGGGAAACCATCAGTGGCTTGGCCCCTCCCTGCCTTTCTTGGTGATGCTCTCTTGGCCTCTGATTAATCTCCAAGCACAGAGCAATAAGTACTTCAAGCATCAGAGGTGTCTCCACCCAGACCAGCTCATCTTTCAAACTGTCAGTTAGGTACAGTTGAACTATCTTGTTTCAAGCAGTGTCTGCTGCTAGTCCTCAAAACTCATCAATGTATCTAGCAACAGGCCTGTGCCCTTGTCAGAGGTTTTGCAGAGAGGTCTCTGCCGTTCTCAATCCCTGGGAGTCTCTGTATAGGACATCTGTAGCATGGATGAATTCTCCATATTGGTTCAACAAGGGACTGGTTGTCACAAGCAAGGTAGAAGCCCAGACCAGTGCAGGTCCCATCAACAAACTGATAATTATTCCCACTTTGACCGCATCTGTGTCATAAGTGTGGGGTCACAGGGTGAACAAAAGCTCACACTGAGGAACCCCTGATATTCTCAGGGATGCCCAGAAAACTCACCTGGCAAAGGGACATTGGGTTCTTTAGCAATCGCTGCAATAGATAGTGTGGAGACCCACACTTGCTCCTCTAGGAACTCAAGGTCCAACTTTGGCGGATCTGGTTCCAGCTGGGTATGCCGTGCAGCATCAGCCCCGCATGAGTGGCCGGGGAGGAGGCGTAGCTATTGTTTTTAGGGAGGACTGGCCTGTTAGGAGGTATCCAGTGCCGGAGATTGTGGGTGTAGAGGCTCTGCACGTGGTGATCGATTTGGCTGGGGGCAAGCTAGGGGTGCTGCTGGTGTACCGGGCCCCTTCATGCCCGGCGGCATCCCTTACCGCTCTAGCGGAGCTGGCCTCGGAGGTGGTGTTGGGCTCCCCCAGGACTTTGGTTCTGGGGGACTTCAACGTCCACGCCGATGCCGGCCTTGTTGGGGCGGAGCGGGAGTTCATGGCCGCCATGGCAACTATGAACTTGTCCCAGGAGGTGATCTGCCCGACCCACGTGGGGGGACATATCCTCGACCTGATCTTCGGCTCTGGCCTTGAGGCGGGGGGTCCGGTTGTGGGGGAGGTGACAGCGGTGCCCTTGTCGTGGACGGACCATTACCTCCTTCAGGCCGGTCTTTTAGCGCGCCCCCTCCAGAAGGGGAAGGGACCAGTTAGGATGGTCCGCCCTCGGAGGCTGATGGAACCCCAGCGGTTCCAGGAGGTCCTGAGGGAGCTTACCCTGGATGTGGACGGTCACTCTGTGGATGAGCTGGTCCGGCATTGGAACATCTTGCTGGAGGAGGCCATTGACAGGGTGGCTCCGAGGCGCCTTCTGCCTCGGTCTCGTCACCGCAGGACCCCTTGGTTTACTGAGGGGCTGCGGTGTATGAAGCGTGTGGGCAGGAGGCTAGAGCGACGCTGGCGTCGGACTCGGTCTGTCTCCGATCGTCTTCTCCATAGGGCCCATTTGCGGTCCTATGTGGAGGCTGTGAGGACGGCGAGGAAGGAATTCCTCGCCGTCCTCATAGCGTCTGCGAAGTCGCGTCCAGCGGAGCTGTTTCGGGTGGTGCGGGGGCTGGTTAGTCCGGCCTCCCTCCGCCTGGATGGGGACTTGTCCCGGGCCCGCTGTGAGGAGTTTGTCATCTACTTCGCAGACAAGATCGCTCGGATTCAGGCCGATTTCGACGCTGGGTTGATAGCAGTAGGGGAAGAGCGCGGGGGGGCGGAGGGTCCGTCTGGTCCATCTTTATGGGGTGAGTTTCAGGAAGTGACGCCAGCCGATGTGGTGGATGTCCTGGGGTCTGTGAGGGCCACGTGTTGTCAACTAGATCCATGCCCGTCCTGGTTAATAAAAGCTTCCGGGGAGACGTTGGGGACGGTGCTGGCGAGGGTGGTGAATGCGTCCCTTCGGCAGGGGAGGTTGTCGCCTTGCTTAAAAGAGGCTGTGGTGCGCCCCCTGCTGAAAAAACCATCGTTGGACGTAGACGCGCTCGCCAGCTACCGACCTGTCTCTAACCTTCCCTTTTTAGGGAAGGTTATTGAGCGGGCAGTGGCGCTCCAGCTCCAGGGTCATCTAGATAATATCGGGCTCCTTGACCCGTTTCAATCTGGGTTCCGCCCCGGCTATGGCACCGAGACGGCGTTGGTGGCCTTGGTGGACGACCTCCGCCGGGAGATGGATGCGGGATGTTCGACATTTCTCATCCTGCTCGATCTCTCGGCCGCTTTTGACACCGTGGACCATGGGCTGCTGTTGAGACGACTGCGTGACCGGGGGGGTCTGGACGGGACTGTTCTTGAATGGTTCCGTTCATTCCTCTCGGGGAGGAGCCAGCGGGTGGTGTTGGGGGAGGAAACATCGAGCCCCCGCGCCTTACCGTGTGGCGTTCCGCAGGGATCGATCTTGTCTCCATTATTATTTAACATCTATATGCAGCCCTTGGGGGAGGTCGTGAGAGGGTTCGGGGTGCGATGTCACCAGTATGCTGATGATACTCAGCTGTACCTCTCGTTTTCTACCGACCCAGACCCTGCTGTCTCGGTGCTATCCCAATGTTTGGAGGCCGTGGCGGATTGGATGCGGCGGAGCAGACTGAAGCTCAACCCAGATAAGACGGAGGTGATGGTGGTGGGGAGGGCGAAGGGGGTGGTGGCCCCCCTGATTGGGGGGGTTTGCCCCCCTGTAGCTCAGCAGGTCCGGAGTCTGGGGGTCATATTGGACGCAGGCCTGCGGCTGGAGCAGCAGGTGGAGGCAGTCGCGAAGGCTGCCTTCCGCCAGCTTTATCTGGTACGTAGGCTGCGTCCGTATGTCTCTGGCCCGGACCTGGCCTCCCTCATCCATGCCTTCGTCACCTCGCGACTCGACTACTGTAACGCGCTCTACGTGGGGCTTCCCTTGTTCCTGGCCCGGAGGCTGCAGCTGGTGCAGAATGCGGCGGCCCGTCTTCTTACGGGGACGGGTCGCCGGGAGCACATTACACCGGTGCTCCGAGCGCTGCACTGGCTGCCGATAGTGTGCCGGGCCAGGTTCAAGGTCCTAGTAATGATCTATAAAGCCCTATACGGCCTTGGCCCCTCTTACCTTAGGGACCGCCTCGCCCTTCGCGCCCCGGAACGACTCCTGCGGTCTGCCGGGGGTGCCCTCCTGGAGGTCCCCCGTGTTAAGCGGGGGGCCACGATGGAGCGGGCATTCTCGGTGGTAGGGCCGCGGCTGTGGAACTCCCTTCCGGAGGAAGCTCGCCTGGCCCCAAGCCTTTTGACATTTCGGCGGAACTGTAAGACCTGGCTGTTTGCCCAGGCCGTAGGGAGGGAGGGGGGGGTGATTTTTAATCCCCCACCTATATATTTATTTATGATCATATGTTGCCCTGTTTTATTGATATGTTTTATATTTGTATTTTAAATGTTTTAAACTGTTTTTATTGTTGTTAACCGCCCCGAGCTGCATTGCAGGATGGGGCGGTATAAAAATCTATTAAATAAATAAATAAATAAATAAAGGTGAGCCTTTAGGAAGGCATTGTCTTCCATCAGGGCAGCAAGCTGATACTGCAGGATTGTCAGGGAGTTGGGGGTTTCTTCTTGCAGGATGGGCGTCTAGTGCTGCACCTGGTACAAAGCATCCTCTGCATCCTGAGTAGACATGGAGACCACTGCATTATTCATTCTGGCTCAGTCCAGTTGCTTCCACTGCATTATTCATTCTGGCTCAGTCCAGTTCCTTCCACTGCATTATTCATTCTGGCTCAGTCCAGTTGCTGCGAGCGCCAACAGTGGGACTGGGCTTGAGAAGAGGCAAAGCAAACTGTCAGACTCTGGGAAGAGTAGCAACAGGACCAGGGGTGACTTGAGTCACTGCAGAATCAAGGGCTGCCAGATGAATCAGGTCCAAGCAGGGTTCAGAGACTTGAATTGCAGCATATCCCTAGGTTCTATTCTCTTGTCCATGTTGTTCAACATATACATGCATCCCTTTTGGGGATGTTGTGATGACCAAGCACAGGGTAGAGTATCATCTGTACACTGATTATACACAACTGTATATCACTTGCCACGTGGACCCTGCTGTCTCAGCCTCTGCCTTGGAGGAATGCTTGAATGATATAGCTGGTTGGAAGGTTAGGAGCAACCTCATGCTCAATCTGGGGAAGACTAAGGTGATGCTGGTGGGAAGGAGAAGCCAGAGCTGATAGGAGGATACCCTTGCCTCTTTTGGGCCTTGGCATTTTTATGGGGTCTGAGTGGAGATTGTGTGCCAGGTAAAGAACTTCTGTCTATGGAAAGTTGGAAACGCTCTGTCCATGAAAACTCAGGGATCAGAGGTGGTTCAGAGATGTTTATTTCAGTTACACAATTTGTATAAGTTATTCCCTTATTTATCCCAGGCTGACCTTGCAAGCAACCTGGTGACCACAAGGTTTGATTTCTGTAATAGGGATGTGCATTTTGTGCATTTTGTCAGGTGGTGTCTTCAGAACTACTCTTGAGCAAATTCCCTAGTCCTCAGTGTTTTGTTTTCCTCATCCCATCACACCACATCACCCATCCCCACACATTAACAACCCTTCTGTTTAAAACCTAATCCCAATACCTGCAATCCTTCCCCATCCCTTCCCTAATCCCTACCCCCTTTATTCCTAACCCTCCCCTGTCTGTGTTAGTGTCTGTCTGTCTGTCTGTCTGTCTGGCGGGGATGAGGGTTGGTTGGGTAATTGAGAATATATACAGTTGTGTGGGGAGGGTGGGAATTGAGAGATGGAGTGTTACTGTATGCATTTTTATTATTGTTTTATTATGATGTAAGCCGCCCCGGGCTGCCTGGAGCAGGAGGGGCGGGGTAGAAAATTGTTTAATATAAATAAATAAAATTATTCTAAGCTGCCCTGAGCCCTTGTGGGGAAGGCAGTCTATAAATTTGTAAAATAAAAATAAATAAATGTACACAGTAGAGACTTTGGCCCCTCCACTGAAACATGCATTGAGAGGATGCTCATGTGGGCAAGTGTTTTCGGGGATCCTGCCTACCCACTGAAATTGTGGCTCCGAAGCAAATGTACTTTAATCAGCAGCTCAGTGCCACTCACTCTCTTGTAAAGAGGGCTTTGGGGTTTTTAAAACAGTATTGGAGATCATTAGATTGTAAGCCGTAGGCAGGGACCGCGTCTGTCTCATTGCTATGTAAAGCGCCAGGAACACTGCTGGCGCTATACAAATGCTCGTAATAATAATAATAACAATAATAATAATAATTGCAGCCAGAATTATATTCCATCTGGAAATTGTACCATTGCTAATTACCACTGCCTGGGTTGTCCACAACATCTGTGAGACTGGTGAGGCTGTGGTAGTTTTTACACACACCTTAAAGTGGTGGTCTTCCAATCCTCCAGGTTTACAAGTCCACAAGTCAGCTCCTGGCTATATTCTTCACAGGCTGCCCTGAGGCAGCTTGTATTAGTGGCGCTGGAGAGCTCAGCTGTAGAGAAGAGGGGTTGCGATGGAAACGACATGACCATGGCTGCCAGGAGCAAAGCAGTTTACTAGGAGAACCTTTTACACACACAATTCCTGGGAGACACTCGAATGTTACAGGCTCCAGATTTGTAAAATCACAGAGATCAAAGACTTTGTAAATCTTGAGAATATCTGGAAGTTCAAAGAGTTGGGTGTTTAAGATCTGGGTGAGTGATAGACACAGAAAGTTAGGGTTTCAGCAGCAAACATGCAGGAGAAAAGTGTGTGTAAAAACACCACATGTTGCAGAACCCCTCACCAATGAATTCCGGTGACCCTGTTCCATGATTGATCAACTGAACGAAGCGGAGCAGCGCATAGCTGGAGAGATCAGGGATGTGTTGTGCCTGCATATCAACCGGAACGTTCACCTCAGCATCAGTGACTTTTTCATGACTAAAAGTTTAAGAATTTTAAATGATTGTTTTGTAACAACAAAGCCTTTCAAAACGTATCTTTTCTGTGATTGTGTTTCCTTCTGCCCCATCCACCTCCCCCACCCTAACATCAGGCCGGCTTCCTTTCCCTCCTTGTGTGCCATCGCCCCTGCTCATTGCCTGGCAGTCGGTTTTTCCCAGTGGGATCCCCATAACAATTCCGGGCTGGCTGCCTCCCACTCCCCCAAGTTCCACAAGTCCTGAATCCAGTGTGTGCTTGTGGCAACAGGTTCTATGTGCATCCGTTGCAATGGACCTGCAGAAAGGTAACAAGCAAAGCCATTATTTCATACCACCCCCACCCACCCTCCTGGCCCAATTTTTTCACCAGTCACTCCATCCACCCAATTATTTAGTCGGGGGGGACACTGAAGGGGGACCATTCCCTTTGGAATCCCAATTGTCTTTCCCTTAGTACTTGGCCAACGGTTTTTCCATGTGGAATCCCTATTACCCTTCCCTTAGCATCTGGGTGGCAGCTTTTCCCTGTGGGGTTCCTATCGCCCTCCCCTCAGCACACAGCCAGCAGTCTTTTACTGAGCATTTCCACAGCAACCAGCTGCCAGGTTTCCCAGTGAGTTTCCTATTGACATTCTTGAAGTAGCTGGCTATCCTTGTGTGTTTCCCATTTTCATTCCCCAGCAAACATCCCTCAGCCCCCCACTTCTTAAAAACATCCCTTCTTTTAAAAAATGAAGCACACGTCTCAAGTTTTATGAAAAGTGAATAAACTTTATTAAAAGTTGTAAAAGTGTAACTTTCAAAAATGCATGTCCACGGGCCTTTCCTCCCCCCCGCTCAATGCCCACACTACAGAGCATTCCCTTTCCCCTCCCCATGCCCAAACCCCAAAGCCCCTGTTCTCTGCACTGCCCCAATGCCCAAACACTAGAGCATTTCCTTCCCCCTCTCCAAACATCCCTCTCCCCCTGCCCCCAAAGAAGCATGGGAATCAGGGTTTATAAAAATAAAAGACCTTTATTAAACAACCATAAGATTATTACAATTATTATTATTATTATTTTGCACCAGCTCCTCTTGGGAGTAAATGTTTGACATGCTTGCTTTGGTGTGGGATATGGTCGGTGGTGGGGGACCATTTTCCTGATCCTTTTCCTGCAGATCTGGTTGAGGTGGCATGGTCATGGGAGGCATGCAGAAATGATGGGGGTGGAAGGGGAAGTATGCCTAGCCCCAGGACTGTTCACTGGTGCAGTCACAGTGCAGAGCAGGCTCAGGTGCTTTCTCTGAGGGATGGAGTGCGGGGGATGTCAGAGTGGTAATCCAGTTCCCCATACCTGGGATTGAATGGCCAATGGGGGTTGGGAATGGTGCCTGTCCTATGGCAACAGTGGGCTCGATCCCAAAACCCTGTGTGCGGGCATGTGGTCCACGAGTGGATTGCATTTGCATGCTGCAAAAGGTTTGGGATGGAGCCCAATGTTTGCAATCATGATAGCAATGTGCTCCAGCAGAGAGGTCTGTACCTGAATGGACTGGGATACACTGTTCTGCATGTGTTTCCACATCTCATGCATGCCCTTGCTCATCCACTTGAGCATGCTGCTGTCACACCACTCAAAATGCTGCCAGAGGCAGGACCATTTCCGATCCTCCCACCGCTAGTCTAGGCAAGTCTCGGAAGCTGCAGCTTTGTGCTTTGCCGTGCTCTGCTACAGCAGCTGCTTATGACCGCTGACACCATGGATCTCATTAGACCACTGTGTGGTCTCCCTGAGAAGCTCTCAGACCCAGTCCTCCCTGCACCGCCAATTGCAGACCTTCAGCTCCTGGTTCTGCTGGGCACTCATGGCAGCAGGTTCCGTGTGTGTTTGTTCCGATGGACCTGTAGTAAGGTGAAGGTCTATTAGCTATATATGGACTATGATTAGTTCAAGGTCATTTGAAAACCATTAGTTCATACCCTCTGGATTCCGAATTGGCCTCTATGGTCAGCCGGGGACATCCTCCTTGAGGTTTCCCGAGTTTTCCAGGTGTTGACCATGAGGAGGGTGTTCTCGGTGGCTGCTCTGTGGCTGTGGAACTTTCTTCCACTGGAGGTCCGCCTGGCCGTAGACCTCCCCTCTTTACATAGTCAGTGTAAGACCTTGCTGTTCCACCGGGCCTTTGCCGAGGGAGATGGGATGGGTGAGATGGGTTAGGGTCAGTTTTTATTGGTTTTATTGTTGGGTTATTTAAGATGTTTAAAGTTTAAGATGTTATTTGTTTTAAAATGTTAGCTGCTCCAAGATGCTATGCATGAGAGGGCAGCATAAAAATATGAAAATAAATAAATAAATAAATAAATAAATAAATAAAATTACACACCCACACACACCCACACGTCCCTGGTTCAATTTTTCACCAGCCACCCCACCCACACAATTATTTAGTCAGGGGACAACCAAAAGAGGCGGGGAATGAGTACCTGGCCTCTGAAGCTGCTGGAGTTGTTGCTGCAGCAGCAGGATCCCAGCAGGCCGTGGGTTTGGCTCTCTTCCTGTCATCACTGCAAGGGAGTGAGGGACATACAGAAATCAACCACTGCCCTTCACGTCATGTTGCCCTGCCCATTGACACTGTTGGTATGCCGTCTTGCCCTTCCACCCACGTCATGCCACCATGTTTGCACATCCCCCATAATGGGCTGCTATGTTGTCCTCCCAACCCACCTGCCCTGTTCTCTTCCCTCTGCCAGCCCGCCATGTTGGCACCCCCCCCCCCCCACACACACACACATTCCTGTGTCTACGATTCACGTCCTTGGGCCTGTGTTCCAGTGATTTTCCAGCTCCTCCCTTATCATCTCACAGCCACCTGTCAAGACAGTTAACAATGGAAAAGCTAATGAAATAACAATAAATGCAGGTATTTGTCATACAGCTGTAGGGATGCAACTGCCCCACCCTCAAACTCCCCAGGTGGATTACTGTTCTCCTCCACTTCCACTGGCTCCTCTACAAAGGTGGCACCTGGATCCTCTGTATTCTCAGACAGAACCTCCAGTGGGTCCCTGAACAAGGAATGGCTCTCAAGATGGATGTGGTTGACTGTGAGAGTCATGGTGTCAGTGTCCATGTCGAGCCAAAATGGTGAAAGGAAGGGAGGGAGGGAGAGAAGAAGACCTCCAACAGTTAAGGCATGCCTGGGGGTGAGTATGGTTGCAGTGGGAGGGATATATTTATTTTATACCATTTCTACCCAGCCCCTCCTGCCTCCGGCTGAGCCCAGTGTGGGCAGTGGGGAAGCCATATCAAACCAAATCTAGCCCCTGGCAAAGGCACGGCCATACAGGTGGGCTGGGACAATGGGTCCATCCTTGCACAAGAACCAGTCCAAGAGCTCTTGGCAGGATGATGTTTGTCTCCTGCAGCTGAAGGCAAAGTTCTTTTCTTGGATCTCCTTGTATCCATGCCTCAAGCCTTTGGCCCACTGCTGGAACTAGTTCGAATCCTCTTTCATGAGCCTCTTTGAGGGATGGTTGGAATAGAAATTGAAATAAATAACATAAATATCCCAGTTATAGCTCTGGAGCATCATTGGGACTGAGATCTTTTGAAACACCACCTCTTTCCTGTAGCACTTCACCAGGGTGTATTGTACTTTCTGCTTTCTGCATAGTTTGATGAAAGCCTTGGTCTCTTCCTTGACCCAGGGAATGCAGCATTGGCCGGCGGATCTGTAGAAAGTGAGCGCTCTGAGATTGCACTATGGAAGCAGTGGTGCTGGTTGTTGTTGCCTGGCTGTTGGAATTTGCCATGGCTCCATTGATGGTAATCCTCCACAAGTTGTTAGGGAGGGGATGCAGGAGCTGGGAAAGTGCAAACATTGGGCAAGCACTGCCAACCAGGATGAGCAGGGTGGAATGCAGTAATGCACATTTGAAAATGATGCAGTGACCTTTTAAGGTGGATGTTACAACAACATAGAACAATTCTGATCAGAGGCACTGGAGTGGAGGTTAAGGGGCACTGGGAGGAGGTTAAGGGGTAGGCTATTTGCACAGTGATTGGAGGAAACACAACGCAAAAACAACAAACCTGGAAGTAAAAAAGTACCCTCAGCAAAGAGTAAATGAACAGTATGCGGTAAATGGTAAGTAGAAAATTGGTAAATTGGGATGGTATCTCATGGTATTGCAAGAATCAAGAAATCGCATCAGTATTAGGAAACGGTTAGGAAACCGATCCCAGTTCCCGATATGGTGAAATTTATCATAAGCAGGAATTAGCTGCTTGTTTCTGCCCTAGCAAATGCCTAATAAATGGGTGGGTAGACACCCATCTGGTGTGGACTATTGTCTCATTTGTTAACACCCAGAGGTGTCTTTATTGTCTGGTTCCATTGGGCAGAATAGGAATGAACTGTATTGACAGCCCATTGTAAAACTGCATTAATAAATAATGATTTTATCACAGCATTTTATTAAAAAACATTTCAAAAATGAAAACCATAACAAAAGAGGAATGTTCTGCTATGGTTTCAAAAGAGAGGGAAAACAGCATCAACAAAAGGGGAAATATCCTGCTGATTCACCAGGAAAAGCAGACACCCAGTAGTAAAATCATCTGATATGTAGAAATCTTTCCAGCTTATCACAGTATGGGAGTGCCTGGAGATAAGGTAAGGAATCCTCAACAAGCCTTTTCTCTCCACACATCTGGTTTCCAATTAAGGAAAGGGAGGGGATACTGATGTTCGTCTCTTATATTTATTTAGTGTATTTATCAAAAGATGAAAGCTAATAGCTGTTGCAGTGTCAGCAGTACTATGGAAACAGTTATAGTGCTGGGCTGAAGTTCAAACAGACTGCCAAACAGCCTTAACTAAGAGAGAAATACATAACTATGATACAAAGTAAGAAAGAGCTGAAACAACAGAAGTAATGAGGCCAACTCAGGTTTCCAGTTAGTTGTAGAGTAGTGCTGAAATGAATAGTGTGCTGTGGGTATTATTCACATTTTCGGCTAACTCTCCCAAAGTCCAAATGATATTCTCCACCAAAATGAATATTTGCTTATGTGGGGTGGGGGAGGGGGAAAGGAGGGGTTGGTTGTCAGCTATTTGGGTTTTCAGATATTCAGTTGTTTGGTTCCATCATTTTTTTGGCTTCTGCGTATGTGCAAATAGCCAAAATGAAGTAACCAAAGAACCGAATAAACAAAAATCCAAATATCTGGAAAGTCGAATAACCCCAACACAACAGAAAAATCAGAATCAAATATCTGGCAAATAAAGACCTCAACAGCAGTCATTTATTTTGGTAAATATTGTTGACACTGGATGAAACAGATGGATAATAACTCCTCAGCCTTTTTTCAGCCTGCGCTCTGGCCCTCACCTTCTGCCTTTGTATAGCCTGTGCTCCAGTCCTCACCATCGGCCCTTGTTTAGTTACTTGTCTTAGTTTCCGCAGACTGGATTTCCCAGCACTGCTTCCTGGCTTGTTTCCTGGACTGCCTTTCAGCTTCTTTGCTCTGCGACACTTGGCCTATTTGTTTTGACCCTCTGGCCTGAACCCTGACACTGCACTGTGGTTGCCTGACTCTGCAATCATCCAAATACTGCCAACGCTTCCCACAATGTGGTGCCTGGCTATCTTGACACTCACTAGTTTAGGTATTCAGTGGCCCTCGGTATCCATAGTACTGTGTATAAGGACCTGAAAAATGTAATTAATTTATCCTCACAGCATCCCTCCAAGCTGGGAAGTATGCAGGTGAGGAGCTGAGAAACTAAGTGATTTTCCCAAAGTAATGTAAGAAGTCTTAAACAGAGCTAGGACTGAATCCACAGCTTTCTTGAATTGAATCTGCAAGGTCATGATTCCACCACAATCAACAAGTGTCCGTTAGCTAGAATCATGATACAGCTTCATATGGTGAACAGAGGATTGATAATTGCTGAAATCTGTTTTATGCTTTGCCATAAACTATTCATTAATTCCTGATTATTGGATAACTGTCAAACAACCTCCTCCCCCCCCCCCCAAATAGCAGTAATTAATATTATGACCTGAATCATACTAATAAAAAGGTAGGACCTTAATCTCATTAATGCTGAAGCCTATATTTACGACTTAAGGCTACAGTATTGTGAGACCGTCTTTTTTAATGGAAGCCAGGCTTATATGTTCATTGTGTTAGATTGTAGACAACATATAGTTGAAAGAAGAGTAAATACAACTGATGACATGTCATTAATGTAACTAAGAATGATAGCTAGCTTTGCTTCTGATATTAAGGCTTTATTTGATGATGGTTTCATAGTAACCAAGATAATCTTGAAGGAAGAAAGACTTTTCAAAACACTAGGGTAAACACTGCAAAAATAAAGGCAAACCACAATATGACTCTTACATTTCATATTCAAAACCACAAAATGAGGTAATAAAAGACTGTCTGAAGTGTTATCTGAGTGTAGACCTATAATCAGCAAAAGCATTATATTTATTAGCTTTTATTCTGGGACTCATTTAAGGGTGAACTTCAAAAATGGTTGAGAAATCTAAATTCCTTGCTGGCTTCCGGCTAAATAGTTCTGGAATGGGTACCTCATTTGGTACCCATGGGTATTACAGGCATTTTTGGGTACCATTTCAAGTACCCAAAAAACATTCAAATAATCAAAATACTGAAATATTAACATATGCTGAAATACCGATAACTGGTATACAGAAATCCTGAAATTCAAGATGAAAACAGGACAAAATCATGATTTCGGTATGACAGTTGTTGATATAGTGGTTGTCAGTATTTTGGTATTTCAGGTACCTGATCAAAAAAACTCTTTGGGTACCAAAAAGATACCTGAAATATTTTGTTTGATTCAGGTACTAGGGATGGGTGAACAGATCGCGGTTCGGGTTCGGCCGTTCGGTTCGGCTGCATTCGGTTCGTCCGTTCGGTTCGTTCGTTCGGTTCGGATTCGTTCAGTTCGTTCGTTCGGTTCGTTCATTCAGTTCGTTTGCTGATTTCGGGTTCGGCTGTAGGTGTCCTGTGCAGCTGCTGGGGGAAGGAGACGCTTGGGGAGGAGCTGTGTGCTGACCTGCCGGGCCTTCATTGGCTCTCTCTTCCTGCCAGGTATTAGTTAACCAGGGGCTGGGGTCCCCTTGGGCGCCAGCCTAAGGGCGACATCCAAAGGGTGTCGCCCGTTGGATGGGCCCGTTAGGCTGGGGACGCAGTGCAGTGCCCTACCCTCTGGTCAGACTGGGAAAGATGTTGAGGCATGAGCGCATTCATCTGTGCTGACTGGCCTCTGAT
>QEPC01005331.1:53600-79225 GCA_003113815.1 Sphenodon punctatus
CTTCCCAACACCTTCTGAGCTAGTCACTGTTCCTGAACAGCAGGTGTTGAGTAGGATTTTTAGATTGCTTTAACTTTCATTTCACTTTTGTAATGAAATGAAACTTAAACCATAAACTGAAACCTTGTGTTATGCACTGTACAGACTCATTGAGTATGTAATGTATGTATTTCACTACCGACTCCTCTTCTGTTTGTGAAGATTCCCCCCCATCCCATATATATTGGATGTATATATATCCATATATAACCATATATATATCCATATATATGGATATATGGATGTATATATATCCATATATATATACATTCACCAAGAAAATCAAGAATCTCACCCTCCCAATGTACTTATTGAAAAACCAACAACTTGTACTTACCTGGATGCCTTTCTCCAAATCTAGAGCTGCTCTGTGACTCCTTGCTGCCCTCTGCTTCTCTGTGAGGGCAGGTGGGGTGGCAAATTTGCAGAGTAGGCAGCCGCTGCACAGCGAACAAAATAATAATAATCATTAAAAACACTGTGCATGTAAATAATGTGCATGTACACTGTGCATATTCAGTGCATGCACAGCCCTTTTACAAATGGTGTTGACAGTGTCAGCACCATTTTGGAAAAGGGCAGCCAGTGTGCGCATGCACAGAATGGTTGCCCATTTCCAAAATGGTGCAGATACTGCTATCACCATTTTGGGAAAAGGCCATGCATGTGTACAATGGCTGCAGCAGTCATTTTGCTCATGTACAGACCAGGTTTGATTATTTTTTTTTTGAGATTCTTGTGAGATCTCAGAACATTACCCAGATCTTGATGAGATCTCATTAACGTTTCTTGATTCTCATGTGAGTCTCGCGAGAACTGGGAAAGGTTCTCACTTAAGCCCTAGTCAGAACTGAACCATATAAATTTCCAAAGGAGCTGTGAAGAAAATGATCAGAGCTCGTTTTTAAAGAATTGTGCTTTTAATGCTGGAGTTGGGGAAACCTCTCTCTCCCGTGGACCTCCTCGAAAATGAGTACAAGCTCCATGGGCCAGGCAGAAGTTGGGGAAGGGCACTTACAGAGTGTGCTCAGGACGAAGAAGGCATGCAAAAGGCCAGATCATGGAAGTGTGCCAACAGTGCCATAGATCCACCCCCTAAACTTAGGTGCATGCCCTCATTTCTGCTCCATTGCCCCTAAGCAAGCTTCTTCAAAGCTGGATTCATGAGTCAGATCCAGAAACTGAAAGGAACCAAATAAAAACCAACCATTGACCAAATTTGGATGTGGCTCCCGACATCTGTTCTAAACTTTAAAATTGATTATATTAATTGACACTATATACACAATAATATCTTATATTAATTATATAATTATTAATTAATATGACAATTTTATGGTGTATAGGAAAGTGGTGTGTTTTTTTTTAAATCAGGCTTTTCAAGATAATATCAACCATAGCATAAACTTGGTTTACCAATTTGTTTTTTATTTTTCCTGGCAAGAATTCAAAGCCCCTACTTCAAATTGTACCCAACTGCCACTTTGGCACATAAGGAACAGTTTTGCAATTTTTGATTTCATTATTCTCATGTAAATCTTTAATAAATCCACTGAAGTCCTTAGAATCACTCTGAGGTTTTAGAGCCATATAAAATGGAGAACAGAATTCACGCTGTCCACCTCACGGAACCTCAGGACTGGTGTCCATGGACTCAAGAGAATGTGGCTGATTTATGACATTCTGTTGAGAAAATAAGGTATTTGGTTTGTTGATGCATCCTGGAATGAGACAAGGACAACAGTTATATTTATTTATTTATAAAATAATTGAATACACCACCCCTCCTGCTCCAAGCAGCCCGGCCAGCTTACAATATTAAAACACATAAAAACAATAAAACAATAAAATGCAATAAAAGGGAAGGCACAAACCAAACTGCCCCCTCCCCTATCCCACCCTACACCCCATCTCCCTCACCAAAACCCAGATGGAACAACCGGGTTTTACAGATATGATGGAAGAAGGGGAGATTCGGGGCCACCTGGGCCTCCACCGGGAGGGAGTTCCACAGCCTAGGTGTGGCCACCAAGAACGCTCTCTCCATAGCGGCCCCCAAGGCCACATGGGGCCTGGGGGACCTCGAGAACGGCACTCCTAGAGGACCACAGAGGCTGCTCCAGAGTGCGGAGAACAAGGCGGTCCTGCAGGTAAGTCAGGCCAAGGCAGTATAGGGCTTTATAGGTCAAAACAAGTACCTTGAATTGGACCCAGAAGATGATAGGCAGCCAGTGCAGAGCATGGAGCACTGGTGTAATGTACTCATGGTGACCCATGCCTGTAAGGAGATGGGCCGAAGCATTCTGCACTAGCTGCAGTCTCCAGACCATCACCATAGATGGGGTTTTAAAGGCTACACTCTTTATTCCAAATCAATGAGCTAGGTGGGGTAATTGCCAGCGGCAATTAGGGTCCAGTGCAACAAGCACTAACACAGTTAAGCATAAATGTCAGGGGAACTGACCTTGATGTGCCCTCAAGTGCCAGCCTCCACTTTTCGGGTACAACCACAGTTAACCATAACTGTCAGGGGAATTGATCTTGATGTGACCTCAAGTACCAGCCCCCAATTTCTTAGCAAACCAAGTCTTCCCTTCCAGCTTACGGCATACGACGTGGGCAAGGGAGGTGTACGTGGTCCATTAAGAACTGGAGTAAGGAGTTGGGTGCCTGGAACACCTGGGAGGCCACCTCTGCCCCTCCCCTTGCTGCCTCGATCTTCACCCCTCCCAAGGACATGACCCCCGCGCTTGCCGTCCCTTCATGTGCGCCGGGTATCGTTTCCCCATCTCTTAAGGAGATAACTCCTGGTTTACTATGTAACTCTGCACCAAATTACTACATAACAGTACTGGACACCTGCAAAGAGTGCGACATTTTATTATACAGCATAATAACCACCCATGGCCAATGGCCCACAATAGATTAATTCAACCTAGCACTGTGGGGAAGGTAAAAACCTGGAATTCTTATGTGCATTCTGGGTTCCTGGAAAATTTCTTCCCGGCTTTACAACAGGCAACCAGCAACTCTTTCAGTGTTTGAAAGGGTGGGTGGGAGGGTGCTGATTTCTATGGCTCCTTCCCCGTGACTGAGGCTGGGAGCTCACGGTGACCTTTATAGCCAGCTCTGTTAGTCTTGCCTCATGAGACCTCAGTTGCAACCATTATTCCTGGTTGCCTGAGCAGCCTAGGTTGGGCACACATTTTTCTTCTCGCCCAGCAGTCATTGCCCATGGCAGTCAACTGCAATTAGCTTGCAGCTGGACTGCCAGCAAAAACAAACAAACTGGCCCTTGCTCCTTCCTTTTAGGGGAACGTGACAAGTAGCCCATTCACTGCCATTTTGGCATGCAATGGGATATTGTCATGATCAGGAGCACAACAATAGTTTGGCTAATGAGAGATGGTTCACGCTCTGACTTCCCTCCACTTTCAGGCTGCACTAGAGTGTAGGGCAGCAGCAGCAGCAAGATGAAGGAAGTGACTCCTAGAAGAGTTATCTTTTGCTCTCTGCCTTGGCTCTGGGGCTCCACTCCTTCATCTCATTGTTTTGACTATGGATACTTTTGCTATCACTCCCTCATCAGTCTCTGAGCTGCAGTGTCTGACAATGAGGACATGGGAAACAGAGCACAAGATCACACTGCTGCAGGTTGGCCCAAGGAATCCCAAGGACCCCAGCATCCCTCACCTCTGATTGCACCTAGGGTTGTGACTTTTCCTGCAGGTTTGTCCAAAGGGAGTAGGTCAAGCTAGAAGAGCGGTAAAGGCAAAGGGACTTTTACCTTCTTCTGATTTGGCCCAGCCTGTTTCCCTACTGTGAAGCTATGATTTCTCTGGGTTATCCAGGGACGTTTGTAGACTCCAAAACAAATCATGGTACTAGTTGCTTCCTGGCACGACTCGGATATGAAACCAGGTAACAAAGAATAGAGTAGTTGAGTGAAGTTTGCTTTGGGTGTTAACAAATGAGAAGATAGCCCGCAATAGTCCACACCAGGTGTGTCCACCTATTCGTTTGTTGGGTGTTCTCCCCTACTGGAAAAGTGACCACCACCTATCGGACACCTCCCCTCACGGTGGAGTCTTGAAGGGTGAGGAGCTTGCTATGCAGGCAAACATGGGCTAATGTGCACCCATGTGTCCACATCCCAATAATTAGGTTGCAAGTACAGGCTAATGTGTGCCACATGTCCATGTTCCATCAATTACGGATGGAGGGGTTGAGGTGGAGAAGGGACATCCCCCTGGTGGCAGCAGGGTGGTGGTGTGAAGTGGTAGGGCAGGGCCTCTGATATTGGGTATTTTCAGACATTACGAGATCACGCTCAACCACAGTCAATACCCTGTGGTGGGGAATGGTCCCATAATGTCTGTTAGGGAACCGGACGTTCCCCTCCAGATGTTTGCCATGGTCAATCGTGGCGGGGAATCCCATTCACCACGCGATTGACAGAACCAGCGGGGCCAGCGCCAATCGCATGGTGAATGCGATTCCCCGCCACGATGAAGGGGATGGTCTCGTCTGGATGGAAACCACGGTCCGGAATCCCCGGTGGGATTCCGGGCCGTGGTCAATTTGGGCGAGCGCTGTGGCCGCATTGGTTGCGGAGCCCGCCCGTCTCCCCAGACAGTGGGCGGCAGGGAAGGGTTGGGGGGCAGGGCCGAGCAGTCACACTTTGCGCTGCTTGGGCCCACCCCCTCCCCGATTCCCCACCGGGATCAGCTGGCACATCTGTTGGACGTGCCGGAGTGATCCTGGCAGGGAATCATTTGAGTGATTCTGGGATGGGGTGAATGCCACCCCATCTTGTCTGAAATCACCCATTGCCTGTGTGTATTTATCAGAGGACTGCTGAATTGAAGGATGATATATTAGCTGTTGTTGGGAGGGCTGTATTCTATTGTACAGTTATATAGGGTTGATGTTTTGGGGGGGTGGTCATGTTGAAATTGTAATGATTTTATGCTGCTGTGTTATGCTTATTATGTATTTTTATGTATTATGATAAATATCTGTGAGCCGTCTCAAGTCATTCTCGAATGAGAGAGTGCGGGATATAAATTAAAAATGAAATGAAATGACGCGTTGGGGAAGAATGTCTGCACCTGCATTAGGTTTGTTGCACTATACCTGTGAGTGGGAACTGTGTGGGAGGTGCCTTTTTATTAAGCTATATACACTAAACATGTGACTGGGAACTGCACAGACCAAACACAGACTCCAGCGGGTTATCTTCTCATTTGTTAATACCCAATGACTTTTTTTGGCAGGGGAAAAGGGGTAGATTTGAACTTGAAAATCAAATCAAAACTTGTGGAAAGAATATGGAGCAAATAATCCTTAAATCCACTTGAACTGAAATCAAAGAGAACAGTAGGTTTCTTCCAAGTAATTGAATCTCGCAGATTGTAGCAAGATAGATGAGAGAAAAATCTGATGGCACAAATCGTTCCCAACGGCTGTCTTATTTCCTGCATCACAACTATTTCTCTCCCTAATGCTCTGTCATCTATCATTTGATATCTAGGGAACATTTAATTATAATAGCCTGTTTTATTCATGTTTAAAAGGTGATATGAACCTCTTTAGAACAAATGTGTATATATTGAAAATCAATTTATCACAACATAGAAAAGCAGATGAAAAGTCCTGAATGATGTGAGAGAGGGCATTAGTTCAGATTTGAATTCTGGATATCCCCCACAAGCATGGGGAGTAATTAAAGGAGTCAGTGAAGATAGGCTCTCAGCCTCCTCCTGTTTCGACTAAACCAGAGTCAGGGAACCTCAGGCCAGGGGGCCAAATGCTGCTCTCGGTTAGTTTTCATGTGCCTCTTTTCCAGCTTCTGGATCTGGCCCCTTGATCTAATTCCTAGTCCTACCCCCAAGCACCAACCCACCCCTCACCCCCTAAACTCAGGGTAAGGGAGCAGAGGTGAGGGTGCACACACAAAGATAGGGGTCAGATCCATGGCTCATCTTCATGATTTGGACCCTCTTTTTCCTAGCACACCCTTTATACATCTTCTTCCCTAACTTCTATGTAGGAACATGTACTAATTTTCAAAGTGACCTCTGAAAGAGGGGTGGGGGGAAAGGAACTACTAGGCCTTGTTCCTACCTCTATTTCCAGCCCTGGCACGGGGTGAGAACAAGCTTGATGAAGAACAGGTGTGGCACTGCTGCTGCAGGTCAGCTGTTTGGAGACACCGAACAACCTCAGACCTGTCAGAGGAGAAAACTGGGAGTGAGGCTGATGTTTCTGCTTACAGAGCAGCAGTAGTGACAGGGTCTGGAAGAGGTGCTGGAGCTGAGCACCACCATGAAAATATGTGCCAGCTAGGGCTGAGCTCAAGCAAGTTCTGACACAAATTAAGTTCATGGTTAGAAGGATCGCAAAAGGGGGAAACAGATGCAGTCAAAGTGGGAATGATTATCAGTTTGTTGGTGGGACCTGCACTGGTCTGGGCTTCTACCTTGCTTGTGACAACCAGTCCCTTGTTGGACCAATATGGAGAATTCATCCATGCTACAGATGTCCTAGACAGGGACTCCCAGGGATTGAGAATGGCAGAGACCTCTCTGCAAAACCTCTGCCAAGGGCGCAGGCCTGTTGCTAGATACATTGATGAGTTTTGATGACTAGCAGCAAACACTGCTTGGAACAAGACAGTTCAACTGTACCTAACTGACAGTTTGAAAGATGAGCTGGTCTAGGTGGAGACATCTCTGATGCTTGATTTACTTATTGCCCTGTGCTTGGAGATTAATCAGAGGCCAAGAGAGCATCACCAAGAAAGGCAGGGAGGGGCCAAGCCACTGATGGTTTCCCCATGCCCAGACCAAATGGGTCCCCAGTGCCCTTGTTGCTTCTGAATCCATGTAGTTTAGCAGGGGGGGCTTGTGGATTTTGAGGTTGGAGGGGCAGTAAGGCCGGCCGGCCCACCAGTGGCAAACCCGCCAATGGGCTGGTGAGCCGAGGGAGGAGCCAGGGCAATGGTGGGTGGCGCTAGGGCAACGGTGGGCCAGTGGCATTGCATAACCCAGCAGCAAGGAGTTCCCAGGGTTAATATTGGATGGTCATTACATTACTTAATGCTGGGATGCTGGTGTGTGAAGCACTGCCACTGGGGAATAGAGAACCCTCTTACTGGGGTCCTATATGCTCTCTTTCCCACCGGGTCCAAATTAACCATAGCAGGTTAAAAAAATAGATCACGTTGCCATCACCTACCTTTATCCTGAACCCTCAAATCCTCAATTTTCATTTCATTCTTGGCCACTTGTAGTCTTCTGAAGGTGTAGACTTTGGGACAAACCTTCCTTCTGGCTTGGAGAACTTGGGACGACTGAGTTAGTTCCCTGTTCTGCGACAAGCCGAATCAGAAGAGAATGAAAGGGAAGAGAAAGACAGGACAGAGGAGAAGTAAGAGGGAAAAGGTTTGGTTTGGGAGCACGAGAAGAGGAAGGGGGAAGAGATGGGTTCTGTGGGGGGCAGGGGGGAAGGGTTTCCTTGTTGACTGCAGCCTTCTCTTCTGTTGTGCTCCTATCTATCTACTTTCTCCTATGTTCATAAGGAGAGCGAGGAGAGGTGTGGAATCATGCCAGATCTCAGAAAAACTAGATAGAAAAAAGAAGCAAATTAATTAAGATTATTATTATTATTATTATTATAAGCATTTGTATAGCACCAGTTGTGTACCTGGCACTTTACAGAACAATGTGATAGACGCGGTCCCTGCCTATGGCTTACAATCTAATAGACACAGAGGGGGGAGACAAGGAGAGGGGACATAGGGAGAGACAAGGGATAAATTACATTCAAGTGGATGCGAAGTCTCAGGTGCACGTGCTTGGCTTGGTTGCGGTTGGGCAGGAGTCTGTGAGGAGGGCATACAGCAAATATTGAAAGGAAAGTTCCAACAGGCATTGGGAAAGGTGGCGAAGAAGAGGTGGGTTTTGGGGAGGGATCTGAAGGTGTGGAGGGAGGGGGCAAGGTGGATGTGGGCAGGGAGAGAGTTCCAAGCATGGGGGACAGCGAAGGGAGAAGGTACAAAGGCAGTTAGGGGAACAGTGGAGGCGAGGGAGGGGGCAGACGAGCAGCGGCAAGTGCGTGCAGGAGTGTGTAAAGAGTGTAGTGAACACCAGGAGTTTGTGAAGGATGCATTCGGGAAGGGAGAGCCAGTGAAGAGAGTAGAGGCTGTACATGGTCAAAGCAACGGGCTGAGTGGATGATCCTAGCAGCGGAGTTTTGGATGGAGATAAGGGGGAACAGGTGAGAACAGGGGAGGCTAGTAAGGAGGAGGTTACAATAGTCAAGGTGAGAGATGACCATGGCGTGAACAAGGGTTTTGGCTGAGGAGACAGAGAGAAAGGGGTGAATCTGAGCAATGTTGTGGAGGGCGAAGCAACAGGACTTGGTAACAGAGTCGATAAGGTTTAAAGGAAAGGTGAGAATCAAAGACAAAGCCCAAGCTATGGGCTTGGGGAACGGGGTGGATGGTGACCCCATCAATAAGGATGGACAGGGAAGAGGGAGAGGAAGGGATGGGACGAAAGATAGGGAGTTCAGTCTTAGCCATGTTGAGCTCGAGCTGACGTCGGGACATCCAGGCGGAGATATCAGAGAGACAGTTGATGAGGCGAGCTTAGACAGAAGGGGAGAGAGAGGGGGTGGAGAGTAGAGTTGAGTGTCATCAGCGTAAAGGTGATATTGGAAGCCGTGGGAGACAATGAGTTTGCCAAGGGACAGGGTATAGATAGAGAAGAGGAGAGGGCCCAGGACAGAGCCTTGAGGAACACCAACTGAGAGGGGGAGGGAGGAGGAGTTGGAATTGGAAAGAGACACATTAAAGGAGTGGTCAGAGAGGTAGGAGAAGAACCAGTCAAGGACAGAGCCGCAGAAACCCAGGGAGCGAAGAGAATTCTGTAGGAGCGAGTGGTCGACAGTGTCAAAGGCAGCAGAGAGGTCAAGGAGGACAAGAATGGAGTAAAGGCGCTTAGATTTAGCGACAAGTAGATGTTTGCATTTTCAATGACATTTTTAATTTTGCTTCTTTGTGGACCTCTCCCCCAAAGAAGAGGTCCAGGACGCTCCCAATCCCCATGTTGTCACTTACCATTATCCTGAACACTCTTCATTTTCATGCTGTCCTTGGTTGCCTGTAATTTTCTAGGGTAGGGTCCCAATCCATTCACTGTTCAGGTCCCACAGCTGGTCTTGTTGAGGCCTCTAGAAACAGTGTGACTTCAGGCTTCATTGGACCCATAGAAGCCCTGTAACTCCTAAAGTCAAACACTGCATCTGGAAGCACAGTGGTGGTGGAGGCTCCTATGTCTGTGGTTCTGGAGCCCACATGATTTGTTGGGGGTGCAATAAGACTTTAAGGTGTCCCCCGGCCATGGGCATGCCCCTGCCCCCAAGGAGAGGTTCCACCCTCTCCCAATGAATACCCACTGTACCTCTCCATGGGGGCAGGGGCAGGCCCAAAGCCGCCTACTCGTAATAACTAAATACTTCTAAACTACTAGGGGTGGGACATCTGGCAAAAAACTGGTTACCGGTTTTACCGGTTACAGGTTTACAAAAAAATGGTTTACCAGATTAAAACCGGTTTACTGGTACCGGATTTATTCCACTGATTTCAATGGGGAACTGTCCCCATTGAAATCAATGGGGAAAAAAACCAATACCTCCCCCTCCCCCTCCCAGGCTGTGCGGGTAGAAGGGGGGCACCCCCCCTGCCCATCCTGGATTTTTTAAAAAACAATTTTTGCCCTAAGTCCCTACTAGTGCAGGTTCCGGGCCACCACCGGTGACCCATAGCCCGCACCAGCAGGTAGTAGGGTGATCCCTGGGGTGGGGGTAGTTTAACACCCCCCACCCAAGGGATCACCCTACCTCCCCACCCAGGGATCACCTACCTTTGGCGCTCCGGGCGGCAGCAGAGGCAGAGGAGGAGGAGGCAGCACGGCGGTCTGGCGGCTTCAGTGCTGGCTGGTGGCTTCAGCACTTTCTAGGCCTTCCGGGGAAACCCAGAAGTTCCCTGGAAGACCTAGTAAGTGCCGAAGCCACCAGCCAGAGCTGAAGCCTCCGAACCGCCGTGCTGCCGCTGCTGCCTCCACCGCCGCCCGGAGCACCAAAGGTAGGCGATCCTTGGGTGGGGAGGTAGGGTGATCCCTGGGGTGAGGGGTGTGTTAAACCACCCCCCACCCCAGGGATTACCCTAGTACCACAGTACCTACCTGCTGGTGCGGGCTCTGTGTTGCCGGCGGTGGCCCGGAGCCCACACTAGCAGGGACTTCGGGGAAACAATTTTTTAAAAAAAAATCCAGGGTGGGTGGAGGATGTCCCCCCCTTCCACCTGTGCAGCCTGGACTGGGGAGGGAAAGTGGTTGGGGTTTTTTTGTTTCTTTTTTTACGTTGCGGCCAGTCATTTCAATGGCTGCAATGTAAAAAAATCTGGTACGGGGAACTGGTACTGGTACCCCCAAATACCGGGGTAATCCGATACTGCCGGTACAGCAAAATACCAGCAGTATTGGATACCGGATGTACTGAACTTCCCACCCCTATTAGCACTAAGAATTTTAAAGAACCCAACAAGTGTTAAACTATTTATTCTTTTTTTCCTATGGACTTTGTGGCTCGGTGTGCCTGCCACGGCCGTAGGCATGACCCTGCCCCCAAGGAGAGGTTCCACCCTCTCCCAATGAATGCCCACTGTACCTCTCCTTGGGAGCAGGCCCATGGCCAGGGTGTGGACACAGAGCGAGCAACAGAGTGCTAGTGCATGCTTCTAAACTACTACGTCTAAACTATATTAAGACCAAAACTTTTTTAAATTCTAAAACATTTCTAAACTACTTCTAAACTACATTAGAGCCAACAATTTTAAAGAACTCTAGTATTAAACTCTAAAATGTTTAACTGTTTTAACTGTTTACAGTTTAACTGTACTTTTTAACTCAACTTTTTTAACTTAAGAAGGAAGCATACTTATCTTTACCATGGGATGTCCTCTGCTGGCTCTCATCCTCACACTAACAGCTGCCTGAAACGCCTCCCTCCGCCTTGTGTGCCATCACTGTCATATGGTGCCCTTTGGGGGCTGGATTTATTCATGGTGGTGGTTCTGCAGTGCAATTGGTCTTCCTCTCTGTGCTCTCTCCTCAAAGAAGGCCGGGAAGCATTACTTGGGTGCACCATTCACGTTGGCATGGGTCTCCCTAATCAGGACAAAGACCATGCAGACTGGAGCTGGATGGATGCAATGCAGGTGTCCTCATTGTGCGGGTCTCCCCCCCCTAGTCTTCATGCAACGGAAAGTCCAGAATCCAGATCATCACCTCTTTACTTGGGTGCAGCGTCCACATTGGCATGGGTCTCCCTAATCAGGACAAAGACCATGCAGGCTGGAGCATGATGGATGCAACACAGGTCTGATTGTGCGGGTCACTGTCCAGAATAGATAATCTTCAGGTCTGTTCAGCACCTGTACTGGAAATTTGCTCGCTGTTCCTTGCATTGTGCAAACAGATCTATTGTTTTGTTGTTGAAGTCTGGAATGTCCCTGACCATGGCTTGCTCAATATACAGCATTGCGAAAGCATTCAGACAGTCCTCTGTCATGGTACTTCTCAGAAAGGTTTTAATTATTTTTAGAGCTGAGAAGCTTCGTTCCGCTTTAACAGTTGTGAGAGGCATTGTCATGACAATCTTCAGCAGTTTAACCACCTCTGAGAAAGATTTCTCCAAGTTGTCCTCGGTCAACACAGCAAGTAGCGCAGAGGCATCTTTGGCAGAATGGAATTCTGACCTGTCATACAAAGTCCCAAGCTCACTCCTCAGTCGGTCTCACTCCAGCATTGGGTAGGCTTGCGTTGCCGCATTAAATGCTTGGATGGAAAAGTGTTCACTATTAGTGGTGGGACCCCAGGGCATTTACTGGGTACCGGATTTACCGGATACTGGTTTTCAAAAAACCAGATTCCCGGATTAAATCCGGTATACAGGTACCGGATTTATTCCATTGATTTCAATGGGGCACTGTCCCCATTGAAATCAATGGAATAAAAAAATTCCTTCCCCCTCCCCCTCCCAGGCTGTGCGGGTGGAAGGGGGGATACCCCACNAAAATGGTTTACCAGATTAAAACCGGTTTACTGGTACCGGATTTATTCCACTGATTTCAATGGGGAACTGTCCCCATTGAAATCAATGGGGAAAAAAACCAATACCTCCCCCTCCCCCTCCCAGGCTGTGCGGGTAGAAGGGGGGCACCCCCCCTGCCCATCCTGGATTTTTTAAAAAACAATTTTTGCCCTAAGTCCCTACTAGTGCAGGTTCCGGGCCACCACCGGTGACCCATAGCCCGCACCAGCAGGTAGTAGGGTGATCCCTGGGGTGGGGGTAGTTTAACACCCCCCACCCAAGGGATCACCCTACCTCCCCACCCAGGGATCACCTACCTTTGGCGCTCCGGGCGGCAGCAGAGGCAGAGGAGGAGGAGGCAGCACGGCGGTCTGGCGGCTTCAGTGCTGGCTGGTGGCTTCAGCACTTTCTAGGCCTTCCGGGGAAACCCAGAAGTTCCCTGGAAGACCTAGTAAGTGCCGAAGCCACCAGCCAGAGCTGAAGCCTCCGAACCGCCGTGCTGCCGCTGCTGCCTCCACCGCCGCCCGGAGCACCAAAGGTAGGCGATCCTTGGGTGGGGAGGTAGGGTGATCCCTGGGGTGAGGGGTGTGTTAAACCACCCCCCACCCCAGGGATTACCCTAGTACCACAGTACCTACCTGCTGGTGCGGGCTCTGTGTTGCCGGCGGTGGCCCGGAGCCCACACTAGCAGGGACTTCGGGGAAACAATTTTTTAAAAAAAAATCCAGGGTGGGTGGAGGATGTCCCCCCCTTCCACCTGTGCAGCCTGGACTGGGGAGGGAAAGTGGTTGGGGTTTTTTTGTTTCTTTTTTTACGTTGCGGCCAGTCATTTCAATGGCTGCAATGTAAAAAAATCTGGTACGGGGAACTGGTACTGGTACCCCCAAATACCGGGGTAATCCGATACTGCCGGTACAGCAAAATACCAGCAGTATTGGATACCGGATGTACTGAACTTCCCACCCCTATTAGCACTAAGAATTTTAAAGAACCCAACAAGTGTTAAACTATTTATTCTTTTTTTCCTATGGACTTTGTGGCTCGGTGTGCCTGCCACGGCCGTAGGCATGACCCTGCCCCCAAGGAGAGGTTCCACCCTCTCCCAATGAATGCCCACTGTACCTCTCCTTGGGAGCAGGCCCATGGCCAGGGTGTGGACACAGAGCGAGCAACAGAGTGCTAGTGCATGCTTCTAAACTACTACGTCTAAACTATATTAAGACCAAAACTTTTTTAAATTCTAAAACATTTCTAAACTACTTCTAAACTACATTAGAGCCAACAATTTTAAAGAACTCTAGTATTAAACTCTAAAATGTTTAACTGTTTTAACTGTTTACAGTTTAACTGTACTTTTTAACTCAACTTTTTTAACTTAAGAAGGAAGCATACTTATCTTTACCATGGGATGTCCTCTGCTGGCTCTCATCCTCACACTAACAGCTGCCTGAAACGCCTCCCTCCGCCTTGTGTGCCATCACTGTCATATGGTGCCCTTTGGGGGCTGGATTTATTCATGGTGGTGGTTCTGCAGTGCAATTGGTCTTCCTCTCTGTGCTCTCTCCTCAAAGAAGGCCGGGAAGCATTACTTGGGTGCACCATTCACGTTGGCATGGGTCTCCCTAATCAGGACAAAGACCATGCAGACTGGAGCTGGATGGATGCAATGCAGGTGTCCTCATTGTGCGGGTCTCCCCCCCCTAGTCTTCATGCAACGGAAAGTCCAGAATCCAGATCATCACCTCTTTACTTGGGTGCAGCGTCCACATTGGCATGGGTCTCCCTAATCAGGACAAAGACCATGCAGGCTGGAGCATGATGGATGCAACACAGGTCTGATTGTGCGGGTCACTGTCCAGAATAGATAATCTTCAGGTCTGTTCAGCACCTGTACTGGAAATTTGCTCGCTGTTCCTTGCATTGTGCAAACAGATCTATTGTTTTGTTGTTGAAGTCTGGAATGTCCCTGACCATGGCTTGCTCAATATACAGCATTGCGAAAGCATTCAGACAGTCCTCTGTCATGGTACTTCTCAGAAAGGTTTTAATTATTTTTAGAGCTGAGAAGCTTCGTTCCGCTTTAACAGTTGTGAGAGGCATTGTCATGACAATCTTCAGCAGTTTAACCACCTCTGAGAAAGATTTCTCCAAGTTGTCCTCGGTCAACACAGCAAGTAGCGCAGAGGCATCTTTGGCAGAATGGAATTCTGACCTGTCATACAAAGTCCCAAGCTCACTCCTCAGTCGGTCTAACTCCAGCATTGGGTAGGCTTGCGTTGCCGCATTAAATGCTTGGATGGAAAAGTGTTCACTATTAGTGGTGGGACCCCAGGGCATTTACTGGGTACCGGATTTACCGGATACTGGTTTTCAAAAAACCAGATTCCCGGATTAAATCCGGTATACAGGTACCGGATTTATTCCATTGATTTCAATGGGGCACTGTCCCCATTGAAATCAATGGAATAAAAAAATTCCTTCCCCCTCCCCCTCCCAGGCTGTGCGGGTGGAAGGGGGGATACCCCACACCCACCCTGCCCAGCCTGGATTTAAACAAAAAAATTCCCCTAAGTGTCCCCTACTGTGGCTCCGGGCCGCCGCCGGCAACCAGAGCCAGCCCACCAGCACCAGCAGCCGTCCCAGCAGCAGCCAGTAAGTTTAAGTACCTGTACTGTATGATCCCTGGGGTGGGGGGGGTTTAACACCCCACCCACCCCAGGGATCACCCTACTTCCAAGTTCCGGGTGGCGGCGGCTGTGGCTGCTGGCTTTAGACGCTAGTAGGCCTTCTGTGGAAACCCAGAGAAGGCACTTATGAGATACACAAGTTTCAGGACTGCATTGGAACCAATACAGCCCTGTATCCTGCATATCTCATAATTGATAATTAAATTCATAATAAATTCACAATTAATTAAAATCACAATTCATAATTAAAAAATGCTGATCACTGACATCCCCCCTCCTGGCCTCCTCCCAAGACAAGTCCCCTCCCTCCCCCAGCATGGCCCGGGTCCCCAGCATAGCATACTCACCACCAGCAGGACTGAGCGCAGAGTTTGGCAGCGTCTCTCTTCTTCCCACTTGAGCGAGGACAAGATGATGGGCTTCAAGTTTGATGATGGGGTGGCACACACTATGCTACCTAGCTTGCTTCCTTGATATAATAATTATTAAAAATAATAAAATACTGTATCTATCTTCTCTAAGACTAATCTAACAAACAGGGTCTGGGAATTGATCCTATAATGTGGATTGAGATTAAGCGGGATGGCCAACTGAACCAAGCAAAGTAGAAAACTCACTCTCTCTCAAGAAAAAACAACTAGGTCAGACTCTCAAGAGAAATAAAATGGCGCCTGGTTTGAATCACCTTATATATGCTCTCAGTCTCTGCAGCAGTCACCACCCCCACACTCTTACACCACGTGGTAAAAGTCCGCACTCAGAGATTTAAAAGACAACAGTCAGTCACACAAGCACTCTGCACACACTCTCCCCCCCCTGCTGTTCCACCAGCCAATCAGTCACACTGTCACTCACACATCCTCCGGATTGCTCCTCTGAGTCACCACCCCTCCCGCCCCAAGGTGGAAAGGGCTACAGCCCATATTGCAATACCACGCTGCCACTTCTGCCTAATATAACATTTAATGGAAGTTTCGAACAATGCCCCCACTGGCTGGGACGTGTTGCATGAAGGCGTGCTGGATGGCACCCAGAGTCGCCCAATGCACGTTTTGATTACTTTTGCCCCTCTGAGGGCTCCATGGTGGTGTCCCCCCTCCCCGAGTCGCCCCTCCCTCCCCCGCTCCCCGAGAACCCTCCCCCTCGTGACCTTCCTGCCTGGGATCCAGAGTGGATCTCTATGCACCCTTTGCGCATGTGAAAGCAAGGGAGCAAGCTCGCGCATGCACAGCACACATAGAACCAGGAAATTCGGCGCTTCAGCTACACAGCCGCACCGTGCCTGCCGCTAAGCTGTCTGAAGTTGTTCTTCATACAGTACTCTGGCAGGTATGTTCGTCCTCGTTTTTGGGGGGCACAGAGGAGGCTAGTAGGACAGTGCCCCTAGTGCCTTTGGGCTGGCACTGAGCCTGCATTTTAAGGCTACCTGTTTTCACCTAACAAACAAGGAGGTGTAGCAATGAAGGGACCTGTGGCTCTGTTTTTATTGCAATGGCTATGGCCACCTCATCTCTTTCTGGCCTTTGAGGTCAATGGTAATGTGCAGAAGCACAGAGCTTGTGTGCTAAACCACTGCCTGCCCATGCTTAACTGCATGTGTTAACTAGCCATGCTCTAGGATGCGTTAGGTATGGTCTCCGTGCCACATTTATGTCTGCTCACCTGCCTCATCTGGCAGACCCAACTCACCTGAACCATTGCCTAGCTGCCTGGAAGCAGCCCTATTGGTTCTCCAGATGTCAGTCCCAAGAGTCGTTCAAGTATCTGAACCCTGCTTGGACACGACTTGCCTGGCGGCCCTCGATTATGAAGTAACTCACCCCATGTCCTGATCCTGTTGCTACTCTTCCCAGAGTCTGACAGTTTGCTCTGCCTCTCCTCAAGCCCAGTCCCACTGTTCAATGACTCCTGTTCCAGCTTCTGCAGCCTCTAACCTGGCACCGGTTCCTGCCCACAGTGACCTGCAGCCCTGGGATTTGTCAGTGGAATGATGCACCAGCGACTCATATGATGACCCATACCTTTCCCTGTGCAGTCAGACCTACCCTGGACAGTGGGCTTCTCTCCTTTCCTAGACAACAGGGGCACTAATACAAAAAAACCACAACCATGCCCACCCACCCCACTGTATCCTCTGGGTGCCTTCCCCATATGTGATTGTTCAGGGCCCCTGAACAATCACAGATGGGGAAAGGCACCCAGAGGATATCCTGGGGGGGGGGGATTTTTCAGGACCCAGAATATGAACCAAAGCCTTTGGGACACTGGAGGAGGCAGTCAGTTCTGGAGTACCATTGTGATCTTTCTTTAGCTCATTAGATCTTGCTCCCTCACCCTGTCACTGCTGCCAGTCAAATGGAGCTCTCCACCCACCAGGCTCGGGTGGCCATACCTTCCCTTTAAAAGAGGACACTTTGGAAAAAATACATGTTTCAGGACTGCATTGGTTCTAGTGCAGCCCTACACAATGTATTTTTCATACGCATCTTCTTTTAAAGAGGAGGTATGGCCACCCTACACAAGGACATGATTCGCTCTTAACTGAATAAAAGTCATATGACAGGAATGGTAAGCCAGGCAGAGTAAAGTCTCTGAGGTTCTTATAGTGCCTCAGTCTTGCTGCCTCTCACTTCCTGGATCCTGCTAGAGAACTGACTGAATGACTGACCTGAGAAGACTTCCTTTATTACCAGCCCAATTTTCAAGCCCACCCTCTTCTTCCTTCACATGTTCCAGGCTGTTACTGTGTATCTCATTCCAAACAATAGCTTTCTGTCCTATATTGGTGCCATATTTCTGTTCTATGATGCCACCTCCATGCCCAAAGCAGATTTGCTCTGCCTTCTCCAACCCATTCTTCCATTGCCATCACTATATGCATCACATATTATATATTATCTCTCTCACACACACATATATTTATATATACACACGCAGTCATCATTCTTGTGATCAGTGTAGAGTAACAACAGTCCAAATGAAGGGAAGACCACTCCAGTGACTCCTTAAAAAAAAAAAGTTTTAATATTGAACTCTAAAAAAGTGGCATCAATCATAACAGGTAACATCCCCTCATATAAGCCACGCTTGAACACTGGGCTTCCTCTATTACTTCACAACTGGTTGAAAGGTAAAAGGGTTATGTAATATAGGAAGCAGACAGTGGATTCAATCTCACAGCCTCTTCTGCTTCTTATTTTTGACCAATTACTGAGGATTAGTGATGGGCTAACGCAGTATGGAAGTTCGGAACACGGCCCGAACTTGGCCTGTTCGGATGACCGAACCTGAACCTGAACATGAACTGACTGAACAGAACTAGATTCTGAATGTCGAAATGACCGAACAGTTTGGATCGTGTTCGGGTGAGTTTGGGTAGCAAAAACATGTCAATGTAAGGGAAAACAAGACAGGGAGGGGGAGTCAGCTGAGGAGCAGACTTCCAGGCACCAGGGGTGGAGAGGCTTGGAATAGCAGCCAGCCTGCCCAATAGGGATGGGCAACCAGGTCACAATTTGGGTTCATCCGGGTTCGGTTTGGCCATTCGGTTCAGTCGTTCGGTCCGTTCGCCGCATTCAGGTTTGGCCGTTCGGTTTGGTCATGTTTGGTTCAGTTCAGGCATTCAGAAAAAGGCTCTGTGTGCAAGAAATGATGGCCTCAGACCCATGATGGTGGGTCCTGGGGCTAGAGTGGCAGCTTAAAGATATTGGCCACAGGCCTCCCTGCCTTTAACTTGGCCCCAGAACCCTGGCAGTGGGTCCTGGGGCTGGATTGGCTGTTTCTTGATGCTTTGGAAAATGGAACTCTGTGCGAGGAATGATGGCCCTGGACCCATGACACTGGGCCCTGGGGCTAGAGTGGCAGATTCTGGGTATTAGCCACAGTCCTCCCTGCCTGTAACTTGGCCCCAAAATTCTGGCGGTGTGTCCTGGGGCTGGAGTGGCTGTTTCTTGATGCTTTGGAAAATTGGCTCTCTGTGCGAGGAATGATGGCCCCGGACCCATGATGACGCTGGGTCCTGGGGCTAGAGTGACATCTTGTGGATATTGGCCACAGCTCTCTTTGCCTGTAACTTGGCCCCAGAACCCTGGCGGCAGGTCCTGGGGCTGGAGTGGCCGTTTCTTGAAGCAGTTGAAAGACATCGCCTTTGTGCGAGGAATGATGGCCCCAGATCCATGACAGTGGATCCTGGGGCTAGAAGAGTGGCAGCTTGTAGATATTGGCCACAGCCCTCCCTGCTTGTAACTTGGCCCCAGAACCCTGGTGGCGGGTCCTGGGGCTGGAGTGATTGTTTCTTGATGCAGTTGAAAGACATCGCCTCTGTGCGAGGAATGATGGCCCCAGCCCCATGATGGTGGGTTCTGGGCTAGAAGGTGGCAGCTTGTGGATATTGGCCATAGCCCTCCCTGCCTCTAACTTGGCCCCAGAACCTTGGCAGTGGGTTCTGGAGCCGGAGTGGCTATTTCTTGATGCAGTTGGAAAACAACGTCTCCGTGCGAGGAATGATGGCCCCAGACCCATGACGGTGGGTCCTGGGGCTAGAGTGGCAACTTATGGATATTCACCACAACCCTCCCAGCCTGTATTTTGGCTCCAGAACCCTGGCAGCGGGTCCTGGGGCTTGAATAGCTGTTTCTTGATGCTTTGGTAAATCGGATCTCTGTGCGAGGAATGATGGCCCCAGAACCATTACGGTGGGTCCTGGGGCTAGAGTGTCAGCTTCTAGGTACACATTGGATGCAGCCCTCCCTGCCTGTAACTTGGCCCCAGAACCCTGATAGCAGGTCCTGGGGCTTGAGTGGCTGTTCCTTCGAGCATTGGAATGACATCGCCTCTGTGCGAGGAACGATGGCCCCAGACCCATGATGCTGGGTCCTGGGGCTAGAGTGGTGGCTTCTAGATACATATTGGCCACAGCCCTCCCTGCCTGTAACTTGGCCCCAGGAACCCAATGACGGGTCCTGGGGCTGGAGTGGCTGTTGCTTCATGCGTTCGAATGACATCGCCTCTAAGCAAGGAATGATGGCCCCAGACCCATGATGGTGGGTCTCGGGGCTAGTGTGGAAACTTCTAGATACATATTGGCCACAGCCCTTCCTGCCTGTAACATGGCCCCAGAACCCCAATGGTGGGTACTGGGGCTGGAGTGGCTGTTTCTTGGTGTGTTGGAATGACATCGCCTCTGTGCGAGGAATGATGGCCCCAGAACCCTGATGGTGGGTCCTCGGGCTGGAGTGAGTGTTTCTTTTTTTTATATCTATCTATCTATCTATCTATCTATCTATCTATCTATCTATCTATCTATCTCTACAATAAATCTAACTGCTATTAACTATTCTAATACCTATTGAACTAAATGGAATATCCTAATAATTAACTACAAAGGCCTTGTCCTACAAACACACTGTATCTCTATCTATCTCTATAACTTAGCTAACTACTATGTATATCTATCCTTTAACTGTCTGTCTAATAGCTATCTATATATATATACAATATTATACAGGGGGAAACACAAAGAACACAGGGAGGGGTACAAAACTGAAATGAAAATCAATCTAATAATATTCCTACTCTAAATAAATCCAAAACTTAAGACAGGGGAAAGAAATCAGGGATGGAATAAGAGGGAGAGGAAAAAGGATTCATTGGAAGCGGGAGGGAAGAAGGAAGATTGAATACAGGGAGGGGTAAAAACAAAAAAATAACACCTAAATCTATCTAATATAATCTAAATAAATGATAATATGGAGATAAATGGGTTGGGTGGGTGAAATAGGAGGAGGATGGCAATGGATTAGGAACAGGAAGGAACAAAAACTGCTGGGAGAGAGGGAGCCTTCTGAAATGCCTACTGTTCAGGAACAGTTACTAGTTCAGAAGGTGTTGGGAAGGGGGGAGGCAATCAGTTTTGTTCCTTGCTGCAACCAGCTCACCGCAAGCCCCATTGGTTCCATACAGTCTAGCCTGTGGCCAATCGCATACTGCGAAGCCAGTGGTCTGAGGGGAAAAGGGATGGTGATTGGGTAGGCTGGCTGCTACTCCAAGCCTCTCCACCCCTGGTGCCTGGAAGTCTGCTCCTCAGCTGACCCCCCCCCTCCCTGCCACATTTGGGCTTCCAGTGATACCACGTTTTTGTCGTTTTAGCCAACCAAACTCACCCAAATGCGATCCAAACCGACCGAACTGTTTGGTCATTTTGGCGTTCGGAATTGAGTTCAGTTCAGTCAGTTCATGTTTGGATTCGGGTTCGGGTTTGGTCATCCGAACAGGCCGAGTTCAGGCCAAATTCCAAACTTCTGAACCGCGTTCGCCCATCCCTACTGCAATACAAAGGACAGACAGAGTCAGAGGTTCTAGATTTCCTTTAGACTATAAAGCATAAGAGTCCAGCTCGCTAAAGGAAATAATAGCAGGAGAAATATTTGTTGGCAGTGTGGTGTAATAAAATATTTTCACTTGAAGACTGGTTATTAACTAATCTTGATTACTATGTCAAGCTGTCGAAACCTGTAATGCAGAATTAAGTAAGAAGTCTAGAAAAACACTGACAAGAGACCATGTGGGAATTCACTGCGCCTGTGGAAAATCTTACTCATGGTGGTAGGCAAAAGTCTGACACAGTGATTGGTCAGAAACAGAAAAGTAATCAATTTATCAGTGATCAGATCAATCAAAGGCTGTGTAGAGAAGACAAGCCATGTAGTTATGAAAAATTGAACACTAAAGGACTAATAGAAGTTTTGCTGTTAAGTGGTGGGAATGAGAGAGGCAGTGTGCCTTTCTTATTGGTTTAAAAACATGATGAGACAAGAAAGTACAGAGTTAGATCCAGAGCAGTCATTATTATTTGGAAACAAACTGATGCACAAAGCATATTACTTGCCAACAAATGAATATTGATATAAGTAATGTAAGATGTTCTTGCAAAAAATATTTGTAGATCCATTTATTATTAAGACTAGGCATTTGGGTTTGGATGAAATGTCAACAAACAAACAAAAAGCCATTTTGGGCTTCTGCCTTCATAATTCTAATATTGCTCTGCAATTCTGGGGTATTGTTAGTGTGCTTTGTACCCCCTATTTTCCACTTCTAATTTGATACTTTTAATTGTTGGTGTGGCAGTTGGAGCATCTTTCAATTTTCATGCTATGTTGTGCTGGTCAGGAGGGGGGGTTAGCCTCAACAAATGTATTATATAGAACCGGCCTATGTTTTGTAGGGGTGTGCAGTAGGGATGCACAAACAGGACGGAGTTAGAATGTTCAGGCGTTTGGACTAAAAACCTAATTCAGGTTTGTGAGTTTGGTCTGGTGGAGTTCGGACCCTTTGGTGGAGTTCGGCGCTGCCGGGAGGCTTGGGGTGCTCCAGGGACCCCCAGGGGGGCCCGTGGCAGCATGGCAGGCCATCGTAGATCCAGCATCAGAAGCAGCAGAGACCAGGAAGGCTTGGCGCTTGGCACCCCAGGTTGCCTGGGTAGGCAGGCTCAGCGCTTGGCCCCTGGGGGTGTCTGTGGTGCCTGGGATGGCTGTCAGAGACTGAGCAGCAGCAGCAGCAGCAGTAGCAGAGACCGGGAAGGCTTTGTGCCCTAGGTTGCCCTGGCAGTCAGGCTCGGTGCTTGGCCCCTGGGAGTGCCCGTGGCAGCAGGACTGGCCGTCTGAGACCCAGCGGCAGCAGCAGAGGCTAGGAAAGCTTGGGGCTTGGTGGCTGGTCTGGCACCCCTACTTGGCCGAGCATTACAGGCTGCCAGGCAATGGTGGAGCAGTGGTAGACATTGGATTGCCCGGTACAGCAGAGGAAGCTGCAGCAGCAGTTGCAGAAGACAGACAGCGTGGCAAGAGCAGCGGAAGGCAGGGACAGCACCTCAGCAGCAGCAGCAGCCCAGGCTGAGGAGGAGCCCCATCCAAAGACTGCCCCTGACACGGGATGGCGTGTGCCTTTGCACCATTAATCCATGTCCAGGGGCAGCTTGGGGAATCCCAGCAGCAGAAGGTTCACCTTTATGAACAGGAACTTCTCCAACAACTTGGCACCCAGTCTCAGGCGGTGCGGGGAGGAAATGATCCCTGCCATGGAGAACACCCGCTCGCAGGGGACACTCGTTGGTGGGCAGTACAAGAGACCTCTGGCCACTTTGGAGAGGTCCGGCCATACGTTATTCTTGCCGACCCAGTAGGCCAAGGGCTCGCTACTGGGTTTGATGCACGGCTCCTCTTCCAGGTAGCTCTCCACTGCTGCTGAGGTGCTGTCATACTCCCTCACGTAAATGGCCTTTGACACCACCTCCACCTTTGCCCTCAGCCACGCTGCCTGCCCTGCTGTGCACGAGCCCATGCTCGCCAGAGTTCCCTGCACATACGAGCTGCTGCTGCCAATAGGGGTGCTGCTTCTGGTGCTGCTACTGCTAGGGCTGGGGGCAGGTATAGATCCTGCTGGCTGGAAGGGGTGGCTGCTCCCACTATCACCATCGCCAGGGGCATCCTGCTGCTGCTGCCACACACTCTCCAGAGCCCTGGACTGCTGGGGATCACCTGAACAATGGAGGTCGAGGACATTGTTGGCCCTGGAGGAACATCCGAAGCACCTGCACCTGCAGCCGCAGCAGAGACAGCCGCAGCCTCCTGTACTGCAGGTCTTCCAGTGCCCTGTGTGGCAGGAGGTACCGCCAAACCACACCCTGGCTAGTGCCACTGCTGGGAGCCTCTGATGCCCAACTGCCAAAATCAGGCCTGTTAAGTTTGAGGCCTACTGCCACATTGCTGGCATGGCCTCTGCCACGTGCCCCATTGCCTGCCTTACGGGCAGCAGACAGGTCTCTCCTGCTTCCCTTCTCCATTTCTCCCACCCAAAGAATGCACTGGAAGTTTTTATATAATTATTTATTTAAAACTGTAATTTAATATTGTATATATCTACACTAACTCTAACTGCTATTAACTATTCTAAAACCTATGGAACTAAATGAAATATTATCTAATATCTACAAAGGCCTAGTCCTACAATCGCACTATAAAATATTAAAACTGTATCACTACACACTATCTCTACCTATCTCTATAACTAAGCTAACTCCTACAACTATCTATCTATAGTAACAATCTAATATCTATCTATCTCTATATATACACGGGGGGGGGGAGGGAACACAGACAGCTCACAACAAACAACACAGGGAGGGGCACAAAACTAAAATTAAACCTAAATCAATCTAATGCTACTCTAAATAAATCCAAAAACAGGGGAAGGGAATCAGGGATGGAATATCTACAGCGAGGAGGGAAGGATTCAATGGAGAGTTGGGAGAAAGAACACAGGGAGGGGTAAAAAATAAAAAATAACACCTAAATCTATCTAATCTAATCTAAATAAATGAAACTATGGAGGTAAATGTGTGGAAATGGGTGAAATAGGATGACGATGGCAATGGATTGGGCGGTACACAAACTGCTGGGAGAGGGAGATTTCTGAAAACGCCTGCTGTCAGGAGCAGTGGCTAGCTCAGAAGGAGTTGGAAGGGGGGAGGGCAATGACATTTGTTACTTGCTGCACCTGCCTTACCACAAGCCCCATTGGCTCCGTGCAGCCTAGCCCGTGGCCAATCTCAGACTGCAAAGCCAGTGGTCTGAGGAAAAGAGGGATGGTGATCGGGCAGGCTGGCTGCTATTCCAAGGCTCTCCACCCCTGGCGCCAGGAAGTCTGCTCCTCAGCTGCCCCCCTCCCTGGGCCTTCCAGTCATGTTTTCCCTGCCCGAACGCCACCGAACTCCCAAACGTGGCTGAACAGTATGGCCGCTTCCGCGTTCGGTTCAGGCTTTAGGTTCGGACTTTTGGTTCGGCTGTCCGAACGGACTGAGTTCGGGCTGAACACCGAACAGCCGAACCGCGTTCACACATCCCTATTGTGCGGGGCTGCCACAGGTTGGTTCCAAGCCCAGTGTGTGCCTCGTGTGCACCCCCGGGGGCTGTGGAGAGGAAAACGTGCCAGCTAAGCACCAGGAAAGTGCTGGGAATTTTCATAACATTTCTGTAAAACTATCATAAAATTCTCGGAAAGTGAATGACAAAAAGTCCCAGAAAGTGACAAAAATTATAAAAAACAACATCAAAAATAGTGGAAGACCAGAATCACCAGAAACTGATGAAGTACCAATGGACACTCACAAATGTACCCAAAGGCTCTGTAATTCTCTTCAGAAGAGGAACACTTGCTGTCGTCTCAGCTCTTCAGTTGATTCCATATTAGTAGCTCTTTTCTCTCAGGAAGATAGAATTTATTTTAGGTCGGGTGAGGAGGTATTTTAAATGGGGCAGGGGATATGGGTAGGACTTTTGGGAGTGGGCTGGTAGATGGTATTTTAGATGGTAAGGGTGAGCGGATAGAAGTGCCACTGACCCTCAGTGAGGGGGGGGTTGGCTGGGTGGGGGAGAGTGAATTTGCCGAGATCCCTCAGTGACAGGGAAGGTACTGGTATGGGTGGGTGAATTTGCCTGGATCCCTCAGCAAGAAGGAGGGGTACTGGTATGGGGAGGAGGAGTGTGGGTTTGCCAAGACCCCTTGTGAGATGCAGGGGTATGGACAAAAAATTTGGGGGTGAATTTTGTGGTGTTGGAGTTTGTGTCCGGTCCCATCTGTGAGGTAGAACTATGGGGAAAGGGGAAATGGTTCATGCCAGGGCTTCCCTGTGAGAGAGGGAGTAAGTGTGTGTGTGTGTGTGTGTGTGCGAGAGAGAGAGAGAGA
>QEPC01005331.1:84265-139092 GCA_003113815.1 Sphenodon punctatus
CGCCTGAATGTTTGTTTGTCTTCTCCCATGTCTCTCCCACTGTCCCCTCTCCTTGTCTCCCCCTCCTTGTCTTTTAGATTGTAAGCCACAGGCAGGGACCGCATCTGATTGTATGTTCTGTACAGCGCCAGGTTACTACTGGTGCTTTATAAATGTTTAATAATAATAATAATAATAATAATAATCCATGCCTTCATCACCTCGAGGCTGAATTACTGCAATGCCCTCTACATGGGGCTGCCCGAGAAGTTGGTATGGAGGCTGCAGCTGTTGCAGAATGCCATGGCCCATCTCCTTATGGGGGCGGGTCACAGGGCGCACATGACACCTGTGCTCCGGGCTCTGCACTGTCTGCCTAAGTTCAAGGTGCTGGTTTTAACCTTTAAAGCCCTTCACGGCCTGGGCCCTGCTTATCTGTGGTACCGCCTCACTCCCCCTGTGCCTGTGCAACCCCCTCATCCGTGGGAGAGTTTTTGAAGGTTCCCTGGGTGAGGTGGGTGGCCACCGATGTTAGATCTTTTTCGGTGGCTGCCCCCTTGCTCTGGAATTCTCTCCTGGAGGAGGCTCAGTTGGCCCCCACTCTCCTGTCATTTTGACGATTATGTAAGACCTAGCTGTTCCGACAGGCCTTTGGCGAGGGGTAGGGGTTGGGTGGGTGGGGTTGGGGGGGGTGTTTTGTTTTGTTTTCCATGCATAATATGGAATTTTTAATTGTTTTAAATGTTTTATTGTTTTATTGTTTTTATAGTTGTTGTTCACCACCCCGGGCTGCCCTATGGGCAGGAGGGGTGGGATACAAATTTTAAATAAATAAATAAATAAATAGAGCCATCCATCTCCCTAGGGCCTTGTTGGTCCCCTAAAGGCTATCATCTTCATCATTGACCACCTGACTTCACAGCAGACTCACTGACTGATCTGGTTGAATTGGTCTCGGAAGTGGTCTTGAATTCACTCAGTCTTACAGTATTGGCTGACTTCAATATACATGTGAGACAAACTGTGAGGCCGAACAGGGCTGCATGGCCTCCATGACAACCATGGGTCTATCCCAAATAATATCTGGTCTGGCACATGAGGTGGGACATGCATTGGATTTGATGTTTTGCACTGGCCTAGAAACAGGGATTCCTATTATTTGGGATATTGTTACAACACCATTGTCGTGGTTGGATCATTACCTTCTGAAGGCACAGATCCCTTCCCTCCTATGTCCCGTTGGGACTAGTTAGGTTTCTCTGCCCCAAGGGATTAATGGATCCAATTGGTTTCCAGATCTCTGTGGGGGATTTACCCACTGACCTTGAGAGCTACTCTGTTGATCACCTGGTTGCCTTGTGGAATAATATCTTGATCACAGCCATTGACACAGTTGCATCCAGGCAAATAAAGAAGGAATTGGCGATACATAATGAATGTGTTCACAGCAGGAATCAAACACCTCTCAAGAAGTAAACAACACATCTGTCTCCAGTCCCTATATAAGCTCATGTGGATCTAGAACCTTCTTTAATCAGTTTTCATAAGAATCTAACATTCAAAAGATACCCAATTAAAAAGGTATGCTTTAAGAGGGTGGGGCTTTGCAGGGTAAGGGCCATTCTCCTACCATCAACAAGAAGCCTGCAAGATACAGTTTTCCTTCTTTGTATGCAGTTGACTTAATAAGTGCCCAAACCCAAATTCTACATATACAATCTGTGACCCCCTTCCTGAGTCTCTTCTAGAGCACCCAGCCACAGGACTCCTTTCATGGTCCCTTTTTCTGGAACCCCTGTTATGAGGCATTCCCTCTTCCTGAGCTCCCAGTCTTTCCCCCGAGAGGTGAGCTCTCGGCTTCTGGGCTTCCAGACAATTCCCTTGGTCCTAGAACTTTCCCAGGTGGACTCTTCTCTGAACTTTTACCTCAAGGTTATTAATGATTCATTATTACTATTAACCTTTGAAGCTGTTGACCATGAGGTATTGTTGACCCAGGAGTGAATGGACTGGCTCTTGACTGGTTCTGCTCATTCTTGTCAGGGAGGCCTCAGTGGGTAGTTATAGGCAATTACTCATCCACTTGGGAGCTTTCCTGTGGACATTCCGCAGGGTTCTATTCTGTCACACATCTTGCTCAATGTCTACGTGAAGTCATTGAGATAATTAATTAGAAGATGTGGTCTGAATTATCATCAGCAGAATAATGATACTCAGCTATCTATTTCTTTTAGTTCTAGTCTGTCATTGGCCATCCATCTCAAGGCTGTCAGTTCACCTGGACAAGATTTTGCAGCGCACAAGGAATAGTCAACTGAAACTGAATACTGACAAGTCTGAGATCAGTGGGTTGGGGAGGGAAATCATTTTAAGGAGCTTTCAGGTCTTTTGCATGTCCCACCCATAGGGTAGAGCAGCACTTGCAAGCAAAATCGGGATCATGGGGGTAAATTTCGACTATGTACTTAGTATGGTAGAGCAGGTGATGTCTATGGTCAATTGAAACCATCATACATAAATTCATGCATTCCTCACCTTGCAACTGGATTACTGTATTTCTTTATAATAAAGGTGTGGAATTCTTTTTGGGTTTTTTTAGTTACTAAAATGAATGGAGTCCCATTCATTTTAGTAACTAAAGCTCCAAAAATGAATGAATAAGCAAACGACATACATTTACTTTCCCTTTTAAAATAAAAAAAACCAAATTTTTTAAAAAGGACTGTGCATTCACAAAATGGCCAGTGGGGTTGTTCTGCACATGTGTGGCCCTGTTCCAAAATGGCACCAGCAGTGTCACCGCCATGTTAGCCTTTTCCATTCTGAGCCCTGCTAGTAGAACTAGAACTAGATCCTTCCTTGTATCAATTAGAATTGCACTGTGTGCGCCTTCAAAAAGGAGTGCAAAACTTATTATTTAGGGATGGACGGACGCAGTTTAGAAGTTCGGAGTTCGGACCAAACTCGACCAGTTCAGTCGACTGAACCGAACTTCCGAACCGAACTCGATTTTCGAACCAAACCAAATTTCCGAACTTGGTTCTGTTCACCCATCCCTATAAGATAATATTCCATTTAGTTCAATGGGGTTTGAATTTCCGAACTCTGTTCGGAAGTTCGGAGTTCGGACCGAACTCAAATAGTTCGGTCGACCGAACCGAACTTCCGAACTGAACTCGATTTTCGAACCGAACCAAACTGAAATTCTGAACTTGGTTCCGTTTGCCCATCCCTATTATCTGTTTAATCTGGCATTTGGGGATTGAGGCTCGATTGCTTCAGCTTCTGTAATGATTTGTTATAGTTTTTATACTATTGTTTTATTATATTGGAAATGTGCTCCAAATGACATTATATCTTATGCAAATGCAATTTTTAGTTTTCACATTATCACCTGAACAATATGGGCTAATGATTTGCCCTTTAGTAAGTTTTTAAAATTCAGCTAAAACTATCAAAATGGTTTTATCATGAATTTAAATGATAAATTCACATATATGGTGCCCTTGAGCATGGATTTTCATACCACCAGTGGGAGTTATATGCCAAATCACTTATTTCTTTCTCTACATCTTCCCCTAAATTATTTGAAGCACTTCAGAGTCACTCCTGTGAGTGAATTATTTCAAGCACCTCACATTCACTCCTGTGAGTGGCCCATTCTTTTAAAAAGGCAAGTAAAATGTCTTTAGCTTCTTGTAATCAGATCCTTGCTGGTAAAGAGAGGTGATCAGACTTGAAACTTTTTTCAGAGCAATTTTGCAAGGTTGCCTTTGTGGAATTCTAACGTTCTCATATTACTTGCACAATTGTTGTTTCCAATTGTACTTACAGGAATGACAAACACGCATTTTCTAGAACCAATGTTTAGGCTTGAAATGACATATCGTGGCAAATGCTAGTTTAATCAGAAACAGGTCATTTGCCTTCATTCACATGATGTGGAAACTTACCAGATTTTCTGATGTTTTTGCTATTTGTCATTATTTTTCTCAAGTTGAACAGAGCTGCTACAGGGTCAATCCCAAGCCCTATGTGTGCCCTGTGCACACCCCTGGTGACGGTGGAGATGCAAAAGTGCCAGCTAAATGCTGGGGAAGTGCTGTAAATTGTTGTAGAAGTGCCATAAAAGCAGGGCAGGCCCCAGGCATGTGCCACATATGTGGCAGCTTGACCCCACGCTTGGCCCCGCACTTGCCTGGCTGAGGAGCAGGCTGCAGCCAGCTTCTCCCCCAATAAGTTCTTCTGCCTCCCCTCCCCGGCTCTGGTACCCATCCTCCCTCATCTACCTCCTAGTAGCGCTGTTGCAGCAGCAGCAGCAGGAGGAGGACACCGGGACACTGATCGGACTGGGAGTTAAAGCTGTTTGTTTATAAACAACTCCTCCCTAAGTAAGTGATCAGAACCTTGTAAAGAAGGTTCTTCAAGACAGCTCCCAACATTCTCACAACTGGGTTCTGCATGCTCACCCTAGTCAAATAATAGACCACGTGATGGTCTCGCATGCCTCTAGTATAAAAAGCGCTCTCCCCCTCAGAATGACAGTCCCTTACAACACTTTCTAGGAATATAAGAAAAAAATTCCATATGGGGCTGGAAGGGTGGGTGTTGTGAGAATGTTAGGAGCCTTCTCAAAGCACCTTGCTTAAAAGATAGCAACCTTCTGCTCTTCTTTGAGTTGCTCCTCACAGACCATTTTTACATGACTATGCCGGATGGGGGGGTCCGTGGGCGTGCCGTGTGTGAGAGGGGAATGCATAATGCTGCACATGCATCCCCACTCATCCCCCCACTCATCCACACCCATGGAGTAACCACCATTTCCCACGGTTGCTCCGTGCGTGGGGACAAGTGGGGGATGAGTGAGGATGCATGTTAGGCAGGCACACACGTACTCCCATGCACCATGAGTGCGTGCACCATGTCGTTCACACGGGGCTCCCCCACCCATGAACATGCAGAAATCTGCATGTTCATGGGTGGGAGAGACCCGTGTAAAAAGGGCCACATTATCACAACTGTCTTACTTATATTACCTTAAGTAGGAATTTAGGATGTAAAGGAATATCTATTCTTTTTTGGAAAATCTGCAAATATGGTTATTATGGCTGCTATTTCACTAGCTTTTCTTAATTAAGTTATTGCTAACCCACACGCCATAACCAGTTCATTTGTGCCCCCCATATAATCAATTCATGCTGCTGTGGGGGCACAAATTAAATGGTTATGGGTGGGGGGCAATGTGAATTGATTATATGGGGGCGGGGATGCAAATGAACTGGTTATGGGGTGAGGGCAGTGTGAATTGATTATGGGGCACCACTGAACTTGTTATATATATATGTCTCTTTTCATGGCATAATGCACTTAAGAGGCTAGCTGCATTTTGGGTGTTGTGTGTTTGATAGCAGCACCTCTGGACTAGTCACATCATGTGCATGAACAAGGCACAGGCAGCACCTGCAGCAAGAAGCAACAGGCCCTGGAGGCCAGGCTGGCTAAGCTCACACACACACACACACACCCAGTAAGGTAGTGGATGCAGTCAGTCTCTCTGTGCCTGCCTCACAGCCTGCCTGGCTGCCCCTGCAGTGGAACCACTCCTGGAGTGGTGGTAAATGGTCAGCTGGGGAGGGGGGAAGCATTGGGAGAACATGCTTGTCTATGGCCACTCGGAGGGGTGGAGAATGGGAATCCTTCCTATCCAGAGGGAGTACATTTTATGCACATTTACACATGTGCATAATTAGGTGGAGCCTAATTATGTAAATTAGGCCCCGCACCAAGACTTTGCACATGGCCTCACAAACCCTGGGGCCGGCCCTGTATAAAAGTTCTGTAAAATTGTAAAAGTCACAGAGGCTGATTTCAGACGTTACATTTTTGGCATTCACCACAGTCAACTGCAGTCAAACGCGTGTGTGTGTGTGTGTGTGTGTGTGTGAAAGAGCCATACACATCTGTTGGCCCGCATCCAGATGTTCACCACAGAGTCACTCCTGTGAGTGAATTATTTCAAGCACCTCACATTCACTCCTGTGAGTGGCCCATTCTTTTAAAAAGGCAAGTAAAATGTCTTTAGCTTCTTGTAATCAGATCCTTGCTGGTAAAGAGAGGTGATCAGACTTGAAACTTTTTTCAGAGCAATTTTGCAAGGTTGCCTTTGTGGAATTCTAACGTTCTCATATTACTTGCACAATTGTTGTTTCCAATTGTACTTACAGGAATGACAAACACGCATTTTCTAGAACCAATGTTTAGGCTTGAAATGACATATCGTGGCAAATGCTAGNCCACTGCCACGACCATTCACCTGTGCCGCATATATGTATACCTCCACCCCCCACCCCCCGGGGCCATTGGGTGTGCACCGGTGGCCGCACAGCCTATGTCGGAGAGGCTAGCGGCCTGGGAGCTCAGCCCCCTGCATGGGGGATCTCCCGGTGCCAGTGGTGAGGGGGTGGGGGTACACCGGGGTGCCGTTGTGCTCCCCCGGTAGTGGCTGTGGTGCCGCATTTGGGGAACCCTGTCCTGCCCCCCCGTGCCCGGGGCTTCGGCCCCCAGGTTGCTGTGTCTCCCTGTGCGTGCTTTTGCTAACGTTCCTATCTGTCTAGCAGGTGTGTATGCGTGGGGCTGTCCGGCCTTGAATGCCGGCAGCTGTGCGCTGCCCACTCCCTTCGCCTCCCTCCACAGTGGCCCCATTAGCCCCATCCTACCATTAACTGTCAGCCTTGGCAGCCCCTGCCTACCTGTGCAGCCCCCCTGCCCTGCATCCCATGCTGCCCCCATGGCTGCTGCGGCTCAGACTCTCCAGGAGCTGTACCATAGCAACTGCATCTCAGCCTGAGGTCCTGCTCGGCGGCTCCAGGGGCTCTGTCCATGCCTGGACCATCTGCAAGAGTATGGCCCTTTGCAACCTGTGGCATTTGCCCATCGTTCAGCGCTACCTGAACTCCTTGCCCACCCGGCCAGATGCCTATCGTTGCCTGAGTTTTGGTATGCTGTATTTTGCCTATGTCGCGACCGCTGGCAACTGCCGCGTGCACTGCGAGGAGCTGGGGCTCTCCCCCTTCCCTGAGGGGTGCCTACCATCAACTCTGGGGGGTCTTGCGGTGAAGAGTCCTGCCGAGACAGCCTTCACCCTGTGTGTGTGTGCCTTCCCAGGATATGCGACCTGCGTGAGTGAGGGTGACCCTGCCGTGGCCGTATCCTACTTCATCAGCATGCAGGGTGCGCGTGAGTTTCCACACACCTGCGGGGCTTCCTACTACCATCTTCTGGAGCTGTCCCATCTGCCCTGGCCTCCTGCATCTGATTATGGCATGCCCCGCTCCCCTGGACCTGAGCTGGAGGCCCTGTCTGACGTGTTGGACCACTCTGATGTGCAACTCGGGATGAGCTGTGCAGATCCCTTTGAGGCCTTCTACCTGATCTGCTTCCACATGGCTTCCCGCGGCTTCTGCTGGGGTCTGTGGCAATGGCCCCAATATGTGCACCTGCTGTCGTTACCACCCCCTCCCCCCGATGGTAGCCCCAGCAGCTGGGTCTAGGGTGCGCTGGCCTCATCTGGAATCCAGGTGCCTCCTCAGCACCTTCCTTCCTCCTGTTGCCTGGGTGCTATCTCCACCGCCTTCTGCCTCCTTGGGACTGTGGGACCACCTGTGACCCGCCTCCGCCTGCCTGTTGCCCTCTTGCCTGGGACCTGCAGGTGCCAGCCTGAAACCCTTCGGGTGGCCTCCTGCTGACATGTCGCTGACAACCCTCTGTCTTCATGAACTGCCTCCCCCAACCTTGCACCCCACTCTCCTGCGTCTGGCCTGGTGGCCCCTGTTCCTTGGGGCTGGGGCTGCTCCCTCTCCTTGGTGGCCCTTGAGCATGAAACTGCCTTCCACCGGCCCCCTGTTTGCCTTGGGGTGTGTAACTGGGTGGCCCCCTTGACCTTCATCCCCCATGTGGGTGGTTGGGGGGAGCGGTGATGGTGGTGTCCGTGCCCTTGTCCAGTGCTTCCCCTCGTGCACTGGGTGTGCTTTTCCTCATGACTCATGTTCCGTGGCTGGAAATTGTGCTGGTTACCCCCCTCCCAGACTGGGCCCCGTGCCACCCTTGCTGCTGCTCCTTCTCCCGCACCATTTATCCTCATGCTCCCAAGCTGTATGCCTCTCCACTGGACCATTGTCACTTGTGCCCTCAATAAATGCCTGTTGTGCTTCATTGTGCCTTGTGTTGCCTCCTGTCTCCTTGGGCTGCTGGGTGCCCCTTCCCCTTGCCCTCTGGTCTCCTGCCCCCTCCCCCTCCTGTTGGGCTGGCCGTGCTGGCCCCTCGCCACCCCCCCACCTCCTGTGCTTCGGACCAGCTGTGGGGCTCCCTGCCCCCCCAGTGTGTGCGTCCCTCTGTCCCCCCTGCTTGGCTCCCCTGTGTTGTGTGGATGTGCTGTTTCATTTGTGTATGTGCGCCTCTCATTTTGAAGTGTGCGCGCCTTCTGTGTGGCTGCTGTTTGTGAGCGCTGACGGCTCTATATCTCCCTTCACCCCCTCCCTTCATGTTTCCCTTCCCTGGGCGGGACCCTCCGCTGTCTGTGGCTTCGTTTGTCCTCCGGCCACCATGTTTGCATCCGCGCAACCCCGGTGCCTTGTGGGGTTTCCACCACAGTTCTCGCCACCACGTCACATTTGTAGGGTTCCTCCAGCCCGTGTTCACTCTGGTTGGCCCCGGGTGGTGGCGCTGCCCCTGTCATGTCTGCTGGGGTCACACGGCTCACCACGGCCCGCGGTGATGCAATTGACACCAGGGTGGGATTCACTGTGGTGATTCTCACCGCGTCTTGTCTGAAATCACCAAGAAAGTGACAAAATTGTTAGGAAATGACAAAAAAAATATAAAAAAATCACAGGCGCTGTTATCAACAGTGAGAGAAGTGCAGACTCACCAGAGGGTGAAAACAGACATAACACTAACTCCACTTTAACACTGTTTTAACATTTCTTATACATCTTGCAGGGCTACATAGGGCACCAATACAGCCCTACAACATGCATAAGAAATGTTAAAGTGGTGTTAAAGTGGAGTTAGTTTTATGTCTGTTTTCACCCAGAGAGGGAGACTGGTGAAGGACTCACAAATACTTACAAGTGCTCCCAAAAGTTCCTTGCAGAATGGGAAAACTTGCTCTCGTCTCAGCCCTATGTATGACCTTCCTATTTGTTCAGGCTTTTGGTGGATGGGGATATGTTCGTTCGTTCATTCGTTCATTCATTCATTCATTCATTCATTCATTCAACTTCTACCCTTCCCTTTCCACAAAGACTCAGGGTAGTTTACAGAAATATAAAAATATAAAACATATGTAAACATATATTTTTTTTATTAATTAATCTATTTTATTTATTTTTATTTATTTATTTTATGAACATATGAGCATATAAAAACCATTCAAAACCCCTAAACCCCACCAACCACCCTCTCCCTGACCCCTGCACCCAATCCCACCTCTATCAAGTTCAAAGAGTTGTAGGGCTGCAGAATATTTTATATTGTATATGGATCACTTTATACTTATTTTATGTTTAATTATGTTATTTTACACATTGTATTAATTATTTTATTCTATATCTATTTTTGTGTATTTTTACTCATATTGACAACTTGGAATAGGGCAAATTATAAATGTAAATAAAAAAAAGTAAATTAAAAAGTTTGGGCTGCCTGTTTTTATGATGACCTTTCTGAGTGCAATATCATTTAGTGGAAATATTGTGTGTGAGCAACAAGGCAACTCACCACTCATAATGGGTTAGTTTTTCTCACCAAAGGACAGTCATAACTCTTATTAAACTCAAGAGGAGTTACTAATATCCTACAACAGAAGAATATTTTTCGGCTTAACAAAAAAATCCAATTGAATGGTCCATTTGGTTTGAATTTGAAGAGACCTAAAATTGCCTTCTGGGGGACATGTATGATCTCAGAGGGGGCAAAGGTGTTTGGTCCCTGTTCCTTTCATCATCCCCAGTTCAGGCAGTGAGGTGACTGAGGTTGGAAGGGCCCCTGGCCCTGTTTTGTTGCTGTTAAATGCCAGGTTTGTTGCGAATAAGTCCTTTATGGGCCGGGACCTGATCCTGGATGGGGAGGTTGACCTGGTGTGTATCACCAGGCTGGACACTGAGTCGGGGCCAATTTTGGCTGACCTTGTTCCAGCCGGGTTCTCCGTACAGCACCAACCACAGCCAGAGGGACTGGGGGTGGTGTAACCATTGTTTTTAGGAAGACATGGTCTGTTCGGAGATATCCAGTGCAAACACTATCTGGAATAGAGGGCCTTCACCTCATGGACAATTTAGCTGGAGACAGATTGGGGCTGCTGCTCATATATCATGCACTTTCCTGTACAACAGCATCTCTTCTTGTTTTAGCCGATCTGTGTCAGAGGTGGTATTGCGGTCCCCAAGGCTGTTGGTCTTAGGGAACTTCAATATATACACTGATACCAGCCTGAAGGGGGTGGAGCAAGAGTTCATGGCCACCATGGGCCTGTCTCAAGTAGTATATGCCCCGACTCACAAGGAGAGGCATACTCTGGATTTGCTTTTTGGCACTGGTCTTGAAGCAAGGGACCTGTTGGTGGGGGATTTGTCATCTATGCCCTTGTCATGGATAGACCATTATCTTCTACGGACTAGTCTCCTGGCACATGTCTGCCACTGGCAAGGTGTGGAACCTGTTCGTTTCATTCACCCCCAGGGATAGGACTGAAATGGCAAGCCACTGCAGTAGCTTTTTCCAACAGACAAAGCTCTTCTACAATGAGTGGCACGCTGTGATCAGGATGTTGATTCCGCTACTTTCGTTCTGCTACTTCCACCATTCTGCTAATTTCATCAGCTGTGAAAATAGCAGAACAATGTTTGTTCCGACAGTTTCAATCTTCTGCAATTTCCATCAGCACTGCAAAGTAGCAGAACAGTGTTCCAACAATTTCCGAGATTGTTCCGACAGTTTCCGAATTAGCAGAATGCCAGCAAAAAAGCTGCAGAAAGTCGCAGGCAGTTCTGAAATAGTGGGATGAAATGATGGAGCAGAAAAAGGAGTTGCCGCTTCAGCCCTACCCAGAGACTCATGGAACCAGTGTGGTTCCAGAATGCTCTGGGAGAGACCTCGAAGGTCGTCCACTCAGTGACCTTGTTGCTTTCTGGAACATCTTGTTGGCTGAGACCATTGACCGGATGGGTCCCAGGCATCCACTCCCCAAGCATAGACGATGCAGGGTTCGATGTTTCATGGAAGATCTGCAGCTGCTGAAACAGGAGGTGAGATGCTTAGAGCAACAGTGGCATTGTACTTGTGCTGAAGCCAAATGATTGCAGCATAGAGGTGTGTTAAAAGCCTATGTCGTGGCTATGTGGGCAGCAAAGAGGAGTTTCTTTGCTATCATCATATCATCTACAAAATCTCTTCCAGATGAGCTTTTCTGGGTGGTGAAGGGGCTGGTCAGTCCAACCTCCCTCCACCTGGAACTGGTGCTCCCTGTGATGCACTTATTGACTATTTTGTGGATAAAATAGCTCATATTCACCATATTCACCATGATTTCAGTGCTGCACTTGATGTGGTAGGTGCAACTGGGATTATGGATGTCCCTGCTTGTCCTATTTTGTGGGATCAGTTTCATCTGGTGTCATCTGCTGATGAGGTGGAGGTGCTGTGAGCTGTGAGGGCCACAACTTGTGAACTTGACCCATGCCCACCCATGGTTAAGGCCAGATGGGAGACATGGGGCCATTGCTGGCGGGGGTTGTCAATGCCTCCCTTGAGGATGGCAAGGTCTCGGGGTGCCTTAAGGAGGCTGTGGTATGACCTTTGCTCAAGAAGTCATCTCTTGACATTAACTCTCTGGCCAGTTATCAACCATTCTCTAAACTTCCCTTTTTAGGGAAGGTTATTGAATGGGTGGTGGCTCAGCAGCTCCAGGTGCATCTGGACCGCAATAGTTTCCTTGATCCCTCACAGTCCGGCTTTCATCCAGGTTATGGCACTGAGACTGCGCTTGTGGACTTGGTCAACAATCTCTGCTGTGAGTTGGACCATGGTAGGTCAACTCTTCCAATTTTATTAGATCTATCAGTGACGTTTGACACAGTTGACCAAGAGATGTTGTTGACTCATCTGCACGGGTCTGTGCTGGGGTGGGTGGAATTGTCTTTTACTGGTTCTACTCTTTCCTGGCTGGAAGAATTCAACATGTGGTACTGAGGAGATTGTTCTTCGTCCCCCTGGGATTTCATGTGTGGAGTTCCACAGGGATCCATTCTGTCCCCTCTACTCTTCAACGTGTGCATGCAGCCTTTGGGCGAGATCGTGAGAGGGTTTGGAGTTCGGCATCAGTACACTGATGATACCCAAATTTACCTCTCATTTTCATCTGATGCAAGCCCTACAGTCTCAGTGTTTACCTGGAGCCTGGCTGTGGTGGAGGATTGGATGAGGGCAAGCTATCTGAAGCTGAATCCTGATAAGACAGAGGTGATGTTGGTGGGGTGCATCCCTCCTTGGTCCCACAGGTTTGGAGTCTGGATGTACTCCTCAACTCCAGCTCCACCTGAATGTTCAGGTGGTGGCTGTGGTGAGGAGTGCATTTTTAACATTACATCTAGTTCGTCATCTTCAGCCTTATATTTCCAGCTCCAATTTTGCCACCATCATCCATGCATTCATCACCTCAAGATTGGATTACTGTAACGCGTTCTATGTGAGGCTACCCTAGGTGATGGCTCAGAGACTGCAGCTGGTGCAGAATGCAGCAGACCATCTCCTGATGGGGATGGGTCACCATGACCACATAACACCAGTGCTCTGTCGTTCTCTGCACTGGCTGCCCATAGTCTTCCAGGCCTGATTCAAGATGTTGGTTATTACCTTTAAAGCTCTACACAGCCTGGGCCCTGCCTACCTAAGAGACCGCCTCACCCCGCAAGTCCTGGATTGGCCCATGCGGTCAGCTGGGAGGGCCCTCTTAGAGATCACCCAGGTGTCCCAGGTAGTAACATTTGAGAGGGTGTTCTCAGTAGTCACACCATGGCTATGGAACTCTCTCCTGGCAGAGGTTTGCCTCTCTCCAGATATCCCTTCCTTCCACAGACAGTGCAAAACATGGCTGTATCACCAGGCATTTGATGAGGGGGATGGCTGGTGGGTGGAGGATTTTGGAGTAGGAAATTATTTATTGACCTCATCTGTTTTGAGATTTTATTCTAAATTGTATTTTATAATGTTGTACTTTGTTTTTCTTGTTTGTTGTTAGCTGCCCTGAGCTGTCATTGGGCAGGAGGGGGTGGGGTAAATGTTTTGATATAAATAAATAAATAAATAAATAAATATTTTGTTGTTGTTGTTTCTTAGACATTTCAAAAACACATGCACATATTATTAGACTCTATCACTCTGCTCATTTTGATCAGCTAGTTTTACTAACATTAGCTTTCTACTTGGAATGATAGTCTTAATATTTGTATAAGTTTAAGACATTGAGAGAGGCTAATGTGAGTCCCAGTCTGATGGAATAAGGAAGATGAATGAGAGAAAGTAGTGTACCTTATGTACTCATGAAAAATCCAACATGAAAAAAAATGTGGAATAGTTTCTTCATCTGAACAAATCAGAATGAAACTAATAGTGGATTCGATATTCATGAATATTATTAGCACTGCCAGATAGACCTCCAAAAAGCCAAAACAATATATTGATATTTGTAGCTATTCACTTATCTATTTATATTTGGGTATTTCAGTTATTTGGTTTGGTCATTCCAATATATTTGTCTATTAGTGCCAAAATAAAATAATCAAAATACCAAATTGACTGAACTGAAAGACTCAAAAAAGCAAAATTACCAATATGAAATAACCAAAACGGATATCTAACAAAGGAAAAATGAATAAAGGATATTATTCATTCCATCAGATCTGAACAAGAGTGAGTGAATTCATCAAACTTATTGGCCACAAATATTATTTCTCCTCTAGAACAAATTCTTTATTGGAATTCTGGAACACATGTGCTTCATCTTGCATGGAAATTTCTGCTTTTGCTTTGTGCCAGTGCTTTTACCAATGAAACCAGATGAATGGAAGACCAGTCTCAAAATATCCAGGGACTCTACAAAACCTCAACATTTAAGATTCTTATGCAGGCATTATACAACCTTATGGAATGTTAAAATTATACCAGAAACCCCATTAGAAATGGATCACTGTCCTGTTTCCAGGTAGACCAGAAATGCTCCAAAAATTACCTTGCTTGAGATATTTTACCACATAGGACGTTATCACATGACACTGCTGGGCGGGGGGATGGGTGTGCGCCAGTGGAGGTGGGGGAGCTCCCTTTCCCATGGGCCCACACCCATCTCCACCCACCTCTACCCATGGAGCCTCCTCCATTTTGGCCCTTTTCACACAGACACTTTAACACTGATAAAATGGCTGTTACATTTTATTATACATGTTGTAGGGCACCCATAGAGCACACCTGCAGCCATGAAACATGCATAATAAAATGTAACACCCATTTTATCAGTGTTAGAGTGTCTGTGTGAAAAGGGCCTTTGTCAAATGGCTCTGTGGGTAGGTGATGGGTGGAGGTGGGTGTGCGCCGGGAGCATGCACGCATGCACGCACTCACCCCCACCCACTGCCTGTGGTGTTTCCATGGTCGCACACCCATCCCCTCAGACACCACCAAAGTGGACAACCCCCCAACCCCGCCCCACTGCACAGCTCCTCGCACATCCAGTGGGGGGAAGGTGTCCATGTAAAAAGGCCATAGTTTCCTAGCTGAAGCCTAGAGTAGAGGGACATAAAACTATGACAAATAACTGGATTAAAAGTTATCTAAACATTGGGTGAAAACAGATGTGACGCTAACCACCCTTTAACCACCCTTGGTGATTATTTATGCATGTTGCAGGGCTGCATGGGGCACCAATACAGCCCTGCAACATGCATAAATATACACCAAAGTGGTTAAAGGGTGGTTAGCATCATGTCTGTTTTCACCCATTTACAACCTCATGGAAGATGGGGAGTGATTTTTGAGTGAATGTTAAAACCACCTCTTATTTTACATAAATCAGATTGCCCATCTCTGAAAACCATTTACTCACATGGCAGCCTGTAAATTGTTATTGCCCTGTTAACCTTCTTTTAATCCAGTTTGTTTTAGAAGTTCTGAATCCTTCTGAAAATGGTTTCTGTGCTTGCTCTGACCTTCTTACCCGATTTTCACTAAACTGGCATGGAAGCAAAATTTGGCAACCAAACATTTTAAGACTGCTTATCATATTTTCAGAAGGATGATTTATACAACTTCACCTAGTCCTTTAATAGCTGTTGAGAATATATTTATGCATGAATTATCAGATTCTCACTTGATGGAAATCAGCATAGCTCCATTTAAGTCTATGGAGCTGTGGCAGTTTACACCAGTTGATGGTTGAGCTCCAAGTTTCAAAATTTACATTTTCCACTTCCGACACTAAAGCTGCCAGACTGCTGAAATCTGTAGTTTATGACTCCACAGCATTCCAGTAGGATTATCCTTAAATAACCCTATTCTCTTCATGTTCCCATGGTGATTTAAAAAGAAAAAATGATCTAGCTCTGACTGAGAAAATTGGAAAACTAGGATTTTGTTGGTTTCATCAGTTTTCGATGGTTTTATTACAGGTTTTATGATAGCAATTACTTTGAACACATGTTTTGAGAAAAATGAATCAAGATAGCCATGGACAACATTCAGAATAAGAAAGGGTGAAATCCTACCTCTATTGAAGCCATTTGTACAAGTCCCACTGACTTCAGTGCACATGGGATCTCGCTCAAATGTCCATTTTAGAAGCCAATCTTTTTGCTTTTCCCTAGGGAAAAATACTGAATCATTTCACTATTTATATTAGAAACTACTCTCTTCAATAATCTTGTTAGATATATTATTCAAATTCTATTGTGTGGAGAAAAGATCCAGAAAAGATCTTCCTCTTAAAGTGATGAGTCCTGATAAATTGTGTTTTAAGGAATGATTTGAATGATAACAGGATCATCACTTGATGGTCAAGAGAAGGAAGGTGGCCCATAACAAACAGGATAATCACCAGAAGGTACAACTAATATTCAGGGATATTAACAAGTGTGAAGTAAATAGGACTTACAAATTACTGCATATAAAAAAATTCAGCATATGTTATTTTATGATATTTTAAACACAGTAAGCAACTTTGGCCCTTTTCACACAGACACTCTAAAACTGATTAAATGGGTGTTACATTTTATTATACATGAAAAGGGCCTTTAACTCACTGGCTGCATACTGGTCACTCACAGGGTCAGCCATAGAATTTGTGAGGCCCTGATGTCCCTGACCCCTCCACCACAGCCCTGTCCCCACAGGGGCACCCTTTGTGGGGTCATAGAGGGTGTCATGTTTGGGACCCTGATGAGAGTGAATGGGGACCTCACAAGCAGCGCTAATGAAAACAGAGCCATTGTGGGGGCCCAGAAATAGAGAAAATAGATTGCCCTGGGTCACCTCATTGCAAAACCAGCCCTGACTACTCACTTACCACACACAGTGCACCTGAATGGATATGCGGGCCCATCATATGGGGCAAGCACCAGTATGTGGTTGGTGTAACATGGAAACATAGGGTGTCTTTAGACATAACAAAGATCGGGTGTCAAAACCCTTAAGCACATGTTTGGCTGTTGTGTGTAAGCACCATAACAATCTCAACACCAATTTGGCCACTGGTTGAACACACGATGCGAACATCATTGCATCACAAAGACAATTTGTGTGTTCCAGCTGAACATGTGGCCAGCGTTGTATCTAATGATATCATGTTATGGGTGTATTTAGGCATAATGCTGTTCAGTGTTCTGTAACACAGTGTCCTACCATTACATTGTTTAGACATACCGTCAACACAGGGTGAAAACAGACATGACGCTAACCACCCTTTAACCACCCTTGGTGGTTATTTATACTTGTTGCAGGGCTGTATTGGTGCCCTATGCGGCCCTGCAACATGCATAAAATAACCACCAAGGGTGGTTAAAGGGTGGTTAGCGTCATGTCTGTTTTCACCCACAGTGTTCACCCCAAACAGTGGACGTGAACAACTGTCAGGTCTTGACAGTTTAGTCAGTGTTTAGGGTGAACACTGTGTTGATGGTATGTCTAAACACTGTAACGGTAGAACACTGTGTTACAGAACACTGAACAGCATTATGCCTAAAGACACCCCAGGCCTAAAGACACCCAGTATGTCAACAGGTGTCTGAATGTGTGTTTTGACCTTGATATGAACACCAGTTTGACACTGTGCTCACCATGTGGCACTGCTTAGACACACAGTGGATCTTGGGGCAAATTGTGTTTTGCTCGCCACCCAATCTTAGCACGCAAGTGCTCTCACCTCATTTCCTGTGTTGTACCTGCTAACACACCACGCAATATCCTTAGATATAACATTGGTCACATGTTCAACCAGAATACACAAATTATCCTTATTTTTCAACAGGTGACCAAACTGGTGTTGGGATTGGTATAGTGCTTACAGTCAACAGCCAAACACGTGCTTAGGGGTTCTGACACCCGATCTTTGTTATGTCTAAAGATGCCCAAGGTCAAGCAGGGAGATCAGGATGGCAGCAGGGAGCTGCTGCTGCCACACTTTCCCCATCTGTCTCTGTCTCCAACGCTTATCTGGGTTGTAGAGAGCAGTGAGCAGCAACAGGAGCAGCAACAGATCTCTGGAAATACCAGCAAGCTGCCACTGTTTCAACCACCTCTGCTTGCTGCTCCCTGAGAGCCATTGTTGCTCCTGCTGGTACAACTTGCTGCTCCCTAGGACCTGCCTCCACCACCCAATGTTCTATCAGGGCAGATTATCAGCTGGTCCTAAGGAGCAGTAGTGGTGACAGCAGGAGCAGCAACAGTGTCAGAAGGTACTGGGGAGCAAGAAGCCAACACTCCTGGCATCTTCCACCACCACTGCCTCTCTCCCTCTTTGATTCCACCACTTAGAAGTGTGTCTGTGTATGTATGTGCAAAACAGAAGGGAAAAACAGCATACAATCACATATAGCCCAGCTGATCTTATCCAGTACTTTATATTCACAGTCCACTGACAAGACAAGTCCTTGGTAATTATTACCATTTGAATGGACAGAAAGAATGTCACACCCCCACAGTCAGATTGGCTGGTGAATCCGGGGGAGAGTGAGGGTTGACTTCCCCTCTAGCATGCTGCATTGCTCAAATAGTGTTTGGGAGGATCAAATTGTTTGTTTGAAAGTAGTGGGATGGGACTCATTGGCCTGTTCTTTCCTTAGCAGGTTATCAGTCTAGATAATCTGATAGCCCCTAATGACTATGGATTCTGTCCCAAACAATGTAGTGGGGAGGACAGAAAAGGACTGACATGAACTGGATAGAAAAACGTGGAGCAGAAAAAAGGCTGTTTCTATTCTACTGAAGAGCTGGAAAAGGGAACAGAAACATCGGTATGCTAAACTTTTCTTGCTCTATCCTCCACCTCCTGCTCTTTACATATGGGAGATAAAATGAAAGAAAACCACTTCAGACCTCTAAATATCTCAGAGTTTGGATAATAGGTCTGATCGTGTCTTACTATAACTCAAATTAGTTTGCTAACCCAATCACTCTGTGTATAGAAGTATGTACGCATGTGCAAAACAGAAGAGAAAAACAACATTGCAAGCACATATAGTCCAGCTGATCTTATCCAATACTTTAAATTCACAGTCTAGTCCTCCAAGTGCTCTGACAAGGCAAGCCCTATTATAATGAATTGGATTCATGCCAGCAGAGTGCTTTGAGAAGCAGAAGGTCAGGATTTTGTCCTACTGACCTAGTTTTTGCATTTTAAAAAGGTATGCACAAATATTTAATTTTCTGTGCTTAGCTAAAGACTTTCTTACTGCATTTCAAACAGTAATTGCATACGGTCCAAAAATTGGCAAGACTGAAAAATCCAGCAAATTGCATGTTGTGAACAACTCAGTGCCCCGTTGTATTTATTCTCTTTGACAACTCACCACAAATATAAACACTGAAAACATGATTTTCAGCTCTTTTCAAAATGAATTTGAAGAAATAGAGTAAAGGGCACCCAGGTCAGAACTTGATTAGTACCTATTAATACAGTTTGTGTCATGCAACTTCAACTGAGGGGAGCTATCAGGCCCTGGCCCAAGGAGCAGGATGGTCAGGGACTATAGGAGATATAGTCTGGGGTAAGCCAGAGTCAGTCCAAGAGGGCCACCATCAAACCAAGAGGAGTGAGTCAGGAACATACAGGTTCAAACCAAGGATAGAGTAGACTTAGGGAGCAGCAGTAGCCAGGAGCCAAAGCCAGGTCAGATCTAGAGAATCAGGCAGTGCAGGTGGGAGTAGGCAATGTGAGGGTCTCTCTCTCTCTCTCTCTCTTTTTAATAAAAAAAAAATAAGTTTGCAGTTTATTTTGGAGTAAGAGAACGGTCTGTGAACTGAGGTAGCAGCCAGATAACCACCCAGTTTCTTTGGACAAATGTCTCTGATCCCTGATTAGGGCTGAAACAAGCAGCTAAATGGCTATTCATGATAAATTTTGCAATATTGGGAACCAGGATCAATTTCCTGACTGTTCCCCAATACTGATGTGATTTCTCAATTTTCGCAATACAATGAGATATCGTCCCAATTTACCAACTTTCCACTTAATGTTTACTGCGTTCTGTTTATTTATTACCACTTACATTGTTGAGGGTACCTTTTTACTTCTGGGTTTGTTGTTTTCAATCACTGTACAAATAGCCCACCCCTTAATCTCCCCCCAGTGACCCTTAACCTCATCTCCAGTGCCTCCAATCAGAATATTATGTTGTTCCCTTTGCTTTGACCAATCTTCAACTGGATTGCAGATCAACAGGGTTCCTAGTTTTCCATGACAAAATATTAGAAATTCTCTGATAAAAAAACACTAAAATCCCCGTTTTTTCTGCAGTTAAATATAAACACCAGTTGACTTTCCCTTACCGCAATATATATTTACCAACAAGAAACCTCCAGTTTAAGTGAACAGTTAAGGCTTGCATCAGTTTACTAATCCAAAAACCTCCAGAATAAGGAATCATTGGAGCCTCACAAACATACAACTAAGCACCAAAAAGAAAAGAAAAGAAAAGGAAGATTAAGCATCACACATCAATTTACTAACCCAACTCCACCCCCCCAGAAAAGGAAATCAGTGAAGCCTCACAAACAGTTATCAAAGCAATAAAATCCAAGATAATGGGCAATTAAGGCTTGCACAAACAGCAACTAACCTTTACTAAGGCTCGCACCTCAACTCGCCCCGCATGAAAATAGTCTGCAAGATACATTCCACCATTTCTGTTCTTATATGCACCGTTTCTTTTTTTCCTCGGCTGTTTGGTGTTAACTGGTTGATAGGGATGAGTGAACAGAACCAAGTTCAGAAATTCGGTTCGGCTCGGAAATTTGGTTCGGAAGTTCGGTTTGGTCGACTGAACTATTCAAGTTCGGACCAAACTTCCAAACAAAGTTCGGAAATTCAAACCCCATTGAACTAAATGGAATATTATCTTTTAGGGATGGGTGAACAGAGCCGAGTTCGGAAATTTGGTTTGGTTCGGTTCAAAAACCGAGTTCGGTTCAGACGTTCGGTTTGGTCGACCGAACTGGTCGAGTTCGGTCCGAGCGCCGAACTTCTGAACTGCGTTCGCCCATCCCTACTGGTTGAGGAGTTCTCCCTTATCTCAGTGCATGTATGTTGCTTTTCTGTGCTTTCTTGGTGTGGATGTGAGGTTGTGGTGGGGTTATTATTATTAACTATTATTATTATTAGTAGTAATATTATTACAGCATTTTACCCTGCCCATCCTGCTCCAGGCGGCTTACAACATAATCAACAAACATAAAAAGCTAAAAGTAACACAATTAAAACACAATAAAAAGGAAGGCACTGAACAACAAACCCTCCCCCCTCCCTAACCCATTCCTCCCACCCTACACGCCATCTCTCTCACCAAAAGCCAGGTAGAACAGCCAGGTTTTACACATACAATGGAAGGATGGGAGATCTGCCCACCCCCCCGGGCCTCCACCAGGAGGGAGTTCCACAGGCTAGGTGCAGCTGCTGAGAATGCCCTCTCCATAGTGGTCCCCCGGACCACACGGGGGACCTTGAGAAGGGTGTTCCCAGTGGACCGCAGAGGCCAGTCCAGAGTGCAGAGAGCAAGGCAGTCCTGCAGGTAAGTCAGGCCAAGGCAGTATAGGGCATTATAGGTCAAAACTTGGCTGTGGGACTGTGCAGGGATTGGCGGGACCATTCTTGAATGGTTCCAATCTTTCCTGACTGGGAAAATCCAGCATGTGGTCCTGGGTGATTTTTCATCTCCTCCCCGGGGTCTTACATGTGGGGTCCCACAGGGTTCTATCTTGTCCCCTCTCTTGTTCAATGTGTATATGCAGCCTTTGGGGGAGGTTGTTAGGGAGTTTGATGTACGGTGTCATCAATATGCTGATGACACCCAGCTATCTCTCTCCTTTTCATCCAAGTCAGGCCCGGCTGTCTCGGTACTTACCTGGTGTTTGGTGGCTGTGGGCGATTGGATGAAGGTGAGCCGCATAAAATTAAATCCCAACAAGACGGAGGTGATGGTGGTGGGGAAGTCCATGGGAGTGGTGGCCCCCATCATTGATGGGGTCCATCCTGCCCTGGTATCTCATGTTCGGAGTCTGGGGGTGCTCCTGGACCCACAGCTCTGCCTGGATGTCCAGGTAGTGGCTGTAGCGTAGGGGGCATTTCACCAATTACATCTGGTACCTCAGCTTCGGCTGTATGTCTCGAACTGTGATCTGGCCACGATCATCCCTGCTTTTATTAGCTTGAGACTGGACTACCGTAACGCACTCTACTTGGGGGTATCCTTGGTGCTTATTTGGAGACTGCAGCTGGTGCAGAACGCAGCTAATCATCTCCTAATGTGGACGGGCTGATGCGAGCATATTACACCAGTGCTTCGCTCTCTGCACTGGCTGCCAATAGTCTTCCGGGCCCAATTCAAGGTGTTGGTGTTGACCTTTAAAGCCCTAAATGGCCTGAGACCCACCTACCTGTGGGACCGCCTCACCCTCTGGATCCTAGATTGGTCCCTGCGGTCGGCTGAGCGTGCCCTCCTTGAGGTCCCCCAGGTTTTTCAGGTGTCGACCTTACAGAGGGCATTCTCTGTGGCTGCGCTGTGGCTGTGGAACTCCCTCCCACCATTGGTCCGCTTGGCCACCGACCTCCCCTCTTTTTGTAGACAATGTAAGACCTGGAAGTTCTGCCATGCCTTTCCCGAGGGAGATAGTTTGGGTGGGTTGGGTTTGGGAGCAGTAGGGGGTAACTTGTTTTTATTGTGGGGTTTTAATTGTATTGTTCTTGTTTATTTTAATCTGTTTTAATATGTTGTTAGCTGCCCCAAGATGCTTTTAGCAGGAGTGGGCAGCATACAAATGTTATAATAAAATAATAATAAATCAATAAAACCAATACTTTGAATCAGGCCCAGAAGACTATAGACAGCCAGTGCAGAACCCAGGGCACCGGTGTAATGTGCTCACAGTGACCCATCCCAGTAAGGAAATGGGCCGCTGAATTCTGCACTAACTGCAGTTTCCAGCTATCACCGTAGGTATACCCATGTAGAGTGCGTTGCAATAGTCAAATCTCGAGGTAATGAAAGCATGGATGATGGTGGCTCTGAAACATATGACTGAAGTCTTCACACCAGATGTAATTGGCGAAACACATTCCTCATCATAGCCCCCACCTGGGAATCCAGGTGGAGCTGCTGATCAAGGAGCATGCCCAGACTACAGATGTGGGATACCAGCAGAGAGCAGATCCCATCAACGATGGGAGCTGCCACATCCATTGCCCTCCCCACCACCATCTTATTATGATTCAACTTCAGCCGACTTGCCATCATCCAATCCCCAACAGCTGCCAGACATCGGGTAAGCACCGAGACTGCCGGGTCTGGGTCAGATGAAAACGAGAGGTAGAGTTGGGTGTCATAAGCATATTGATGACACCGCACCCCATATCGTCTCACAACTTCGCCGAGTGGCTGCATATACATCCTGAACAAGAGTGGGAATAGAATAGAACTTTGCAGGACACCACATGTGAGGTCCCATGGAGATGAAGAACAATCCTCGAGCACCACATGCTGAGTCCTCCCAACTAGGAAAGAGCAGAACCAGTCAAGGACGATCCCGCCCACTCCAGCTCGATCCCATAAGCAAGTCACTAACACATCTGTTGGTCAACAGTATCAAAAGCATTCAACAGATCTAACAAAATTAGCAGCATCGATCGACCCTGATCTAAATCACAGTGAAGGTCGTCAACCAAGTTTTATGTTTTGTGAATACTTGTATGCATGTATGCTTGTATGTAAGTTTTGTGAATCCAATCGAGTTTGTTTGATAATTTTTTTTCTGTTGTTGGCAGATCCTTGGACTGTTGTGTGATTCTTGTTTCCAGAACATGGTTGTTCCAGAATAAGGGAGGACTCATCAATAGGGGTGTGCATGTCATTTTTGTTATATCAATAATGAAAATGAAAGTTGTCATTTTCATTATTCCAATAACGAAAACAACAAAATATGATAACAAACTCAATAACGATAACAAAAGTCATTATTAATTTTGTTATTGCCTGGCAGGTGTACTTCGGAGGGAAATGTGGAGAGGGGAGGAGGGAGAAGACATCTCAGAGCTAGAAACAGTGTTGAACGCTTGAACTGGGAGGGGAAGGACCTGATGGATGCATTTCTGGGCAATGAGCAGCACAAGCAGATCCCAGCAGTTGAATGGCACCCTCTGATTCTTCAGGTGATTTCAGACGTTACGGGGCCCGTTGGCCCTGTACCGAAATCACCCCATTCATTCCCCGCCGGGGTCAGCCTGTCACTCCGTAACAGACATCCCGGCGGGGAATCTGGGAGGAGGCGGGGCCTCGCGGCACAATGTGCAGCCGCACAGCCCCGCCCCCTCCATGCTTCCGCTGCCCACCCTCCGGGGAGACAGGCGGGTGGTGGGGCCAATGTGGTCACCGCGTTGGGCCGGATTCACCACGGCCAGACGTTACTTTTTTTTAGTCCCCGCTGGGGATCTCTTTGACCACGCTTCCCGGGACATTCCCCCCGCTTGCCCAGGAAGCGTGGTTCAAATTGACCTCATGTGGGCATTGACCGTGGCGAACATCTGGCGGCCGCCAAACAGACGTTCGAGACACATTGACCACAGGTGGGTATTCACCGAGGTTCACTGTGATCTCGTAATGTCTGAAAATACCCTTCAATGCTTCTGCCTCCCAGAACCAATCAGGAGGGCTCTGAGGGAGGGCATGGCAACCCTTAATATCATAGGGCTGGGCTATGAAAGAGAAAAGAGATAGATGAGCAATAGTAGATATACCTGAGTTTTCCTTTCCCCTTCACCTGTCTGTCTCTCCCTGTCCATATATTATAGAGAGAGATATTAGTTGTATATTTATTCTATATATTAGGATCATAGGATAGGAACATTTTGTATTATACACAGGTTAGGTTTAGCTTAGATTCTATATATATTATATAAATAAAACTACATATTGTGTACAGTATATATTATTGTGTTCAGTTCTTTCTGTATCACAATGAGAAGGGGAAGGAGTTCACCTTCTGAAAATTATTCATTGGCACATGAAATCGATATCAATACCAAAAATAAAATCTTCATTAGAAATTGGTACCGATAATGACAACAATAAAGAAAAATGACATTTTGTTTTTAACAAAAATGAAAATGACACATTTTAATAAAAACAATTTTAAAAATGAAAAAAGACATGTGGTCCTGGTGCACATCCCTATCAACCAGTCCTCAACTGGGATGAGACTCATCTATACCACGTCAGAAGCATAGCTCACCTCTGCTGATAAATATCCATTACAGTACAACTTCTAAGGGCAATGGGAATGTCTGGGACCGGCTTGGCCCTCAGAAAATTACATATCCCCCATCCCTGCCTTAAACCGCTGACATTGGCTGCCCCCAATTCATGTGCCGGGTTACTCTATTATTACCCATCTCATAAGAGATGTCTTATTAATCAACTGAACTTTACCTAAACATTCAGATAACCTTAACTGGACCCCCACAAAGTGAGCGACAAGTTAAACTTAAACACCCCCCCACCATGAGGAAGGCGAAAAACGGGCATATCAAGTAGCCAATCCGACATTCCCAGCCCAACCAGGTGACCAAGCAAGAAGCCCGCAGTGCTCCTAAGGGAGGCGGGTGGGAATCAGAGCCTCAGCCACTGCAGCTCCAACTGAATGGGACCGATGGACCAGTCAGTTTCACTGCCTCACTACTCTCGTCAGACTCAGCTCGCACGCTTCTAGCCCAGTTGCTAAGCAACTCCAGGGAAATACATTTGCAGGCTTTGTCTGCAGCCTCTGTAAGAGTTCTGCCCACTTGCTGCTTCCTCAAGAGGAGGAGGACAAACACCTCCACCCCTCTATTAAGGCTACAAATGTATGTCTTAGGAAGTTCAGAAAATAAAAATGCATTCATATATATATATTTTTCTTTGTTTAATGAATAAAACAATCTGACCAAGTATTAGGCTGCCTATATTCAGTCCTGGGCCAGTGCCAACAGCTCTGTTAGATGATAATTTTTGAAAGCACAGCTTGTTTTTCTAGTTCTGATATTTTTTTAATATGCAATTTGTGTTCCATAGGCAGACTGAAAAAACAAATATTTTTTCTGTTTCTGAGGCTGCTTTTAAACGAGGGTGCGCTGAAGCGCCTCCCAAACGCCGCATTAAAGGAAAGCCGCCGGAAGTGATGTTCTCCCCATTGCCGGCGGCGGCGGCGGCTGGAGACACGGGGCTTTGCAGCGGCACGTTCTTAAGAGTAAAATTATCTGGCTTAAGAACGCGCTGCTGCAAAGCCCCGTGTCTCCAGCCGCCGCCGCCGGCAATGGGGAGAACGTCACTTCCGGCGGCTTTCCTTTAATGCGGCGTTTGGGAGGCGCTTCAGCGCGCCCTCGTTTAAAAGCAGTGTTAATGTAATCTTGGGAATTTAATAGTTTGTTTTTTTTAAAAAATTGTGGGCTTTGAAAGTACTTTTATTTCAGGGTTTTCTTTGTATCAACCGTTTCAGACAAATCACAGACGCCCCCCGCCCCCCACCGCACACCCGCCGGAACATCCAGCAGGATGGGTGGGGGTGCATGCGCATGTAAAAATGGCCTGGATGACTAGCCGTTTTTACACAGATGCCCCCCCCCCCAGTGTTCGGGCAGGTGTGCAGGGGGGGCATCCATTTATACAGCCAGCAGTGGGTGGGGGGATGGGTGTGTTCATTTATGTGGACACACACACACTTCCAGCCATGGAGCATCCTCCAGTTTTCCAGAGGGCTTTGTGAGTGGAAGTGGGTGGAGATGGGTGTGCAATGGGTGGAGGTGGCTGTTGCGCTGGAGTGCGCATGCACCCCCACCCATCCCGCTCGGTGTTGACAGAGGTGAACACCGGAGCTGACACTCATCCCCCCACCCACTACTGGCCGTATACACAGTTCCCCCCCCCCGCGCACACCTGCCCGAACATGGTTTATTTTAGTCTATTGTTTTATTTGACGGCACTGACTTTCGCCTTGGCCCAAAACAATCAAGTCATAAAAAACAAAACATAATTTATCACACACACATAAAATTACATTAGATAAAACAACTCAGACTCCAAATTATAGCACCCATATGTCATAACTTAACAACATACCAGAATACAAGTCAATTGGGTACTATTAACCAAAACAAATCAACCTGCCCGATGTTAAGGCAGTAATATCTGTTTAACAGCAGCCCATGGAAATAGCAAAATGTCCCATCGGGGAAGATTATCAACCTAGTTCATTCTCCTAAATCAACAGGTGAGTTATAAAACATAGTTTGTCAAAATTCTTTGATTTGAGGAAGTATAGCTCCTCTTCTTTTTACAACCAATCCAACAAAAATCCAACAAAAATGGCTACTGCAATCAACTCCTTTGCTGTTGAGAGATTGCAAAGGAAATTAAGCTTAGCTCCCTCATTCATCCTTTTTGTTTTTCCCAGTAGCGGAGCTAGCCAGGTATTCCTAAGGTTACAGTAATATGGACATCTCAATATGAGATATTCAGCAGTTTCAATCGCCTGAAGAGAACAAGTACAGTAACAGAAATCATAGTCAACTTTAGTAAATCTTCCTTCTAGAACTGCCGTGTGAACTAATTGAAATCGGAGAAGCGTGAAATTTCTCCTTAATGTTTTATTAGTTAGTATATCCAAATAGGGTCCAGTATTAAAGCTAGTTTTACCTAGTCCAAGGCCAGGCACAAATTTCCACTGACTATTAACCACAGTAAGATCTTGTTGCATGGCAATATCTCTTGACCTACGGTTTATTTCCTGTTTAATAAATAGCGTAGTTTGCCCCTGGAAGTAAGTAAAGGAGAATCCCATTTGCCTTAATAGAAGCACCCGAACACTGAGCTGGGGGGTGGGGCGTCTGTGTAAAAACGGCCACAGTCATCCAGGTCATTTTTACATTGACGGACCCACCCATCACTGGATGCTCTGGAGGGTGTGCGGTGGGGGGCATCTGTGAAAATGGGATGGTGGTGGGGGAGATGGGCATGCACCCATGTAAACACCACAGGCAATGGGTTTTTGTACATGAATGTTCTGGGCGCACAACCACCCTCCACCCATCACCCACCCATCTTCACTCATCTCCACCCACAGGACCATCCGGAAACCTGGAGGAGGCCCCGTGGCTGGAGGTGGATGGGTGTCCATGTAAAAGGACACCCACCCACTGCGTGAGCACACCCATCGCCCCCACCCCCATCCATGTAAAAAATGGCCAGACACTCACAATGCTCTCTCTCACACACAGACTAGAGTACTACATACACAGATACACACACAGTGTCTCACACTTACACATAGATAACACACACTCACACTGTCACACACACTGCACACAGTCACATATTGGCTGAAGGAGGGGAGGAACTGATCTGAAAATGGAAGAGTGTGAAAATTCTGGGAACCGGGTGCGAGTAGAGGGAAGAGGGGCTGAACAAACTATTGAAACCTTTAAATTAAAAAAAACCCCACATAGATTTCGGATACTTACTGCTGAAAACGTTGAAATCTATTTTGTGTGTTCAAAATGTCCTAACTGTCCACTCAGACTGTGTGTGTGTGGGGGGGTGTCTGCCCTCCCATAGCCCTGCAGGTTCGGAGTCTGGGGGTGGTTTTGGATCCGGGCCTCCATCTGGACCGACAGGTGGAGGTGGTGGCTAAAGCCACCTTTCACCAGCTGTATCTGGTGCAGAGGCTGTGCCCATACATTTCCGGGCCTGACCTGGCCACTCTTATCCACGCCTTCATCACCTTGAGGCTAGACTACTGCAACACGCTCTACGTGGGGCTTCCCTTGGTTCTGGTCTGGAGGCTGCAGCTGGTGCAGAATGCGGCAGCCCGTTTCCTTAAACGGACGAGGAGGCGGGAGCATATAACACCTGTGCTCCGCACTCTGCATTGGCTGTCTATAGCATACCGAGCCAGATTCAAGGTCTTGGTGTTGCTTTATAGAGCCCTATACAGTCTGGGCCCCTCATACCTTGGGGACCACCTTGCCTTCCATACCTCAGGGTGATCTCTGCGGTCTGCCGGGGGTGCCTTCCTGGAGGTACCCTGTGGATGTTTAAGACCTGGGTGAGTGATTTAGACACACAGGAAGTTCAAGATGTAACAGCAAACATGCAGGAGAAATGTGTGTGTAAAACACCCAGTGATACCACAGCTTTATGACAGTTTTCAAGTCTGGATTCACCTGCTAGGCTCCCGATTGACCACTGATGACCCACACCTTGATTGGCAATGGGCTCCTGTATAGCTTCCTGGGTCACATTAAACCCTTGTCCTGAACAAGGAGACAGAGACCTGGCTACACCATCTGTCTTTCTTTCATCCCAGCTGCTGCTGTCCCCTTCAGGACTCTGCTTGGACTGATTTATTATTATTATTATTATTATTATTATTATTAAACATTTATAAAGTGCCAGTAACAACCTGGCGCTGTACAGAACATACAATCAGCTGCGGTCCCTGCCTGTGGCTTACAATCTAAAAGACAAGGAGGGGGAGACAAGGAGAGGGGACAGCGGGAGAGACATGGGAGAAGACAAACAAACATTCAGGCGGATGCGAAGTCTCAGGTGCGTGTACTTGGCTTGGTTACAAGGTGGTCGGTAGCAGCAGTCAGCAGAGGAGGGCTGACAGTAAGAGCAAGGGGAAAGACTAGAGGGCATTGGGAAAGGCAGCATGGAAAAGGTGGGTCTTGAGGAGGGATTTGAAGGAGCGGAGGGAGGAGGCGAGGCGGACGTCGGCAGGGAGGGAGTTCCAGGCATGCGGGGCAGCGAGGGAGAAGGGACGAAGGCGGTTGGGCGAGCAGGAGAAGCGAGGGAGAGCGAGGGAGGGGACAGCGGAAGAGCGGAGAGCGCGCGCAGGAGCGCGTAGGGCGATTAGGTCCGAGAGGTAAGGGGGAGCTTGGTCATGGAGCGATTTGAACGTGAAAACCAGGAGTTTGAACAGGATACGTTCAGGAAGGGGGAGCCAGTGAAGGGAGAGGAGGAGAGGCGTCACATGGTCGAAGCGACGGGCAGAGTGAATGACCTTGGCGGCAGAGTTTTGGATCGCCACAAGGGGGGACAGGTGGGAGCGAGGGAGGCCAGCAAGGAGGAGGTTGCAGTAGTCGAGGCGAGAGATAACCATGGCATGAACAAGGATTTTGGCCGAGGAGACAGATAGAAAGGGGCGAATGCGGGCAATGTTGAGGAGAGCGAATCGGCAGGATTTGGCCACAGAGTCAATGTAAGGTTTAAAGGAGAGGTGCGTGTCAAAAATGAAGCCCAAGCTGCGGGCACGGAGAACAGGACGGATGGTGACCCCATCAATGCAGATGGTCAGGTCAGAGGGAGAGGAGGGGGATGGAGGAAAAATGAGGAGTTCAGTCTTGGCCATGTTCAGTTTGAGTTGGCGTCGGGACATCCAGGCGGAGATATCAGAGAGGCAGTCGACGAGGCGTGAGCGGACAGAGGAGGAGAGAGAGGGGGTAGAGAGATAGAGTTGGGTGTCATCAGCATAGAGATGGTATTGGAACCCGTGGGAGGCAATAATTTCACCAAGGGACCGGGTGTAGATAGAGAAGAGGAGAGGGCCAAGGACAGAACCTTGGGGAACCCCAACCGAGAGGGGAAGGGAGGGGGAGGTCGACTCGGGGAGGGAGACATTAAAGGAGCGGTCAGAGAGGTAGGAGGAGAACCAGTCAAAGACAGAGCCACGGAAGCCCAAAGAGTAAAGCGAGTCCAAGAGGAGCGAGTGGTCGACAGTGTCAAAGGCAGCAGAGAGGTCAAGGAGGACAAGAACGGAGTAGTGGCGCTTCGATTTAGCGACAAGTAGATCATTGGTGATCTTGGCCAGGGCAGTTTCAGTAGAGTGGAGGGGGCGGAAGCCGGACTGGAGAGGGTCGAGGGAGGAGTTGGCAGAGAGGAGGTTCAGGCAGCGGGAGTAGACGACACGTTCCAGGAGCTTCGAAGCAAAGGGAAGGAGGGAGACCGGCCGGTAACTAGAGGGATCGAAAGGGTCCAGGGTAGGCTTTTTGAGGATGGGGGAGACAGTGGCATGTTTGAAGGCAGAGGGGAAGGAGCCTGTGGAAAGGGAGAGATTGACAACATGCAGAAGGGGGGGAGCGACAGTGGGAGCAATAGAGGTCAGGAGGCGGGAGGGGATCGGGTCAAGGGGGCAGGTGGAGGGGTTGGATGAAGAGAGAAGAGCAGAGATTTCCTGGAGAGAGGCAGGAGGGAAGGATGCGAGGAGGGAGGGGGGGGGGGGAGGGGGCGGGAGGGGAGCGGGGGGCGGAGGGGGGCGGGAGGCAATATCCCGACGGATCTTGTCAATCTTGGAGGTGAAGAACGACGCAAGATCCCGAGCAGCAAGGGAAGAGGGCGGGGGAGGGCAGGGGGGTTTGAGAAGGGAGTCGAAAGTAGAGAAAAGGCGGCGAGGGTCGCGGGAGAAAGATTCGATCCTAGAGGCATAATAGCGCTGCCTAGCTAGGGAGATAGCCGAGGAGAGGGAGGAGAGGGAGAATTTGTAATGGAGGAAGTCAGGGAGGGAGCGGGATTTGCGCCAGAGGCGTTCGGCAGCCCGGGCGCAGGAGCGGAGGTAGCGGATGGCAGGGGTAAGCCAGGGGCGGGGGTCGAGGGGGCGGACGGGGCGAGCAGAGGGGGGGGCAAGAGAGTCAAGGGTCGAGGAGAGAGAAGCGTTGAGAGCAGAGACAGCAGAGTCAGGGGAGGAGGAGGCGAAAACGGGGGGGAGAAGGGGGGAAAGATGTGCGGCAAACTCCGAGGGAGTAAGGGCCTGCATATTGCGGAAGGGGCGCATAGAGGGGGAGGCGGAGGGGGGTCGGTGGGAAAGGCTGAAGGAGCCGAGGAAGTGATCAGAACTAGGGAAGGGGTCAAAGGAGAGGTCAGTTAGAGAACAGTTTCGAGTGAAGACGAGGTCGAGGGAATGGCCGTCAGTATGAGTGGGGGAGTCGGTCCAGAGTCGGAGATTAAAGGAGGAAGCGAGAGAGAGAAAGCGGGAAACAGAGGGGGCGGAGGGCGTGTCAACGTGAATGTTGAAATCACCAAGGATAAGAGTGGGGATATCATCGGAGAGGAAGAAGGTGAGCCAGGATTCAAAGTCCGGGAGGAAAGAGGAGAGGGTACCCGGGGGGGCGGTAGATGACAGCAACCCGAAGGTGTAGAGGGGATTATAAGCGCACAGAGTGGGCCTCCAAGGAGGGGAAGGAGGAGGAGGGCGGAGGGAGAGGGCTTTGAATTGGCAGTGCTTAGCAAGGAGCAAGCCCACACCACCACCCAGGCCCTCAGGACGGGGGCGGTGAGATTCTAACCCCTGCCTAGCTATCAGACTACTAGGGATATGTGAACGCAGTTCGGAAGTTCAAGGTTTGGCCTGAACTCAGGGTGTTTGGACCATTCGCGAACACCCCGAATCCAAACCACCATCCCCGCCCAAACCAGCTGAAAAAAGTTCAGGTTCTGAACTGGTTCAGGTTTTTTTTTTTTTAAACCCCCGGTGGGTCAAACCGGAAGGCCTAGTAGTGGTCTACTCTGAAGTGCTCCGGAGTGCTGCCGCTGCCGGACTCACTACCGCTGCTGCCACACCCAGGGTCAGAGCTCCGGCATCACCAGGTAGGGCAATCCCTGGGATGGGGGGGGGGTTAAAAAAAAATATTATGAGGCTGGGCAGGGGGGGGGGGAGGTGGTCCCCGGTGCCCCTTCCACCTGCACAGCCTGGAGGGGGGGACGGAAAACCAGGGGGGCACCCGAACGGGTTCACCCCCCCCGAACCCATTCGGGCTGAACTGGCTGAACCAAACAGTTTCAGGTTCAGCTGAACTCCGAACGGGCCAAACACCGAACCCCCCCGGTGTTCGCACATCCCTACAGACTACATCGCTCGGCTACTGCCATGAACTAGATACTGGATTTAGGCTGTTTTTAAATGAGACATGACCACCCATCAGCTACCTACCCAAATGCCCGCGTGAAGGCAGTATGGATGGGTGCACACTTCTGTGACCCACACAGCACCCACTCTCGTCCACTCATGGAGCACTGGTAAAAAAGTCGAAGTGTGCTATGTGGGGGCATCCAAAAAGTGGATGGGAGCCGACGCCCCACAAATCCCCAACTCATAGGAACGGTGGCAGCCAGCTATGTCAATTGAGTGGTTCACTGTTCAGAAGCTCTGTGGGTGGAGAAACAGCCTTTGTAAGGCACAGGAACTGGCTGGGAGTGCTGGGGAGCCTGGTTTTACGAGTGCTTGGATGGGACACATCAGTTTCAAAGACCAGCTTTGCCTGCTTCCTCCCCTTGCCCCCCCCCCCCATGGTCCATGGCAGAAGAGTGTGAGGCAGATGCTGTGGTACCCACTCAGGAAGCTATTTGGTAGATTCCCTCCCCATACATTCCACCTGAGTGGGTGCTCTGTGGCTGTTCCACTCAGTGGACATGGATCTCCCCACCCTGCCATGCTAATTGAAACATTCCCTTACATTATGGCCTGGACTGTGACATCTGGCTCTGCTCATGCCCTTGCCTTGGCCAGACTTTGTCTCGTGGCCAGAATCTTGATAGATAGAAGTCCAGCAGGGTGCAGGACTTATTAGATAGGTCCGCCCCCGGAGACTTATGGAACCGCATCGGTTCCGGAATGCTCTGGGGGAGTTTCCCTTGGACCTTGACACCCACTCTGTCGATGATCTCGTAGCCTTCTGGAACATCTTGTTGTCCGAGACCATTGACAGAGTGGCTCCCAGGAGTCCGCTGCCTTCCCGAGTCTCCTGCAGGTCTCCTTGGTTTACTGAGGGCCTGCAGTGTTTGAATCGCCTGCAGTGTTTAAATCACTGTACATGCACAAAATGACTACTCGGGCTATTCTGCACATGCGCAGCCCTTTGACAAAATGATGCTGACACTGCTAGTGCCATTTTGGAAAAGGGTGCGTATTTGCAGCATGGCCCTGTCAGCCATTTTGCACATGCACAGTGATTTTTAAAAGTTATTTTAAAGAAAATAAAACAAAAAAATAAAAATGAAAATGAATGACATCAAACGGATGTTGTTTTCTTATTCATTCCTCTTTTTTTTACCTTAGTTACAAAAACAAATGGGGCACCATTCACTCTCTTAATTTATAAAACAATATGAAATTGCACATCCGTACATTCTTTTATGGGTCTTTCTGTTTAATTTATTTTCTGGGGTGGATCTTCAAGCATTTAATCTTTCTTCACCATTAACTACACCACTTATTGTGGGTATTTTCATCCAATTTGTATTATTTGTAATTGTGCAAGATAAGCCCAGGGGGTCGTATCCTTTGGTTGGTCTGTGATTACTTCCAACTTCACTGGGGCACTTTTTTTTCCTTTCTAATTAATTCTTCTGTGGCGAGTACAGGCTCTGTGACTATAGCACTGTAGGTGGAAACGGCTGTGGAGTCTTTATTTTGGCTGGCAGCATGAAGTTTTTCAAAACATCTGCTTGAGAAGTGATACTCCCTTGCTTGTGGAGGCAGATTTGAGAATGTTTTTCAGTGCTGTTCCTTGCTTTTCTCCAAGAAGCCTAGTGGCAAGTGTTTGAAACATGCCTCAATCACACATGATATAGAAGAAAACAGGAAGGCTAAGGAGAGAGAAGCCCTGGTTCACATTTTTACGTTAGAGTCCAGGAATCTATGTCCTTACATTTTCCAGGAGCTGCCATTTCACAGTAGTGATGCTAATTCTGGATGGAAGTTTCGGTGGGTAGGACTTAGCTCCTGCTAATTTCTCTGTAAAGTTACAGTAGCTGAGAACGAATGAATAAAATATGGAATACAAAAATTATTCCTTCCTCAAGACCTCTGCCAAATAATTATTGGAAAATATGAATGGCCATAAAATAACTTTTGTGTTTATGAAGTAACACACAAATGAAATTAAGGTCCCACTCCTAAAATGAATTTGGTGAACACCCATTTATCTCAGAAGCCCACCCACAGCACTGGAGCATCAACGAGTTATTGTGGTCTGGTTCTTCAGCCAGCTCAAGAAACTTTATTGGGGGGTTTTAAAAGTCACTGTGAATTGTCTATAATATTTTTTATTTAACATCTTGCAAAGGGTCAGAATTTTCAAATTGGTGAATAAGAGGGCTTTAAAAGCATTATCAGATTTTTTTTGCAAAGTTTGTTCGATCCACAAAGATATAACAATATAATAATAATAATTAATAATAAATAATTAGTAAAAATTCTTTGCTGGATGGCACTCAGAATGGTTCACAACATTAAAAATACAATAAAAAGCCATGATACATATAAAATCCAATTTAAACAGTTTAAAGGGGGAAGAAAAAAGCAGGCGTAAAATACATTTTAAATTTATTTATTTTATTCATTTATCTCACCCTTTCCCTAATGGTCAGGAGATTCCAGCAGTGGATCCCCTCAAAGCACCTGGAGACAAAGGTTTTAGGTGCTCTTTGAAGATGGTAGGGGTGGGACTCTTAGAAAAAAATTGGTTTCAGTTAATTTCAGTTCTCATGTATTTCGGTTCTTGTTTCGGTATCATTTGTATTGGATCTTTTGCACTGATTTTTGTATTAGATTTTTAACATCGGCGTTTCCCCATTGAAGTCAATGGGGACAAACCACAATATTAAAAATCTGATACAAAAATCAATGCAATAGATTAGATACAGTCGATACCAAAAAAGAACCAAAATTTCAGATTAATCCAAAATGACCATTATCTGGTACTTTCAGTTCTTTCCAAAACAGAAAGTCCCATCCTAGTGAGGAGGGAGGGAGTAAGACTAACATTTGGAGGGAGCAAATTCCATACTGAGTGAACTGGATGAAATTAGAGCATAGTTCAATTAATAGAGATACTTAAGGACATTAAAATTTTGTTGTTGTTAACTGAAACCACTGCACCAGCATGAGTATTTTAGGTTCAAAAGTTTAAAAATCAGAAATGTAGAAAATATAAATAATGCTTCTTGCCAGTTTAGGGAGACTGCTGTTTCTGCTTCTAAAAAACCCTTGCAGTTCCATTAAATGATATCTATCATCAGAACCAGAGGATCTCAAAGTAACTTTACAAATATACCTATTAGCAGGTAATTATTATCTCAGTGAACATCACTTTTGAAGATCAAAGTGTGTTTTCTTTGTTAGAGGATGGTACCATGAACTAGACACAACCCTGAATCATTTTCTGCTGGCTTCAGGTTATTTCAGAAGTGACATATTCCATTTCACCACAGTAAATCCCACCCCGGTGTGAACGGATTCACCATGGGCTGTGGTGACACGTGAGGCCCCAACAGCAGTGACAGGATCGTGACCACCGCCCGGGGGCAATCAGAGAGAACATGGGCCGGGAGAAGACAACAGACATGCAGTGGAGATGTGGACCGCAGTTCGAGTCCCAGAATGCACCGTGGATGAGGTCAATTCCTTCCACCACGGCTGCGGGTTTCCGTTCAGAAGTTACTTTTCATTCACCCCTGCCATGATGACCATTCACCACACTTCTGGACCTCCTCCTGCCCCGACCTCAGGAAGCGTGGTTAACTTCACCCCAGGCTGCGTTTGACTGTGGTGAACATCTGGATGCGAGCAAACAGACATTCACGGTGCTTTCACCACCCCCTGCGTTTGACTGAGGTTGACTGTGGTGGACATTCACCACATCACTTCTGAAATCACCCATAGTCCCATTGATAGGGGTGTGCATGTTGTTTTCATTATTACAATAACGGTAATGAACATTGTTGTTTTAATTATCATTATTCCAATAACAAAAATGACAATTTAGAATAACAACCACGATAACACAAATGACAATGTCATTATCATTGGGTATTTTCAGATGATACGGGGCCCTTTGGCCCCGTACCGGGACCACCGGCTTCGTTCACCGCCGGGGTCACCCCGTAACGGCACAACAGACGTGCCGGGGGGATCCCGGTGGGGAAAGTGGGAGGGGCCGAGGCCGAGAGGCACAACGTGTGGCCGCACGGCCCCGCCCCCTCCACGCACCCCGCCGCCCGCCCTCCGAGGAGACGGGCGGGCGGCGGGGCCAATGCGGCCGCCGCGTCCAGCCGAACGTGCCACGGCCTGGGATCCCGCCGGAGATCCCGGGCCATGGCGCGTGGCCAGACGTGACTTTTCCTTGCTCACGGCCCGGGGTCCATTTGACCACGCTTCCCGGGACCTTCCCCCGGCTAGCCCGGGAAGCGTGGTTCAAACGGACCCCATGTGGGAATTGACCGTGGCCAACATCTGGCGCGCCGCAAACAGACGTACGAGACACGGTGACCACAGGTGGGTATTCACCGTGGTTCACCGTGATCTCGTAACGTCTGAAGACACCCATTGTCGTTATTATTAGTGCTGTGGCAGTTGGGTTTTGGAGGGAAAATGTGGAGGGGGAGGAGGGAGCAGACATCTTGGAGCCCTAAACAGGATTGAACTCTTGAACTGTGCCTGTGTTGGGAGAGGTGAGCAGTTCAGCAGTATCTGATGGATGTATTGCTGGCCAATGAGCAGCACAAATAGGCCCCAGCAGTCTCATGATACTCTGTGATTGCTCAATGCCTGCTGCCTCCCACAACCAATCAGGGGGGCTCTGAGGGAGGGCACTGCAAGCCTTTATAATGGGAAGGCTAGGCTTTTTCTCTCTGTTCTGTAAGAGCTCTGCTTGTCAGGTTGCATTTTACAGAATCCAAGGGGTTTAAATGACCTCATTGATAGTATAACTTGAATACAAGGGGCTCGTTAACCTTTTATAGCATTGGGTTAGCGAGCTATATCAGATTACAAGGGATAGGAAGTAGGGATGGGCGAATAGAACCCAGTTCGGAAATTCGGTTTGGTTCGGAAGTTCAGTTCGGTCAACCGAACTATTCGAGTTCAGTCTGAACTCCAAACTTCCGAACAAAGTTCGGAAATTCAACCCCCATTGAACTAAATGGAATTTTATCTTTTAGGGATGGGTGAACAGAGCCGAGTTTGGAAATTCGGTTTGGTTCAAAAATTGAGTTCGGTTTGGAAGTTCAATTCGGTCGACCAAACTGGTTGAGTTCGGTCCAACTCCGAACTTCCGAACCGCGTTCGCCCATCCCTAATAGGAAGGAGATTACTACTTTACATGCAGCCTAAATAGGACTCTCAGTAGGGCTTTTCTCCTCTCTCTTTCCCTCCTTGATCAGGAAGGGTTTTTTTTCTCCTCCTACAGGTGACCTTGTTTAGCCCCACAGCTGGGAGTAATAAGAGAGAGAGTATATACTGCATTAGTTGTAGAGAATAGCACTCCATTATGTTTTGCTGAGAGGAACCCTGTTGGTCTGCCTAGAAATCTTTGAAGCAAGTTGTTCATAGTAGGCTCTTGAACCAAGGGGACAACAAAAGAAGGAATAAGGTACAATTTGTAACAATATTTATGCTATCAATCAGTTTATTACAGTGAAGATTTGGAAATCGTATTTGGTTTAGGTAGTAACTATATGAAAAGAAAGCTGGGATTGGACTAAGGAAACATACTCTCCAACAGCTACTGGGTAAGGTACTTTATTCTTTTAGTTATGTGAAGCCCTGGTGTTATCTTAGAAAATTAGAATTTGGTTAAGCTGCTTAAGTTTGAAAACAAGGAGATCTGCTTAGTTTTCCATGTTATAAGTGGCAAAATGTACAGTTGCTAGCCACTAAAGCTGTTGGACTCCTACTCAATTTGTAGTCTATGGATTTAAGCATGAATGCAATATGTTTTAGTATATTTGAAATGTATTTCCATTATAAAACTGCTTAATTATCCCAGGATGATAGTACATATAAGTTTGTGAAAAGTTTCTGTTTATTATTTAAGAATTGTACTTATAAATTTCCTCTCTATGTAGCCTTACTGCTGAGCTCTGTGCTGCTGGAGGTATCTTTTTTTTTGTACTCTATCCATTCATCCTCCATTCCCTGAGAAAGCTTTATGCAAAACATTGGAGAGGAGGAACAGTACAGCTACTTCGCTGATACCACAGTTTACTAGAAGAATATTTACGAATCCAGTTAGCTTTATTGCAACTTTGTTTATTTTACAGAACTTTATGTTTTGTATTCCAGGCATTTGTTTATTTATTTATTTATTTATTTATTTGTTCAATTTATACCCCGCCCCTCCTGAGAACAGCTCGGGGCGGCTTCCAACAATAAAACATATACAGTATATAAAACAATTTAAAACGTATAAAATACAGTATCAAATATTAAATATTAAAACAGGGCCCGGGATATTTTAAACAAATGAATAAATAGGGTAGGGGAGATAAGCCATTAACCCACCCACCCCGCCTCCCCAAAGGCCTGGGTGAACAACCAGGATTTGCATCTTCGCCGAAACGTCAAAAGGCTTGGGGCCAGGTGGACCTCCTCCGGAAGGGAGTTCCAAAGACGCAGCCCGGCCACCGAGAATGCCCTCTCCATTTTCCTTAGTCGTAGCAAATTTGGTTTGTTTCCGACCCCCTTTTTGACCTAACTGTATATGCTGTTTTGCACCTTTGCTGTATTAAATTGCTGGTTTTGTTTCACAATTGGTTACAGTTCTTGTGGAGTTTTTGGCTTTTTTGTAACCTCTAGCCTATTTGTTGCTCTTATTTCTGAATCTGACAGAGAGAGGGAGTCTTTCAGCAGCAGAAGTGGACATCATGAGGCCTGGCTCATGATTTCTGAATTCTAGGTGTTTTTAAGAATAGGAGCAATTGGGAAGCAATTCTTGTCTTCCTGAAACCTTACCTAAACTACTAAGGGGAATGATGAAAATCCTTATATTCTTTTAGTTGCTGCATATTCATATTAGAGCTAGGTGGAGTCTCACTCCTGGCGAGCTCATACCTTACTGTTAATAAGCATTCCTGTTGCTCTCTTAGCATTTTTAAAAAGTTTTGGCCAGCCATGGAACTCCATTATATGTTCACTTCCTGGCCTTCCAAATCTGTGCTAGGAGTTTAGCTCCAAACATTAGTTCAAAGTGTGCTGTCTGGGCTCTCTTAAAATGGCAGTTGATGGCATGAGTATTTGCTTAGCTATGTCAGTTCCAGAGGCATTCAGAGAACATACTGTTCTGAGGATGTACTTAATTTCACAGTGTTGTGCCATTTTCTACACTGCATACCGAATCCTTCAAAATGGGCTAGAGCAGAAAAACATGCAGCAAACGTCTCAGGCTTATTGACTTTAAGAGCTTGACTTATACCAGTCATGATTTCAGTTAAAAGCTGTAGTTTGCTTTTATATAAAGTTTTATTATTGGTATTCGTATTGATTTGCAGGAGGTTATGTGCTTGAAGTTCACTCTGGCAAACAAGCAACTCCTAGTATTACTGGACTTTCCCAACCAAAATAAACAGAGAGCCTGAAATATAGCTATTAAATTGTACCACCAGACTGCAGGAAAATGTCCAAGTGCTATAAGTGAGGGAGCCAAGATATTCCTGTCATGTCATCATTGCTTCATCATCATCTTATTCTACTCAGGGATCTCCTAGTTGATGGCTGGTAAAAAAAAAGAATAAAAAAAAAAAGAGGATTTGAAGGTCAGGAGTGGACATAGAAAAATGAGTTTTGTACTGCACTGGGGTGGAGGTAATTAAATAATGCTACTAGATTAATGATTCAGCTGTTTAGCTTTTGGTTGTCCATATTTACATTCTAGGTTGAAGTACCAACTGAGTATACCCACTGAAGTCAACAGTAAAAGTTACACTGACTTTAAAAATGGTGGTGGATTGTCTTGAGAGTGTTAGCATTTCTCAGATGCTGTTTTCACCCTCTGACAATCTCTAATTACAATCTTTTCCCTTTGAATGTTAAGCTTATCCTACCTATTAAACTAGTAGCTTTGAATAATTAATTATTCCTCTCTCCAATCAATCAATACTTTTTATTTATTTATTTTATTTATTTAAAATTTATATCCCGCCCCTCCTGCCGTCAGGGCAGCCCAGGGCGGCGAACAACATTCAATAAAAACAATCTAAAAAAAATTAAAACAATTTAAAAATACAGTATGTGTATGTGGGGAAACCCCCCATGCCACCCCCCACCCCTACCCCTCTCCAAAAGCCTGATGGAACAGCCAGGTCTTACATACACGCCAAAACAGCAGGAGAGTGGGAGCCAACCGAGCCTCCTCCGGGAGCAAATTTCACAGCACAGGGGCAACCACCGAAAAAGATCTAACATCGGTGGCCACCCGCCTTGCCTGGGGAACCTCCAAAAAGGCTTCCACGGATGATCTCAAGGGTTGCACGGGCACATGGGGAGTGAGGCGGTCCCTCAGATAAGCAGGACCCAGGCTGTGAAGGGCTTTAAAGGTTAAAACCAGCACCTTGAACCTGGCCCGGTAATTTATAGGCAGCCAGTGCAGAGCCCAGAGCACTGGTGTCATGTGCTCGATGCGACCCGGCCCCGTAAGGAGATGGGCCGCAGCATTCTGCATCAGCTGCAGCCTCTGGACCAGCTTCTTGGGCAGCCCCATGTAGAGTGTGTTACAGTAATCCAGCCTCAAGGTGATGAAGGCATGGATGACAGTAGCGAGGTCAGAGTCTGAGAGATACGGCCAAAGTCGCCGAACAAGATGTAACTGTCAAAACGCACTCCCCGCCACGGCCGCAACCTGAGATTCCAGGCTGAGTCATGAATTGAGGAGCACACCCAGACTCCGCACCTGAGACACCATGAGAGGGCGAACCCTCCCCCAACAAGAGGAGATGCAACGACCCCCAGGTCCCCCAAACCCTCGCCCACCAACATCACCTCCATCTTGTCAGGGTTATCAGCCAGTCTCTAACCTTCCCTTATTAGGGATCATGATTATTAGGGATTATTAGTCGATCATGAGGTGTAGGTGACTTTCCTGCGGGACCATGCCAGAATTGGTGGAACGGTCTTGGACTGGTTTAGTTCATTCCTGGCCAGGGGAACTCACCGGGTTGTCTTGGGGGAGTGTACGTCTTCCCCCCGGGACCTCACGTGTGGAGTCCCTCAGGGTGCCATTCTGTCCCTCATCTTGTTTAACATCTATATGCAGCCATTAGGGGGATCATGAGGGGGTTTCAGGGCATGCAGTGTCATCAGTATGCTGATGACACTCAGCTTTACCTCTCCTTTTCCATCGACCCAGGCCATGCAGTCTCCTTATTTTCCCAGTGCCTGTCAGCTGTGGGGGCTTGGATGAGGTTGAGTCATCTGCAATTGACTGGCAGGAGCATCACCGTCAAGAGTTGGTTTCTTGAGCAGGGGTCTAACCACAGCCTCCTTTAGGCAATCAGGCACCCTGCCCTCCCAAAGGGAGGCACTAACCACCCCAGCCAGCAATGGCCGTAACTTCTCCTGGATAGCTTTCACCAGCCAGGACGGGCATGGATCTTGCTCACAAGTAGTGGCATGAACAGATCCCAACAAGGACTCCACATCGGCAGGCGACACCATCTGAAACCGATCCCACAAAACAGGACAGGACGGGGCATCCATAGCCCCAAGATGATCCTCTGCAGTAACTGTGGTGCCAAAATCATGGTGGATGCGAGCGATCTTATCTACAAAGTACTCGATAAACCAGTCACAATGGTCACTGGATTGATCCAGGTCCAGGTGGAGGCAGGCAGGACTGACCAAGCCTTTCACCACCCGGAAAAGCTCCGCTGGACGTGACTTTGCAGATGCAATAAGAGCGGCAAAGAACTGCTTCTTTGCTGCCTGCACCACCACAGCATAGGCCTTTAAACTGCTCTTATGCTGCGATCGATCATAGTGGTTGCTAGTCTGGCGCCACCGTCGCTCTAACCGCCTGTTCTCCCACTTCAAACACCGCAGGAGATATAAATATCTCCCCACAATTTGTGATTTTAATTTGACTTATGATTGATTGAGAGAGGTATCAGCTAAATCTGTTAGGTCTCAAGGATGTAGGTTGCAATGAAATTGTAATGAATGAAGAAATTAAATATTATACTGAAAAGACATTCATTTAAATACAAACTCAAATTGGTTATAATTCTCACAGCTGGAATTAATGTACACTGGAGAGCCTTGGAATGCTGTAAAACTCCTTTGGGTATTTATTATTTTATATTATTATTTATTTATACTTTGATTTCTTAGCTGCCCCCTCTGCCTAGGCAGCTTGGGGCAGCTCACAACAAATAAAATAATATAAAACATAAAACATAATCAGTGCATCATAAAACAAAATATAATATAGCACAACAATAAAACATCCTAGCACAGAGCTAAGTAACCACCGCCCCCATTCCCCCTCCACCCATCACCCTTGCTGAAGGCCTGGAGGAACAGCCAGGTCTTACACTGTCTTTGAAAAGACAGGGGCCAAGCGGACCTCCATCGGGAGGGAGTTCCACAGCCTTGGTGTGGCCACTGAGAACACCGTCCTCATTGTCCCCACCCAAAAAACTTGGGGGACCCCAAGGAGGGCACTCCAGCCAACCGCAGGGACTGATCCAGGACCCGGGTGTGTGTGAAGCGATCCCACAGATAAGCAGGGCCCAGAATATTTAGGGCTTATAGCTCAAAACCAACACCTTGAATTAGGTCCAAAAGACTATAGGCAGCCAGTGCAGAGATCAGAGCACAGGTGTAATGTACTCATGGCAACCTGTCTCCATAAGGAGACTGGCCGCTGCATTCTGCACCAGCTGCAGTCTCTGGATCACCACCAAGGGTAGCCCCACATAGAGCTCATTACACTAGTTTAATCTTGAGGTGATGAAAACATGGATAATGGTGGCTAGGTCCGAGTCTGAGACATACGGCCAAAGTCAATGCACCAGATGTAATTGGTGAAATGCGTCCCTTGCCACAGCCTCCCCTTGGACATCCAGGCAGAGTTATGAATGGAGGAGCACCTCCATACTTTGAACCTGAGGGACCAATAGAGGGCAGACCCCATCAGTGATAGGGGCCACCACTCCCTCAGCCCCTTCCACCAGCATCATCTCCATCTTGTCAGGATTCAGCTTCAGACAACTTGCCCTCATCAGGTCCCGCACATCTGCCAAACATCAGGTAAGCACCAAGATTCCCGGGCCTGGGTCAGTTGAAAAGGAGAGATAAAGTTGGATGTCATCAGCATATTGATGACACCACACACTGAACCCTCTAACGACCTTACCTAAAGGCTGCATGTACATGTTGAACATGAAAGGGGACAAAATGGAACCATGCAGGACTTCACATGTGAGGCCCCGGGGGATGATGAACAATCTCCCAGTACCACATGCCAAGTCCCCCCCTGGCCTGGAAGGAATGGAACCATTCAAGAACAGTCCCACCCACCCTGGCCTGGTCACACAAGTGGGTCACCAGCATCTCATGGTCAATGGTATCAAATGCAGCCGAGAGATCTAACAGGATCAACAGGATTGACTGACCCTGGTCCAACTCATGGTAGAGGTCGTTGACCAAGGCCACAAGTGCAGTCTCAGTACCAAAACCCAGTTGAAAGCTGGACTGGGAGGGATCCAGAAAACTGATAAGGTCTAGATGCCCCTGAAGCTGCCGAGCCACCACCCGCTCAATAACCTTCCCTAAAAAGAGACGGTTAGACACCAGCTGATAGCTGGCAGGAGAGTCAACATCCAGTGATGGTTTCTTGAGCAGAGGCCGCACCAGCCAGCAGTGACCCTAACGTCTCTCAGCTGGCCTATTTCTCATCTATATGCAGTGAAGCTTATTAGAAGGTGTGTTATGAAGGGAAATGAACAAAAAAATAAATCTTGAGAATGGAGTCAGAATGATGTTGCCTTCAAGAGGCAGGGCATCTAATGAGGAAATGATGCAATGGTAGCACCTGCTCCTGCTTTACATATAGCCAATAACAGTGGTGACAAGAAAACAGTAAACTTTAAATACACTCCTTTATTTATAAAGATCAGGTCAGGGCAAAAGTGGGGAAAAAATTATGAAAGGAAAACTTAAGTAAAACATGTATTAACATATCCGGGAAAATATTAGTTTCATGTAGCTATATTTTTTTTTAGGCTTGTAAAATATACAGATGTTCACACGATACAAGTTCATGTGATTTTTCTCTGTGGACCTTTCTTTTGAGGAATTGGCTTAGCAAGCAGCCCAAACACATGTGGTGCAGAGATTAAGTATTTGGTAAATACCAAGACTCTTTTCTTTAAAACAAACAAACAAAAAACCCAACAAATTACTTTGGCCAGAACAGCATATGCTCTTATTTTTTTCCAGAGTTATGCAACATTTTATTCACCTTGTATCTATGAATATCCCCATTTCAGTTACTGCTATACACTGCATATATAAAATTACACACACACACACACACACACACACACACAAAGCTTGGTTACAAAGGGTAGGGAACTCTGAATGAAATGAATAGTAGAAAGAACATTAGCAACCAGCCTGTGGGGGCAAGGAGCACGTCAGAAAATGAGTCAACAATGTGAGACTGTTACAGAAGGAAAGAGTCCCTGCCGTTAGGATGGAGAGCCATTTGCGGGGGCTGGTCTAAGACTTTGTCCCTCTTCCCCCCCACCCTTCCCACGTGTCGTGTGTAAGGGGATAGCTTGGTGGTATGTCACCTGGGGTGCTTGGCTCTAGGCCACTCAGAGTGGGGTCAGGTCACCTGGGGGCAAGGAGGAGGTATGGGGATATAGGGACCTCACCTCATTACCAGGGCAGCTTTTTGGATCATCGGTTGCCCAGGTGAATCGACAATGCAGCAACGAGGAGGTAGACTCATACAGGGGGCTCTGGATAAAAGGGGATGTTTGTGGGGGTATGCTAGAATGGGGTAGCTAAAAAACCCCATTCTCCCTCTCAGCACCCTGATCAGCCCTCTACCTGAGGCACAAAAAAGGGGGGTTCATTATCTCCAGGGTGCACAGGGGGGTTGCTGTTCACCCAGGAATCATGGGTGAGCCCCCCCATCCTTTGGTCTAATTTTGCCTCCAGGTGAGTGCGTGCTGCCGCCACTATGGGGTCCAGGAGCAGGTACCATGGCCAGCCCTGGGAGTAGTCTCATGTGCTGTGCGCTGTGGCTGAGGTGGGGTAATTTGTGTGGCTGATTACAACAATGCTGGTACATGCCCCAGAAAGACAGTGCTGCGTATCCCTGCCACTGCGGAGCTCGCCCCCCCTCCCACCTTGGTTACCTAGTTTCTCACACCTTCATGGGCAGTGGGAGGTGCCACAGTTATGTAGTGGATTGTTTCTGCTCATGCTGGGTACACCGGTACGGGCTGTGTGAGCTTAGCTTGGACCGGCATTAGTTTTTGGCCAGTGGTTCCAAATGGTGTGGACTTAGCCCGACTCACAAACTATAATTAAAAAAATGTATGGGTAATGGGATGCCCTAGAATATAGCAAGGTGTACCCTCATACGGGAGGGCAGAGGTGCTGCTGTTGTGGCCACTGCCCTTTAAAATCCAATTTTTTTGTCTTGTGGTCTTTTGGAACATGCCTCCGCAAAAGAAAATTCCATTTTGGGTTACGTTAGCAGAAGCACTGCATCCAGTACACAGGAAGTAATGGTGACCCTGGAAGTAATGGTGAATTCAGCACAGTGGTGAAACCTTACCTCCAGTATTGTTTTCAATTTGGGGCACCTCATATCAAGAAAGATTTTTGACAAAGTTTCCAAGAAAACGATAAAGTCTACAATGCAAGTCAAATGAGAAAAGACTGCAGGAAATGAGGATGCAAAGCCTAGGGAAAAGAAGATTAATTTTGGACATGATAGCAGTTTTCAAGTATCTAGAAGGTTATATATATTAAAAAGATGGTATATGGTTATTATCCTGCTGGCTTCATGGAATAACTTCAGGTTTACACTGATGTAAATTTACTTACTTAGGCCCTTTTTACACAGACACTCTAACACCAAATAAAATGGGTGTTACATTTTATTATACATGGTACAGGGCAACACTGAAGCCCTGCAACATGGGCCCTTTTCACATGAGATGCCACCACCCAGTTTCACTGGGTGAAGATGGGTGGAGGCATCTGTGTAAACACCGTGGGCAGTGGGTGTGGATGCGTGCATGCTCCTGCGCAACACCCATCTCCACCCACCACCCACCCACAGAGCAATCGGCATTGGAAATGCACCCCACCCACCGCAAGTGGTGTCTACACAGACACCTCCACCCATTCCACCCAGCAAAACTGGGTGGCGGCATCTCGTGTGAAAAGGGCCCATGTTGCAGGGCTGCAGTGTTGCCCTGTACCATGTATAATAAAATGTAACATCCGTTTTATCGGTGTTAGAGCGTCTGTGTAAAAAGGGCCTTACTTGGATTTCTTAGCTGCCCCCTCCTGCCACAGCAGCTTGGGGCAGCTTACAACATGATCAAACACAATAAAAACACACATAATAATAAAAAATACAATACAAAAATATATTTTTAAACCACAAAACATAGGTATTGAGAACAGATTTTAGCCCATGGTTACCTGTGGGACATACCAAAGTTTTGGCATCATGGCAGCAAAGGAAACCACTGATAGTGTTTTTATAAATCCAACTCTTTAAGCACATCTCCATCTGAGAGGACCTGCTAAACAAGAGAAGAAAAGTTTCAGTCTTACTTTTCTAAATTCTAACTGTCAAAAGCACTGACAGAAAGAAATATGGCTTATTATTGTTAAGTGGGGAATTTATTTTGGTAAAGGAAAAGGGTGAGGGGCAGTAAGAAATGTGTGTTGTCATACTGAAATTGCAAAACTAAAACTAAAATATCCTTAGACACTGGAAAAAGCAATACAAAAAATAGCCAAGTATCATTCCATCAGTCTCGCGCCTGATCTGGAGAGTACGTCTAAAGAAAATAAATTTTGGTTCAGGAAGAAAAGACTCATCTGAAATAAATATTGTGGCACAGCAAATTATAATTAGCCAATCCACTTTAATTATATCACAGTAACTGTGCCAAGGATTGGCTGTTTTGCACATAGAGACTAAACTTTGAAAATGCACAGCTCCTGCAGTATACACTTGCAGCTCTTGGAGATGGGAACTTTGACCACCCCAATTATAAAACTTTAGCTTTTTGTGTTTACAGCTTGATGACGAGTCTTTCCTAACCTAAAATGGAGCCGATAAAGCCTCAGGCTTGAGAGTTTTGCATGCACAACTGGGGCATGATCCATCAGCAATTTCATGCTAGTGCTTGCCTTTAGTGATACGATTCTCAATGACTGTCATTGGCTGTAAAGACTAGCACTGGCACAAACCAAGTGGAGAATGCAATCTCTCGAGTGACTATGGTCCTAAACATAAGATATGGATACCAAGTACTTCAGATGATATCTTTCATTGGACCAACTTCTGTTGGTGAATGTCTGAAAGCCTTTGCACAACATGAAACTTTTCCACAGGCATGTAAAAAGTCACAACTACCCTGCATTTGTTCACTTGAAAAGTTTTGTGAGAAGTGACAGTGAAGAATTCCAGTCTGGAGGCCTAGAACAAACTGCAGCCTTCCAGAGGTGTCTAATAACCCAGCATTCAAGAAAAGAACGTCTATTTCTACCTTCTGTGCTTTTCTTTGCCCACAGATGCTCCAGTCAAATCTGCTTTCACCTCATCCTTTCTCTCCCTCACACAAAGGCTTGCTGTTTTCACTCTCAAAGTAGAAATACTATTTTTTCTTCTCCCACTGGGTTTGACACTGTCATCATCCATCAGTGACAGCACTTCTGCTTGCTTTTCACACTGGGTGCAATCCTATGCCCTGTGATCCTGTGTGCAGCCGCACAGAACCCATGCAAATCCACATTGCCGGCACATAGTGCCGTGTGCAAACCACACGCATATACACATGTTCGTGGCTCCACACAGGGATTTTCAGGGCATAGAATTGCACCCACTGTCTATCCAGGTCCTTATGCTCTCCCTGCTACTTTAGAACTAAATTTATTTTTCCTGCAAGGAAGAGCCTTGCTACTGTGAAAAAGTAGAGATTTGTTGTTTGCAGTCATTCCTCCTCTCTAAAGAAATTTTTACACAGACACTTATCCCAGGATTAGAGTGTTAATCCTGGGATGAGAGGTCTGTCTAAACGTAGCATTCAGTAATTGTAATCCCGGGATCACTGAAAAATCCATGGTTATTTTCTCAGTGATTACAAAACCTCTTTCTCTAGGTTTTATAACATCTGAATGTTAAGCTATCCCGGGATTAGGTTCATCTAAACGACTATCCCAGGATAGTCAACTATCCCGGGATTAGTATCGGAGAGTGTTATGATAAGAGTTGACATTCCCTCTATGAATGTCTTCCTCTATGGTATGTAGGAGCACATGATTGTGAGGAAATCGTATTACCTCCTTCATCCTTCAACAATGCATTGTGGAGCACCAAGTTTAAATACCTGCAGAACAAAGGGATGAGTTTCCATTTTCTTAAACTCAAAAATCAGAAAAATGAAGAAAATCAGATTTTCTTCATTCCCAGAAATCAGTGCACTGAGCATGGACGAAAAGCACCTCATGATTGATATTCATCCCAGAGACTCTAATCCCAGGATAGCAGAAATGTGCTGTTCAAATGAACTATCCCAAAATGGATTCATCCCGGAATAGAAATGTCTGTGTAAACAGGTACCACCTTGTAATCCCTGGATAACTATTCCGGGATAGTTTTCTCCTAATCCCAGAACAGTTTGTCTGCTTAAAAACACTCTAAAGCTTTTGAAGGGAATAGTGGGAAAGAACTCCAGATGTAGTTGCTCTGGACCAAAGAGGTAGAATGAAGAAGCATAGGGTTGCCACTTCTTGCAGTTTTGACCCCCGACACTCACATAGGCAAAAACTGTGAGGTATAAACAACATGCCTCATTAGAGTATGTCAGGGCTGCTGCAGTTCTAAGAGTGCAAAAGTTCTGGAGCACGGTGCAACTTGGGCCAATGATGGATTCCCTTCTATAGGATCCTCCTTCCAGTAGCATCACTAACCATTGGTGAAGGTGTCTGATGCCCTAGAAGTGTGGGAGTGAGTTCCACATCATCTCAGAAGTCGTTGCCTTCACTGAGTGAGCAAGTCTAGAGTGGTGGTAGCAGTTGGGGTATTCAAGCCCCTGGAAAGGCCTGGTCCTGTCTGAGAAGTATTGGGGTTGGGATTCCTGGCAGGACTCAGAGGTGGGCTCAGAGGGCAAGTTGATCCATTCCTGGTCCTAGTCCCACACCAGGTAGGATCTAGTGTCACCTCTACTTCCAGCACCAACTGCTAGTAGTTGGCGACAACAGAATTCAAGATTTCTTGAATTCAATAATTCATATGCTCTCTCTTTCAGGGGTGTGCAGCAGCAGGCACATAATTTCTTTTCATTTTTATTTCCAAAAATCCATTCATATGGGGTGGGGGTCGTAAAGGACTCTAGTGTTTTCATTTATTTTATTTTTAATTATTATTATTATTTAACCACCTGCTCTCCCTTTTTAGGGAAGGTTATTGAACGGGCTGTGGCACGGCAGCTCCAGGAACATCTGGACCACACCAGTTTCCTTGATCCCTCCCAGTCTGGGTTTCGGCCTGGGTATGGTACGGAGACGGCCTTGGTGGCCTTGGTTGACAATCTCCATCTGGCATTGGACCAGAGTTGTCAGACCTTACTGGTCCTGCTAGACCTTTTGGCTGCATTCAACACAGTTGATCACGAGGTGTTGGTGACTCGCCTGCGGGACCGTGCCGAAATTGGCGGGACTGTCTTGGACTGGTTTCATTCATTCCTGGCTGGGAGAACTCACCGGGTGGTCTTGGGGGAGTCCCCCCGGGACCTCACATGTGGAGTTACGCAGGGTGCCATTCTGTCCCCCCTCTTGTTTAACATCTATATGCAGCCGTTAGGGGAGATCGTGAGATGGTTTCAGGGCATGCAGTGTCATCAGTATGCTGATGACACTCAGCTCTACCTCTCCTTTTACATTGACCCAGGCCATGCAGTATCCTTATTTTCCCAGTGCCTGTCAGCTGTGGGGGCTTGGATGAGGTTGAGCCATCTGTAACTGAATCCTGAAAAGATGGAGGTGATGTTGGTGGGCGAGAGCCTGGGGGCCTGGGGGTGGTTGAATCTCCTCTTGTTGGGGGGGGGTTGCCCCCCCATGGTCTCTCAATTGCGGAGTCTGGGTGTGCTCCTCGATTCATGGCTCAGCTTGGAATTTCAGATTGTGGCCATGGTGGGCAGTGCGTTTCGACAGTTACATCTTGTCCAGCGGCTTTGGCCGTATCTCTCAGACTCCAACCTCGCCACTGTCATCCATGCCTTCATCACCTCGAGGCTGGATTACTGCAACATGCTCTATGTGGGGCTGCCCGAGAAGTTGGTCTGGAGGCTGCAGCTGGTGCAGAATGCCGTGGCCCATCTCCTTATGGGGGCGGGCCGCAGGGAGCACATGACACCAGTGCTCCGGGCTCTGCACTGGTTGCCTATAAAGCACTGGGTCAGGTTCAAGGTACTGGTTTTAACCTTTAAAGCCCTTCATGGCCTAGGCCTTGCTTATCTGCGGGACCGCCTCACTCCTCATGTGCCTGTGCGACCCTTGAGATCGCCTGTGGGAGCCTTTCTGGAGGTTCCCCGGGCGAGGCGGGTGGCCACCGATGTTAGATCTTTTTCGGTGGTTGCCCCTGTGCTGTGGAATTCGCTCCCAGAGGAGGTTCGGCTGGCTCCCACTCTCCTGCTGTTTCGGCGTATATGTAAGACCTGACTGTTCCGTGAGACTTTTGGCGAGGGGTAGGGGTAGGGGCGGGGATGGGGGCTTTCCCCATATATTGTATTTTAAATTGTTTTAAAATTTTATATTGTTTTAAATGAATGTTGTTCACTGCCCCGGGCTACCCTGTGGGCAGGAGGGGCGGGATATACATTTTAAATGAAATAAAATAAATAAAATATATATATGAATCATAAGTTTATGTACCATTTGACTTTGGAATCTAAAAAATGATGGATTTATCTTTTGCTATAAGCTAAATGCCTTGCCTAAATTTTTCAGAGTATACTGCAACCTTGTTATATAGCGATATTTGGGAGCCATGCTTGATGGAGCTTAATAAATAAAGATCTTATTGAATCTTCAGTAAATGACTGAAACTGTAGAGAAACAAGAATGGTTAAATCTTAAGTGTTGGATACGCAAAGCCCTTTGATATACATAATGGAACAGGTTAGCCGTTTGTGATAAGGTTCTGCTTTCCTGACCCACCAAGGGAGGACTCATCTGGCTTCCACTGACTCTTTTTACATGGGCCATGTCATGGTGGGGGTCGGTATGCACCACAGTCCATGTGCGGTGGGTGGTGGGAGGATGTGGATGGACCCACACCCATCAACACCTACACCCCACCTATCAATACACAGAGAGCAACTGCCATTTTTGCTGGTTGCTCTGTGCATGGGGGATGGGTGTAGATGGGTGTACATGCATGTGCACACAAATGCGCATGCACTCCCACCCCCACCTACCCCCACCCACCCCCACCCACCGCAGGATGTACACAGGCGGCACCCATGCATAAAGCCCCGGATTTCTGGGTGTTCATGCGTCGGGGCTGTCTGTGAAAAAAAGGCCTAAGAGATAATGACCCATTAACCATTTTGCTTGCTGAGTGGCTAAATGCTTTGCCAAATAGGGTTGGGTATGCTTTGGTGCTTTACTGAAAATGAAATTCATATGAGAAGTCACCTCTTTAAGTCAAACTATTTAACCTCTAAATTTCTGGAGATTAAGTAAGAGAAGAGCGGCTGTGTGAGAAGAGGAGATTATAATTTATAAACACATTTTGGTGCATACAAAGTCATCTTAATTTAAGTCTCGTTCACTACACACTCTTCCCCTTTTATGTACAACTCATCTGTCTTATCCTCAATCAATATATTCACACAATGGCCCATCCTCTACCCTAGTTTCGTACGATATTTCCCACAATGCAAAAACCTTGAAGAATACCCTGACGATATCCCTAATCCCTGTATACAATGTTCTGGCAGGAATATATAGAATGGAATGGACGATGAAGTGCCTGTTCTTGGACTCTCTGGAGTTCTGGACCTCTATGGTTACTGAGTGATAGAAGTAAAACAGGAAACAATGTATTGGGAACTGAAATTGCTCGGAGTAAATTAATCACACGATACCATTGCTAGTTAAATGAGTCAGGTCCTTGCAAACAAACCAATTAGTTTGAGCAGGTGGCAGAGAAAAAGGAGCACAGAGAAGTGGTAAAGATTTCATGCAATACTCAGAATGTGGGCTTGTGTCATTACTCACTTTAAAAGAGTGTTGTTTGAATGATTTCTCCTGCAAGTTGATGCTACCAGAAATAGGCCAGAAGAATATAGTAGGTAAGAAGGCCTAGAAAGAAAGGACAGCTCTTATTAAATTGATTTTATATATTGGTGGGGGGAGGAAAGAGGACAAGATTTATTCTTAGTTTCTTTTTCCACTCTGAAAGTTGTTAAGGCAAAAACAAAATATTTGTATGAAGTTTTATAAGCTACAACAGTTTTGTGGCAGCAGTAAAACCATAGGAAAATTGAAGCGGGATAAGTTTTTATATCTGCTATGTATTTATAATACATTTCAATTAGAGTGATAATTAAATGTGACTACATTGTTATGCATGATGTAATCTCAGAAGGGAAAATGAAATCATATAAACTGTTTTTCATTTTGAATTTTTCAGAAAACCACAAGACTTGATTATACTACTTTTGTTGCAGCAACTGGAAAATATTTCTTAGACGACACTACTTGTTTTCAAGCCCAAGGATTTCAAAGATCTTTTTTGCAATCAAGGTATAAAGAATCATAAGTCTAACTTTGCTGGAAGAAAGAGAAATTGCAGACTAATTGAAAAGACCAATAATTTTAGAAATGCTATATTTTGAATGTCGCAGCGGGAAAAGGACAATTACATATATTTTGTATCTATTGTGTGCAGCCTTTTGTAATTAGTTGGAGCCACAGCAAACTAACATTTCATACCCAGATTTAAAAGGCTTATTTTGCTAATCATACCTGTAAAATCATTTCCATGGTAAATACTTGTTCAGTTATTCACTAAGCTATCAAAATGAAAATGATATTAACAAATATGTTCATTTCAGTTTTGGTGCGGACATTCTGCCATAGTCTCAGCTTGGTCTAGAGCTGCGTCTCACTTTCCCTTCAATTTAGATATTCTTCCCCACTCTTCTGTCAGAGCCTCAATTAGTTCCATGAGTCATTTTTTTTGAAAACTTGGAAATTCAATAAATTCATAGCTATCAATATTGTCCTCTGAGTACCACTATAGAAAATTCACTTGACAAGCTGAATTTGGAATATTTCCTATTTTGAGAATTCAAATATAATGAACACACAAAAGTAAGTCTGCAATATTCACACTACATACACCAGAGGAGTCTAGTTAAATTCAATAGGATTACTCCAGAGTAAGTGATTGGAGGACTTTAGCAGTTCAGTACTGCGATTCATTGTGAATAATGTATTACAAGCTGCCCTGAGCATATTTGAGGGAAGGACTTCTTATTCAATATTTTAGTCATGGAACAAGAATTATTTTCCAGTTGATGCAATGAAAGTAGAATAGGCATGGACAAAAATGTAATGAGAGATTACATTATCTCAACAAATTGCCACATCCCTTGGCTCCTATCTAGCGCAAAGATAGATAGAAAAGTTCAGCAGGCACTTTTTTTTGGGACAGTGTTGTTTTAATTATATCCTTTCAGTCAGCTGGATTTTTAAAATATGTAGTTAAGTTAGAGACTGAGACCACAATCCATGAAGGCAACTGTGCCAGTGCAGCAATGGTACGTCAAGCTCTGCCAGCGTGTGGGCCCAGTCACGCCAGTGCAACGGCTGTGCAGACCCATCCCCCTGCTCTGTCACAGTTATGCAGGCTCACTAGTCAAGCCCACAGGCCCTGCCCCCTTAGCCACACCTCCTACATCAGCCAGGGGTAGGGCTGATGGCATAAGGAAAGCCATACCGGAGCAAAACCAGTGAACCCACCACTG